>JAOTRN010000046.1:22905388-22915793 GCA_028566695.1 Bagroides melapterus
TGTGTACATGCGTGTGTGTGTGTGTGTGTGTGTATGGAAGTAGTATGGGAAGGAGGGACAAAAAAGTGTGTCTGCATGTGTGTGCTCCTAGAACTGTATACATGAACAATATACATGTGAGCCTATGACAGATATATGTTTTACTCATGTAAAGAAATGATCGGGGCAGCGCACTTCTAACCGTAATATTCTCTAATGTTCTTATGGCGCGGTGTCCTGAAGATGAGCTTTACACATGGCTTAGCAAATACAATCTCTTAAAAATGATCAGTTCTATAAAGCACAGCGGCGCATGCATCAATTTTTCTTAAGTGATTCCTGATTTATTGTCACGACCCTCTTCTTTTTTCAGTCCTGCAGTTGCGAATACAGAATCGCAGACAACAGAAAGAGCTAAATGCTGACTCTGGTGAGTGTGTTCCTTTGTTTGTGCTGTGCCTCTTAACTTACCTTTAGTGAAATATCACTATTACGGTGTAGAAAACTGCTAATTTATATCATCTCCTTCAGCGTTCCATTCCCTACAGTTACAATAAGACTCATGACTTTAGCTTCCTTCTTTAATTCATTACTCTTTTTTTTTTTTTTGCCAGAAGGCGTGAAGGCCTCCTGCTCTGACAAAGTAGGGGAGAAAGAGGCCAATAGCACCGGGGTGAGTGATGGGTCAAAACGTAATAAGCAAGAAGCCCAATGACATTCATAAACCAGTAACAATGGTAAAAGAAAAAAAACAAATAAAATAGTAAGTTGTGTTACTGTAGCTTAGTGTAAATATTCATAAGTATTGTATTAAGTGTTAAGGTTTTTGCTAATCAGTCACGAAGCATGCAGGATTTTGTCTAGTATTCATTCAGTAAGTAACAAATACTCATTAGATAGTTCAATGTATGGGATGACGAATAACCAGTAACAAATGATCAAACTAAAAAGAAATTTAGAAAGTATTTAGAAAGCTAGAAAGTATTTACAGCTCTAAAGCAGAAATGTCTTTGAACTATAACTATAAATCCTATTATTTTCCAGCACGGTCCCAATACGCCTCCTTTAAGACACCAAAAGCGATGTAATTTTATTCAAACGAAGCTCAAATTCCTAGAAATATGTACAGTGACACCAGACTGAGCAAATGCTAGCAAGTGTCACGGCAATGAAATGGAAGACTGTAGAAAACCAGTGTATACATAAAACTACCACTATTTTGATCGTGTGAGCTTCCACTGTGTATTCCCAGTGAACACCTGGCTGAGTGAGGGCAAGTGTGTGTAATGCTGTGAGATTGTATACTAGGTTATGTGAGTGTGTGTTATTGAGAGTGTTCTGGTCTTAATGGTTGGTGTCGCTGGGCTGTTTCCCGATGCAGCATCAGACAGTGGATGGCGCCACTCTGAAGTCGCCCCCTAGTGCTCTGACTGCTGAAACTGCACAAGGTGATTCATGATGCAAAAGGGAATGGGATTTTTTTTTTTACAACAATAAATATCAGTCATTTCTACCATTTTCCCCCAATTGCTAAACTGATTCATTAGTTTATGTGTTGTAGTTTTTTATTTTTTTTATTCTTGCTCCTGGGGATAGACCCAACCAGAAGTAGACAGTAAGCTGATTAAACTAATAAGAAATTGCTTTAGGAGAAAATTGCTAATGATAGCTTTCATATATCCAATTCATTAGTCCTCTTCAAACCCTTCTGAGGTTTTCTTTTAAAATAACAAGGCTAACAGATTAAACCTTGTACACCTTCCTTTCCCCTTTTCCTTTTTTATTTTTATTTTTTTCCTAGACAAAGCTAGCGGTGGTGCTCAGAGACAGAAAAAGGCTCGTCTGGTTGAAAATGTCACTGAGAAGATCCAGAGGCAATCTGGGTCAATTGAGCTACTTCAGAAACACACTGCACCATTAGAAAACAGTGAGTAAAAGTAATAACCTATTTAAGACACACACACACACACTTCTAGGGGACATTTTAAGGATGATTTCTCCCAAGACACTTTAGAAAGCTTATAAAGTTATTTCATGGTGTCTAATTTATTAACATCGTCTTTGATAATTGGACGTTATTCCAGTATATTAAACTGCAATATACAGCATCATTCCATCAAATCCCAGAGTAACACCGATGGATCTCCGCCCTCTCTTGAATCTCTCTATCCCATTTTGTTTTTCAGCTTCTGTTTCCTTTTCCTTACCCTCAGATGTCTTTGAAGATGACATCTCCTCGTGTTCGTCTACGTCTCCCGAGCAACTCGGGACACACCAATCCCCCAGTTTCTCCTCTTCACCTGGGCTGAGCAGCGACCAGTCACTGAGTGATGTGTCACCTGTTGCCATGCCAGTCAACCACAGCCCAGGCAACGTTCAGGTATTTACTGTTAAATACATTTTTAAGATTATATATAATTTTATAAATAGATTTAAAATCCGATATTGGAGTTTTCAGTTGACATATGATTTGTTCTTACTTTATTTCCTACTTTATATCGGAAATGTGTGCACGATTAACATGCCGTGTTTAGAGAATCTTGGCAACACATCTGGAAAGAAAGGATTTAAAGATATCACTTCATTATATATGGATATCTTTTAATATTATTTTTAGCATATAAAGGATTTAAGGATGAAAAATCGAGTGATGCAGCTGGATATAAATTCATTGAATAAGGATATCTTTTATTTATATTATCGGGTAAAGAAACACGATTTAACAAAATGGTTTTGATTTGTTTTATTTGTATTTCTTGATCTCAAGTGGGATTCAGACCTTTGGTCCTTGTTTAGAAGAGGAAAAATAGAAACAAGTGAAACTCAATTATAGTTTAAAAACTAATTTTGTTCCTCTTGCAGCAGTGTGGTTCAGCTTTGCTCCCAGGAACTGAGGGCATCACAGAGTCAGTGACCATGACAGTGGGAGGGTCAAACTCCATGGCAATGACTGGAAAACCCAAAGGAGTGTATGTGTCCTCTCAGACGTCGCTGCTGCCAAAGGTACAGACTCAGATCATGATTGGGGCAGGGATATGAAATGTTCTAATGTACTGGAAATGTGGATTGAGAAAATGTTGAAAGCGCTTGAATGTGTATAATTTTGCATCACTAAATGACACATTAGTTTATTAAGTAAATGTAAGTGAATAACAGAAAGTTGTGTTTTTAGAACTCGTTTTCTAGTCTAGTGGTTAATGGCTCATAAGAAAGTAGACACTCAAGGCTTTAAAAATGTATTTTCTATTTCTGTATTTCTATAGCCTATTACCAGGAGCAATATCTTTATAGAAAAGTTAAAAAATAAAATAGTTTTTTTTCCGCACAGATGTTTCTATCTTCAGAGCAAATGGTGACATCAAACTCATTTCTCTGAGCGTTTGTCCATAAGCATCTAAAATTTGAAGTTTTTATATTCAACCAATAAAATTCTGTGTAAAGTCATCCTACAGAGGTAAAATGTTTCACACTGACGTCCTGACTAGTTTTATATCACGCTTGAATGTAAGACCCTTGCATATCACTGTCTTATTGGTCAGAAAAAGAATTCATTTGTCTAAACTGATTGGAAATGTCTGATAAGTTGATTTCCATTCGGCCGGTGGACACCAGTGTACTGGTTTAAATGTTATAATTATTATTAATTGTTCAGTTCACATCTAATTTGAACTCAACTGATTTTTTTTCAATTGCATGGAAGGATAATGGAATAAATAATTATCAATTTTGTTTCTACCTTTTTGCTTTCTTGGGTTCTGGTGCTCTCTCAGACAGCTCAATGCCTAACCCCACCCACTCATTCCATTCTCGGAGGGTCTTTATCCTCACCACGTCCTCCACGGCCACGGAAACCTCGTGACTGTAAGCCTAAAATGAGGAAGCTGAAGTACCATCAGTACATACCCCCAGACCAACGGGGCAACGCTGGAGGCACTTCTGGGAACAATTCCCAAAAGAACAGCACCACTCAAGCTCAGCCAGTCGATCCTGCATACTCCCGCCTCCTACACCAGCAGCAGGTTTTCCTGCAACTGCAAATACTAAACCAGCAACAACAGCTCGCTGTGGCAACCAGGTACATTAAATAGCACACAATCTTACTCTAAGAACCCTTATCAGTAGATCTTGATATCTATAGGGATTGCAGGTGATCTAATTAATGACTCCATTTTAGGGGCCCAAAATTTCTATTATATTTTAAACCTGCTAGTTCATAGCCTTACTATGGAGAAGCATACAAACCATAGACTATACGATAACTTATTTAAAGTTTCAACTAGATCCCAAAAAAATCTGTTGTGTTGCTATTATTTCTAGACCTCACATTTGTCATACATCACAAAGGGAGTTATCACATATGGAAACTTTTTCATATGCGTTTCTTCGCGTTTGTTCACACAGGGCACTAAACACTATTTCAGACAAAAGTGCTAGCAAATGGTATCATCAGTAGGGTTTGAGAGTTTAGCCATGGTCACATGATGCATTACATTTAATATGTACTGTAACTGATGCCAGGGTGTCCATTGCTGCAGTAGATATGATGCCAGAAATATAGCCCATGTATTATGAATATCAAATTTTTGAACATGAATATTGTATTTTGTCTCCCATTAGAAGCCCTTTGATATATTTGTGACTTGTGGCATTAAATAGAAAATATAATTTATTTTAATACTCTAAAATACTCTAATGGCAAAATATAACCGGTTATAAACTAAGGACTTTGGGCTGTCTTGCTGTTCCTGCTCAGTGGTTGCTAGATCTACCTACAATATTTGTTTGTTTTTTAACGTGTACACATTAACACTGATACATATATGATCATTAAGGTTTTACTGATATCTATATCATTTCTGGAATTAACAGTGAGAATCAGGTAGTGACGATTTCTGGAGCTGGACCACAAAGTTGCCTTCAGCCTGCTCCTTCGCAAACAAACAGTACCCTCCTGGAAACGAACTCCGCCCACAAGTTAGATTTACTTCCCCCAAACCTTGATGATCTAACGGTGAGAATCTTACCAACGCTCCAACTAAATGAAGAATAGATTTTTTCTGAGTTGTTAAGTGTTTTACCTGTTTGTCACAGGTGTCAGAACTCCGACAGCAGTTACGCAAACGCGGACTCCCGGTCTCTGGCACCAAACCTGCTCTGTTAGAGAGGCTCCGCCCCTTCCAGATGCCCCGTCCCCAGGTAACACCGGCCCCACTTTGCCAATTAGAAGGTACCCTAGAACCTCCTCCACCCCCTAATTTAAGCCCGTCTAGTAGCCCATCACAGATTTACATCCAGCCATCAGTAGTAGTAGAGGAAGGTTTGGCTGGTGCCACTTACTTGACATCCCCCTCATCTTCTGCGAGTTCAAGTCCAAACGTGCAGGCACCTTCACCTCCAGTTCCTTCCAGTGCTCACTGGAGGTCAGAGCAGGCAGCAGAGGAGCTGACCGTGGAACTAGAAATGAGGGAGAGGATTCGGAGCAGACCCAGAGTAAAATCTCTGGGAGCAGTCACACAGGCAAGAACAAACAAAACTTTGTGCATATATTTATATATAAACTTACAAAGTAACTGCTCCTCATTCAGTGCCTTTGTACCTTATCTCAATTACAGACAAGTGGAAGTTCCCTACATCCCTTCCTGCAACAGGAGCAAGGATGTACCAGAGGAAAGTCGGAAACAGAAAGACAGGAAGTGCTGTTTACACAGGTGAGAACAGATTGGCCGTCAGGTTGCTGTATGTAGAAAGTATATCTATTGCCTCATATTAATAAAACACCTCTTCAAGCTAAGTTTGAGCATAACTGTTTATCAGCTTTGGAGATATTCCAGGGATAATTTAAACTGAAATCTCTTGTGCCGCATGGTGTCTCAGCAGGTGTTTTCCTGTCAGCCGTGTGATACTATCTCCCAGGATTTTGAGCTACCGATGCAAATCACAGCTAGCCCAGAGCAAGCTCCACCCCACACTGAACGCAGTCTCGAGGAACTACTGCAGGAGGCCATTCAGAGAGTACAGGTTTGAGAGAGAGAGAGAGAGAGAGAGAGAGAGAGAGAGAGAGAGAGAGAGAGAGAGAGAGAGAGAGAGAGAGAGAGAGAGAATCTTTTAGTAAGAGCCTATTATGGCCTTTCTATTTCAGATGGATCCACATGAGTCCATTGATGACATTTTCGAGGAGCCCGTTAGCTATTCTGGTTAGTTTTGCAGCATCTTCTTGGCTTTTAGACATCATATATCATCATGCGGTACTCCTAAATATCATGGAAATGTTATTTCCATTAATCAAGATGTAAAAGAAATCTTATTTCCATTCAATTCCAGGATTCCTGCAGTTATTCCTGCTGTCCTGATTGTTTTTTTTCAGGTAACGTCGGTATCACTTCAGAACTCCAGTTATCCATCACCACCCTCTCAGGCTCCTCCCCTGCCCCATCACCTGACCAACTGCATCCTTCCCAGCTCATCTCAAAAGACGAAAGTGGGCGCTCCTCTCCGCTTTGCTCTTCACTTCTACTGGAGCTTCCACCCTCCCCTGCCCATGTCCTGCCCCTTGCATCTAACCCTCCCCCGCCTCCTCCCCTCTGCACTACTCCTCCCTTAAGTATGCGTTCAAGAAAGAGGAGGTCAGATGTGCCTGCTTTTGATGCTGCTGATTGGCTGGAATCCCTAACATCTGGCCTGCACCCTCTCACGCCTCCAGTGGCACCTTTTGTGGAAAGCGACTTTGCCCTCGATTCAGACCTGAACATAAGCAGGGTCCTTGACCTGATGGTGGAGCAGTGGTGAGGGACGAGAAGGTGTGATATGTGGGTGCCTGTGTGTGTGTGTGTGAGTGTGTGTGTGTGTGTGTGTGAGTATATGTGTGTGTGTTTGTGTATGTGTATATGTGTGTGTGTTTGCGCGTGTGTGCGTGTGTGAATGCGTGCATGTGTGTGTAATTGGATGCTTGACGGGTAATTACCCACTGTTCAAATCTTGTCTCCCTGGAGAGGTGACCCCATCTCCATCCTTTCCTTTAATATCCATCCATCTCTGTCCAGTGATGTGACCAAACAGATTCTGACTGCTGTTGACTGCAACTCTCTACTCCACGCAACGTCGGGAGAGAGAGCGAGAGAGAGAGAGAGAGAGAGCGAGAGAGAGAGAGAGACCAAGTGAGAGAATGCAATGAAGACATTACACACATGTGCATGTACGCCCATGCACCATACACTTGTATATATCAAACGAAATAATTCCTGCAGACATACCTACTCCTCCTTCAGCGCCAGACAAACTGTCGGCATGGAGAGGGTGAGCGTCTGCAGGCTCTTTATACATGTTGTGTGTCTTCACAGGGAAGGGCATGCACTCCCTGTGTGTATGCTTTTCTTCGCTGCTTTCTCGTGTGTGTATGGGTTCATGCATACACGTACACGTCCTTTATCTACACTTTCTGCACGCTGTACGGTGCCTTAAGCGACCCGAACGCACTCGTTTCTATCCGTGTTTGCTTTTGTACAGTTCTTCCCCTGATTGAACAAAAACATCTTTCCATGTTTCTTAATGTATGCGTCTGAATAGCTGTAATCATTTTAAGGGCTGGCACAAAGTCAAGAAACTCAGTGCAACAAAAGGTCCCCCAGAGGGTTAGAATAGAAATGTCTTTAAATATCTCACTGTTCATTACACTAGGATTTAAAACACCTGAATCTCTCTCTCCTTTTTTGTTTTTAAATCCTATTCTAAATAAGGTTGTAAGCTACGATCTCTGAGCTGTATTCAGCTCATTTCTATTTAGAGAGCATATCTAGGAGCTTTTGGTTTCTAGCTCTACCAAGCAATACAATTTAATTAAGGAGAATATTTTCATATGTTCTATCATCCACAATAGTGTTAATTTTTCACCGCCTTTTGCTTAATGTGGTGTAACTTATTCACACTATTACACTTCATAGCAAAGGTTCAGTCTGTCTCCTGAGAACCATATTTGCCCCGGGTGTTTCTATCCTTTGCTTCTTTAAACAGCAAAGAGTTTGAACTAAATATAATTTACAGTTAATTTATCAAGATATTTATCGAGTAAATTATTCAATCAATTTATCGACATATTTATTGAGTAAATTATTCAATGTCACCTTTTCTGTTCAACTGTTCAGCTGTGTTGTAAATGTTAAGGTAAAAAAAAATTAAAGTCTTAATTGATTTTCCCATCCAGTCTTTTTTTGTCTTTTGGATTTTGTTCATAATATGCAGAGCCACAGAATATGAATATGAAAAATATGCCCTGAATAGATTAGATTTAACTCATTCATCACTGTGAGATTAAAAAAAATGACAGAACCTTACATTTTCTGGATGCACTTAAAACATCCAGAGATTTTTTTTTTTTTTTTTTTTTTGAGATGCCCGTTATGCATAGATCTGTGCTCAAAATCCAATCAGTTTGGCTGGTCTGAAATGAGGCAAGGTAGTCATGAAGTTCACTGAGCTTTCATCTTCCATTCCTGCCCCTCAGGCTCTCAATAATAATTTCACAGCCCATAATATTGCTCTAGAACTTTGGAGTGTCAGCAGCAGGATCTGTCTTTTTATTCACCGTACTTCACATTCTATCAGATTTTACACCCTCTTTCAGTATGGATGAGGTTCTGCCGGCACTTTGCCTCATGTCCACGAAGTTTAATTACTTTGGCCAGACTATTTCCTGCAATCACTTTATCTGAGCCGAACATTTTTTTTTTGTGGGGTTAAGTTTGCTGTAGTCAGCACTGAAATGTACTTCATCACTGGTGTCTGGAGATCCAGTTATAATCACCAACACAGATCAAGTGAAAATCAAACATTTAGATAAACACGCACACGTATAAATCCTTCCTAATTTTACACATATTCTGTACATTCAAACATTTATTCAGACTGAGGGCTTAAGTACTTGATAATACTAATTATCCACAGTTTAGCTATTCATACATTATTCATATCTGTCTCCATCATCTTGATAGAGAGGTTCCACCATCTGCATGGATTAATTGAGTTAAAATGTTAATTAGATCTCACTTAACTAAATATGACAAACAAAATCAATATTGTTGAAATCCATACACAAATCTTTCAGGTCGTTAAATACTCATATGGGAGCTCAGCCTAAATATTATTGAGATATTGATGCAGCATGTCCTTCGCTGTTCGCATAACGAAATTACAATTAAAAAAAAATCTCGCAAACAATGCTTTTAGTTATGGTGTTTTAATTGGTGGCTTGTTCCAAGCATCTTGTAGAATATATCACTGTACACTTTAGCGAACTCACTTTTGTGTTTTGTTTTGTGTATTTAAGGAACTTGCGCTTGCCGTCTATCAGTAAACAATACGATTTAATCTACCGATTTGGTGTTTATGTCAGAAAAGTGGCCTGTGCCAAAAATAAAACTCCATTCAGTGTTTCATGTGATATTTGGCCAGTTCAGTTTGTGACATTAAAGAGCCTGGAATTTCTCACACCATAAAAATGACAGACCGTAACAGCTCGAGTTATTTTTAACATTTCTGTACAATTTAATTAAAGCAGATTTTCCTCAGATTTTCCAACCATTGCTAACAAATATATTAGGTCATTTATATTTACATGCCTGGCGTTTTTCAGATGCGCTTAATCAGAGCGACTTACAGAAGAGCTTTGAAGTCTCTGTCAATGAATACATCGATGCTGGTTCACTAGGTCATGGACTAAGAATACCATCAGTCTAAAGTCTGGTGGGAAGTAAGACAGCAAGAAAAAAAAACACAGACTTTCTTTTTTTTTTGCATTTTACAAGCTAGTTTAAGTACTTCAGAAAGGTTTTTACACATTGTTTGGTGACTCAGCTGTTCGGACATCTAGGGGACGTTCATTCCACCCTCCTGGGTAACAGACCAGAAAAGAGTCTTGATGTGGACTCCCTTGTACCCTGAAAGATGGGTCAATTTTTCAAGCTTCAGAGATCTTGGGTTTGGTTGGTAGAATTCTTTAAATCTCTCTACTCCGAAATTCCTGTTAAAAATTCGAGTAAAAACCCGGAGCGTCAAACCCAAACCAAGCAAGATGAATAATCTCAAACATTAAGCGCATTCAAGATTAAACACTCTTACTCTGCTGGAGCTGACATACTCAGTAGGGAATGGAAATGAAGCAAGGTTTAAAAAAAAAAAAAAAGTAAAAGAGTTTCTGAGTTTCTAAAGGGAACAAAAGAAAGGACTCAAAATAAGTCAAGCATTTCAAGGTAGCAGACCATGAGCTCTACAATCCAGATGTATTGAAAATGATGGCTTACAAGTTTGTGTGTAATGAAAAACTCTCCACCTTCACTTTGCCACTTCATGGAAACGAATACCAAAAAGACATACTTCATGTGTAAAGCAGTGAGAAAGGTGTACATCATTGAGCGTGTGTGTGTGTGTGTGTGTG
>JAOTRN010000046.1:22953870-22968751 GCA_028566695.1 Bagroides melapterus
ATACACATATACATATACACATATACACATATACACATATACACATACACATATACATATACACATATACATATACATATACACATACACATATACACATATACATATACACATATACATATACATATACACATACACATATACATATACATATACACATACACATATACATATACACATATACATATACACATACACATATACACATACACATATACACATACACATATACACATATACATATACACATATACATATATACATATACACATATACACATATACATATACACATACACATATACACACATACATATACACATATACACATACACATATACACATATACATATACACATATACATATACACATATACACATATACACATACACATACACATATACATATACACATACACATACACATACACATATACATATACATATACACATACACATATACACATATACATATAAACATACACATATATACATATACACATATACACACACATACACACATACATATAAACGTATATGGATATTTGGCATATTTAACAGATAAAGGTACAGCTACATTTTACATTTTACATTTACATTACTTTTGCTTTACCTATGCACACTGTTCTGCCTGTATATATTGTCCCATTCACTGCCCTTGTACAGTCCCATTTAATTTATTTAACTTTATTTTATTTTATTTTTATTTTTTTTCTATTATTCTATTTTATCTTTTTATTGTTCCATTTTATTCTATATTATTATATTTTTATGTCTATTTTATTTTAATATTCTGCCTTGTATTTTCTATTTCACATTTCACTGCATGTCATACTGTGTATGTTTATGTATGTGACAAATAAACTTTAAATTTGAATTTGTATAATGCACATCTGCACATGTCCCTTCTTAATCTGTGTGCTTAAACTGAAATATTCAATATTTCCTCATGCTTGAAAGTCCTAACCTTAACCGAAAACCTATAGTCTAGGATATTTATAGCATGAATTCTAATGCAGGAAGCTGTGTTTATGAAGTTTCAGTGAGTAGTCAGTTATGAAGTGAATTTATATTTTTATTACCTGATTTCATAATTGACAGGTTCATTTGCATCCACGCTGTAGGGGTACGGAGATAGAGCTTCGTACTGTGTGCAGTGTAACCTTAGGATGAATGTGAAAATGGCTGTGCTCCAATAATCCCCAGTTGTGTCTCAGTTCAACCATTCTGTAGAAAATATGGTACATTTAATTTTGTGAGATTAATTCAATCTCTCATTGTTTCTTGCTCTCTTTTACTGTCTAGGCAGGCCTTGCTGTGTCTCTGTATAGGCTCCCAAAGCAAAATGGATCTTTCACTATCAGTATTGACTCATCTGTTGTGCTTTGAGCAGTTCCCCAAACAGCAGAACACACACACACACACACACAAACACAGGCAGGGCAGCACTACTAAAATGTGTATTAACATGTGCTTTGCCTAATGAAAGCAGTTCGATATCAAAATCAGAACTGTGCTGTTCTTGTGGTCTGTAGATCAATGTTGGTGGGACGTAAGCAGGTGGAGGTGTAAGAGGTGGGGTGGGTGTTAGCGTTTGGGGTCCTCGGGATAATTGAGGCGGTGTGGTGTGATGAATTGTGAATGAAGCCCAGTGTTACAAGCCTGTAAAAGTAACATTGGCTTCTGTCGAAAAAAAAAAAAAAACACTGGGCGAAGAATTCTCTAACTGAAAAACTAAATATCAGCCAAGCTTATATGGGTATCAGTATGTCCACTAATGATAATGGATCAGAAGTGTCTTCTCATATCATGCTGCCCACCTGTCAGAGGTAGACTAGGGACTGTGGGAAAGCAAATTTTGGTTGAAGGGAAGGTGAACACAACAATTAAACGGTACCGTGGCTGTTGATTGCTCATCCTTCCGTTCTCTCTTTCTTCCTCCCTCTTTCTCTTTCCCCCCCACACACACGCTAGTGATGTCTAATGGATTTGTTCAGTGAAAGAGACAGGGAAAATGTAAAAGTCCATTATGCGACAGGCTTGGCCGAATTTCATCAGCTGGGCTGCATCACAGAGCATGTGCAATACCTCAGTTACAGAAGGCCTTCTGAAAAACATCGATTGTTCATGCTGATAAGAATCTGTGATCTGGAATACAGTGTCAGGAGCTCCAGATTTGTTGTCGTTTAATTATTGATTTTTAGATCCCACATGTGCCTATAAAAAGAGAAAACTAGAGGAAAAAAACCTATGAACTTTTACATTTAAAAAGGGAGGGGTTTTTGTGTAGTCCTAATAAATAAAACTGTGCTATATTGACATGCACAGTGTTTGCAGTTGTTAACAAACACTGCAGGAATTCATCAGTGTATCCATGCTTGGTGTTTATTCATTTCTATTTTTTTTTTAATTCTTTTTCTCTGTAGAGTCTGTAGTTCTTTTTTCCCATTGAAACACAACACAAAGCCTCCTGCACAGAACAGCTACATCCTGGTCCCCTAAAATCCTCTTTTCCCATTTGTCTTGAAGAGGCATAAAATATATGGCACCATAGGCTGGCGTTGCCAGATTGGGTGGTTTGCTTTACAGTATGGATTATATTATTAATTGCATTGTGTTTCTAATTTCATAGCCTGTTATATGGAAGCTTTGCTAGTTTTAAAGTTTTAAACTAGGCTACAAAATGACGAACCCCTTCCCCAATTTTTAAAAAAATCTAATAATATCTTTGTGGCAAAAAATTTCTGGAAACGAAATGTAGTGAAGGACATTTCAGCTCGTTTGAGGTAGAAAACATCTTTTGTTAATAACAGGAACTGCATTTTGATATACAAATGCCTTGATGCGTAAAGTATTTGTAATAAAGAACGAATAGCTAGTAACCGCTATGGATGATTGAGCATTTTAGAGTGAATTGGGAAAAAATGGAAATGGAAAAGTGCCCACTATAACACCTAACATTTCCGCACAGTATCATCTATACATTTTTGAAATTGGACTTCTAAATAAACCCAAAGTTTTGCCTTTAGCACATTTCTGAACATCTTTCCAGTTGCTACCTAGTACAGTTGTGTAGTGTACTCTAATGCCATCCCAGTCCCTAAGTGAAGTCTTGGGCTGGTCCTGATCCAAACAAATAGTAAAATTCAGCACACATCTCAGTACCTGTTGTATAACTGCTAATGCTCACAACCACTTTTTATCCGTAAAGTGCATTCTACTGATCCCAAGCAAGCCCTGGCCAGCGCTTCTGCTCTTGACATGGCCCTATTTCTAATCTGCAGAGATAAAAGTATTCAGTAGTATTTATGGCTCTGCTGGTCCAGAGTTTCAACTTGCTCTTTTAACTAAGTCTTGCCTTCCCCTGCTGTCTTTGGTTGCATGCCATGCCACCCCAAGGGTTTCATAAATCTCAGTTTCATCACACTACTGGCACATATTCTGACAGCTCACTTCTATATTATCTGAATCTATGTTTAGTTCCATTTTTGAACCCTCTCTACTGTCTGTCCCACAGTTCACCACCAGTTCACCACCTGGAGTCCTGGACTGATCTATGGGGGTGCTGCTTACTATGATCACAAGCCTACTCAACTGGCCTGTGGCACTTCAGTCTTCCAAGCCTCCACTGCCAGAATAATCTGTTAGACTTGCAAGAACTTTGTCCAAGCTTTGTCTTCTTCTGGCACCTGCAGTTTTAGAGGTTCATTTCCTGCCCCTGCCATGTCTTTGTGGAATTTTTATGTCCTCCATGTGCTTCAGCGGTTTCCTCCAGGTACTCCAGGTTTCCTTCCCCGGTCCAAAGACATTTGTTGACTGAATCTCTAAATTTTTTTTGTTGACATTTGTTGAATTTAGTTTTGTCTCTGAATTCTCTGTGGGGTGAGAGAGTGTGCCTACATTTGTGCCCTGGTGGGCTGACACCCCATCCTCCATATCCCAAGACTCCTGGGATAGGCTCCAGGCTCTCCACAAACTGGAACACTCATTCACACCTGATTTAAATTACGAGTAACCAGTTCATGTCATGTTCATGTTGTTTAGGAAGGGAGAGTTGGAGGAAACCAAAGAGCCCAGAGGAAATCCACACAGATACTTGGAAGAAATGTGAAAGTATGCTCATACATATTGTCCAAGATAATATACATTTTTCTTAGATGGGGCCATGGGGAAGTGCATCAAGCTGCCAAGTAGCTAAGAATTTTTTCTTGATTGGTTAAGTGCATCTGTGTTCTGAGCTGTTGTGTGAGCAAACATCTGGAATGCGTATGCTCTCAGAAATGAAGGTAAAAACTGTACTTTTCCTTTTTTTTTTTAACGGTAGCGGTACCAAGGGTAATTTATTTTTATGTATCTTTCACCAATAAATGTGTATGTAGTGTACCTTTACAAATAATTCCTGATACATTAGTGTAACTTTCAGACCACTGAGGAAAAAATGTTTCTCTAAAAGCTAAATATCAAGGCATATGCCATATGCAGTATTTTATGTAAAAGATATATACTACAAAACATGTCCCATTGATGGCATCACAAGGGAAAAGAACCTGGTATGGTTATTTTTGAGAGTGTAGAATTTTCCAAGTACTGTTTGGAATTTATTAGATTATATCAAATAATTCCACACAAGCAAACACTGTAACCTCATTATAGCCTAAATACGCTTTATGTCTGTAAACAGTCTGTAACCCTTGCACTTTTTTCAGCAAAGTGATAAAATCCAATTTATTTACACTCCACTCATCATCCACTTTAACATGACCATCTGTACACCTGCTCATTTATGCAGGTATCCAATCAGCCAATCATGTGGAAGCAGCGCAATACATAAAATTGCGTACAAGCAGGTCAAGTGCTACAGTTAATGTTCACATCAAACATTAGAATGGAGGAAAATATGATCTCTGTGACTTTAACTGTGGCATGGTGGTTGGTGCCAGATGAGCTGGTTGGAGTATTTCAGAAACTGCTGCTCTCCTGGGATTTTCACACACAACAGTCTCTTAAGTCTTCACAGAATGTGCAAAAAAAAACAAAAAAGAAGTTTCTGTGAGCGGAGCATCTGCAGTCTGAAACAGAGATCAGACGAAAATGACCAGAATTGTCGGAGCTAGAATCTATAGTAACTCTTTATAACCGTACTGAGCAGAAAATCATATCAGAACATTCAACACATCAAACCTTGTGGTGGATGAACTACAACAGCAGAAGACTACATGAGTTTCCATTCCCGTCGTCCAACAACATTAATCTGAGACTATTATGGGCACAGATTCACCCAAATTGGAGACCTAAAGACTGCAAAATGATGCAGTGTTTCGGTAAGCTTGTTCCCATGATTGCCTCAGATTAATGTGGAATCTGGAACCTGTTGTGGTCTTCTTCAGTACACTCATGAAGTGTGATTATATGAGTTATTATACCCTTCCTGACAGCTTGAACCAATCTGGCTGAATTCCTCTGACCTCTTTTTTTCAACAACATGGTTCCACCCACAGAACTGTCACTCACTCAATGTTTTTTGTTTCTCTCACCTTTCTGTGTAAACTCTAGCAAATGTTGTGTGTAAATCCCAGGAGATTATGAGTTTCTGAAATAATCAAACCAGCACACCTGGCAGCAGCAATCATGCCTCGATCAAAGTCACAGAGATCACACTTTTTCCTCATGATGTTGATTGATGTGACATTACCTGAAGCTCTTGACCTGTATCTACATGACTTTTTTTGCAGTTTGCAGGTGCCACATGATTGGCTGATAGGATAACTCATTAATTAAGCAGGTGTACAAGTGGTCCTATGAAAATGGACGGTGGGTGTATATGTACTTCTCAAACAATTAACGTTTAATTCGCTAAAAAGGTCGGTCGATTCAATCTGGCAACCCTGCAGGAGAGTCTCTGCGCAGAGGGGCCGAGACGGATGGGGGGTGATGGGGGAAGGCTGAGCGTTTCTAGTAAATATTCATATTGGTTTACGATACGCGAAGGCGAACGGTGATGGTGAAGCAGTGAGCGAGGGAGAAGGAGAGCAAGAAAGGGGGAAAGAACGCCAGCCAACCGGTTAGTATTATTACTGCACGCCGCTAAGTTTAGCATTCAACACGTGTCGCTTGTGATGGAGAGAGAGAGAGAGAGAGAGAGAGAGAGAGAGGTTGACGGTTGCTAGGTGACCGGGTGCATATACTGAATTTTAACAAAAGAGCTGGGAAAAAAGAGACAGAGAGAGAGAGAGAGAGAGAGAGAGAGAGAGAGAGAGAGAGAGAGAGAGGGGAAGGGGAGAGAGGAGAGGATAGGGGGAGCGAAAGAGAGGGAGAGAGTAAGTGAGCTCGCGAAAATTGAATCCATGTAGAATCTCTATGTAGGTGCATTTGCCGGGGGAGAACACGCCAAAAGGGATATAGCCCGAGGAAGATGATGTGAAGAGAGCGGAGGGCCGAGAGGAGAGAGAGAGAGAGGGGGACAGGCGCGTGAAAACCGCAGTAAGTAGCCTACATCTGTAACAAACATACCGTCGCGCTGCGGGGTGAGGTGTTTTTTAAGCTTCTTTGCGCGGGATGGAAACGGGCGCACGGAGCGTTTGACGGACACTGTTGCGGTATTTGATGGGGATGCGCGTGCGGGTGCGGGAACACGTATGTCTGAAAGAGACGTGAGAGACTGACTGGTACGGGATGGAGTGGTGGAAGAGAGCCGGCGCGCGTGGGGCTTTGACCCTTCTGTCATTGTCGTGCGCTCGCTCATAGGCCATAAGAACTATGACTTTTCTTACACATACTATAGATCTCTCGTAACACACACATGGGCATGCACATGCACACGCGCGCGCATGTTTGCAGCATGTTTGCAGGATACACTGAGACAGCAGAGACGCTCAGTCTGTGAGCTCGTTTAATGAATTCATTAAAGAAAACAACATCTGTGTACCAATGCCCATGGAATATTGAACAGTGTTTAAAATTCCGTCTCTCTGGCCGCTTGAACATTAACAGCAAGAGCAACAGCAGAAGCAACAGCAGCAAGCAGTCTTTGGTCGTAGTGCGCTGTCAGCCCGCTTCTCTCCAGTCGCGTAAACTGCGGCTTTATCAATTTCACGGAGCGCAGCTGTCGATAAAGCTCTCACTGTGCGCTGCACACAGCAGGCTCTCTAACACCATCAAGAAGACTTTTTTATATTTACACTTGACCATAAATAATATAAATCCAGGCTGTTCAAGTGCATGAAAAATGTGATTATGCCCAGAGTCCATGGTTGTATGATTTGGATTTGACCAGTAGAACATTGAGCCAGGTTCGTTAGGCTATGTGTCGATGCTGATTAGTTGATAGGCCAACGCGTTTTCTTCTTGTCACGTGATTTGAGAGGACCGCAGCAAGTGGATTAACTAAAATCATTGGAGTAAGGCCTTCATCGTTCTATCATCCCCAGTAACTTTGCATCTCTTCACTCTGTGCTCGGGCCATACAAGATGAAAATATTGATTTTTTTAAGGGCATTTTTAATCAAAAGAAAATGAATGCTCAGTCACTCTCTGCTGGCTTGACATACAACAGGTCTGTACTGTACTCCGCCACACGTACTGTGGAGCCCTTGCAGTGGCCTCCTTTAGGAGATCAGTGTTACTGCAGAGTTTAATCATACCACAATCCTAACCACTTGATCAACTGTATCAGATGTTATATATAGGTTGGAACTAAACTCTACAGGTTGGTGGATATCCAGTAGGAGGTTTGGTTCCTCATCAGTGTATTTCATGTCTATACACAGGTTAAAAATTTGTTTGCCGGTTATAATATCTCAAAGCATGCCAATACAGTTAGCATCTATGGCATTTGTTCTGAAATCTCATTTGTCAAGGAAATCTATACATTATTCTGCAAGCGAACAAATCACTATTGTTTTCATACATCTCACACAAGTACACCAGTAATAAATTTGTGTTTGTTCTTTTAAATAAAAGTAAGCAATACGCACACGCAGGCAATGCTGCATCACTATAATGCAGATATTGCCGCTCATGTGTTGCCATCCGTGTCAATACGGCTTCTCGCCATCAGTCTCTCAGCTGTTTTTCAGAGCCAGAGAGAAAAAGGCGACAATGAGAGTGGTGTAGTGATAGTGTAGAATGGAAAAAAAATGGAAAAATTGAATACACATATAATGAGGAAGATGTGGCAGTAGCGTAGTGAGGTTTGGATGGAGTCTTCTAGCTGGAGGAGACGGAGAATAGTGGCTGGAGTAAATGGCAGGATGGAGAACAGTGTGAAAGAAATCAACAGTGGAGAAATAGAAAGAATTGAGAGACGAGTGAGCGAGAGGAAGATGAGGGAAAATGGGAAGCGGGGGGAAGAGGGGACAGCTGGAATGGAGTGTCTAAAGCCAAACATGGTTGGAGGGCTCAGAATGTGAGATGAGAGAAACTGGATTCAATGTTTCTGTTTGTCTTTGCCTTCCTCCCTTCTTTCCTTCTCTCTCTCTCTCTCTTTTTTTTTTTTTAGATTTTTTTTTTCATACTCTACCCTTTTTCTTCAGTAATGCTTATCCTGAAGTCATCCTCCCTTATATCTGTCTCCTTTATTCCGTCTTCTGCTATTCTTCCAGCACCTCACTGCCTGTCTCTTTCAATTCCTAACATCTATTCATCGATCAGTCCAGCTGTTTTATCTGTCTATCAGTCTGTTTGTCTGTCTGCTCGTGTCTGTGCACACTTTGATCGAATAACACTGCTAATATTTCCAGCCCACCCCAAACTGCCTTGGCTTTCTTGTTTCCCTCCTTCTGTATCCCCTGATTACTTTAATGTGACTAATTAAGGTAAAGCTCGTTAACACTGTACATCAATTAGTCTTTAACGAGATCAGAGACCAGTGTTTGAAGGAGATTACAGTACTCCCTTCTCTGCCGGCTCCTGTGTGATTTTGGTCAGGGCCGCAATGATAAACACGGTGCTAATTCACATTAGCCCACGGACACACACACACACACACATACACACACACACATGACCTTAAGCACATTTGCAGAGTGACACTGATTATGGCAGTACATAGTATTCTTAGAAAGAAAGGCAGTGAAAAGAAAAGAGTAAATGACTAGAGGAAATGTACGGTGTCTCTTGATGATGAATAGGTTCTGAAAACGGCAACGTAAAGTGTTAATTTAAAAACGAGCCGCAAATGTTTGCTTTGGGAGAGTGTGACACTTGACGGCATCCTGCTCTCCTCAGCCATGAGTTTCTACAGGAAGCCGTCTCTCACCCATCTCCACGGTTACCGTAACCACGGATATTTCTGTCCACTTACAACTACGGTCATGTACAGTTACCAGGGAAAACCCTCTTCGAGTCCCGTCGCTTCTAAAAACACTTTATGTGATTGAGTCGGAGGGGATTCGATTAAAAACGACCCCACCTTTTCCTTACATTCCATCGAAACCTACAGCTGCAGGCTCTTTACACACGCCAATACCCACGGTGTGATTTAAATTATATGAGTACACCTCTGTCTAATGAGATTACATGTCGTGAGTGCATATAATTGTTTTTATGCAGATACATGTTGTATGTTTAATGAACATTTCATTACGGCCTAAAGCTACCTTTTTAAATGTTTATTTATGAATTTGATTCCGCTGACAGTTTTAACAGCTACAAGTGTTAGAAGGTGTTGTTTTTTTTTTTTTTTTTCTTTCTCTTCTTTACTTTTCTTTTTTTCTTTTAAAAAAGTTCAGCCATATGACATATAGTAAGAAGTAAAATGGAAATTGAAAATGTGTCAATTGCATACGTTTTCTGCTTTCACCAAAGTAATGCATTTGAACAACAAATTAATTAATATTTATATATAACTCTTTAGGCTGATAATCATATATTTAAGATGCACCAAATATGCTTAAATCTTTCAGAATGAAGACTTAAAGTGCTTCATTCACGTACATCGGCGCATAGATCTGGCAAGGTTCAACAGCAAAAGAGAAGAGTTTTCATTTACTCATCCTTAGTAACTGCCTGGTCAGGATTGGGGGGGGGATTGGGGGGATTACTGGCTACTAGTTTGTTTATAATGTGGGGAAATTATACCAATTAACCACAATTACACCACTTGATAACTCTCCCTTATCACATTGACATCTACCAGCTGGGGAGGGTGAGACAAGCACATACTTCCTTCGAGGCATGCAAAGCTAAAGGGTATTGTAACACAATTAGAGGAATGTACTGTCTGCCCTTCTCAACAATATCTGCCCTACAGGACCACTTTATTAGGAACATCTGTACGTGTTGCGTAATGTTTACATCAACCATCAGAATGGAGGAAAATGTTATCTCAGAGATGTAAGACCCAATAATTCTTACTGCCAGGCTGGTTTGAGGATTTCTATAAATGTTAATTTTCTTGGAGTTTCATATACAACAGTCTTTAGAGTTCACTCAGAATGGTGCTGTGAAGAAAAAATCTCCAGAGAGCACTGGCAGTGCATAGGGAAATAAAGAATAGAGAGCACTGATTGGTCAGAGATCTAGAGCTAAAACTGACAGAAAGGCTAACTCAGATGTCCACTCAGTATATTTGTGTTGAACAGAAAAGCATCTCAGCACGCATCACATACCCAGATGAGCTACAACGGCAGGCGATCACGTCGCGGTCCGCTTCTGTCAGCCAACAACAGAAAGCTGAGGCTGGAGTGGACAGTCGAAGACCGGAAAAACAGTCCGGGTCTGATGATTTCTGCTGAATCACACAGATAATGGGGTCAGAATTTGACAGGGCATAAATCTATCGACCCAACCTTGTGCCTTGTGTCAACAGTCCAGAGTCAGTCTGTTAGAGTATTGTGGTATGATCGTGTGCATCCCTTTATGACGGCAGTTCACTATTTTGTAGTGATAAAGCACCATGCCACAAAGTAAAAATCGTCTCAAACTGGTTTCATGAATATTATAATGAGTTCAGTCACCTTCCCAGTGGAATCCAATAGAACACCTATGCGGTAGGACAGGAGATTCACAGTATTAAAAATATGCAGGACTCGTGTGATGCAATCATGTCAACATGAACCAAAATCTCAAAGGGATGTTTCCAGGATCTTGTGGAATTCATGTCATGAAGAGTAGAGGCTGTGTTGAGAGGCCCGATAGATTCCAGCATACGCCTAGTGATTGACAGAGGAGACAGCGTATACCTGTAAAGTATTTATAAGTGAGGATTCATCCTCTTTATAAACAGCCGTACACCTGCTCATTACCGAAATTATTCATGCAATTTTTCAGTCAATCGTGTAACAGCGACGCAGTGCATCAAATCATGCAGATACTGTTCAAGAGATTCAGTTGCCTCAAGTGACTTTGACCATGGCTTGGATGTTGGTTCCCGAAGGGCTGGTTTAAGTATTTTAGAAGCTGCTGATCGTCTGGGATTTTTACACACAGCAGTCTCCTTGGTTTACACAGAACGATGCAGAAAAAAGAAGAATCCAGAGAGTGGCAGTTCTGTGGGTGGAAACGCCTTGTCGAAAAGAAAAATCAGAAGAGAATGGGAAGACCTGTTGAGATGACAGGAGGCCTACTGTAACTCAAATAAATCTTTACAACCAACGGTGAAGTCAAACCCCAGTGCAGAAGAAGAGCACATCACGTCTCCGAACCCCACCGAAGCTGCAGTGTGCACACGTTCACCTTAACTGGACATTTGATGAGTTAACAACAATTCTTAATGGATTAAGAAAGCCTTTACTGTTGAATATGTGGATAAAGATTGTGAGCACTGATCAGGTCACTGGGTTGTCTGTGTTTCTGACCAGCACATGCTAGAAATACTGTCTTGTCCTCAGTGAGAAGCTGTAGTATGAGATTGAAAAGGATTTGCACAAAGAAAAGGATTTTTTTTTATTATATTTGTGATATTGCTATCGACATCCAGTGATTACATTCTAACTATATAGATTTCTAACTACTTCCTGCAAATAGTCTTGGATTTCCTGCTATTGTTTGCTTTTAAGCAGTTAGTTATGGGTGATATACTCACTGATTATTCTTGCATTAAAAATGTGTCCATTACCTCATTTTGTAGTTTATATGATTTAGTGCCTGTGTAAGTTAAAAAATAACAGAACTAGTCTTAGTACTAATCACGGATGTTTAGGGTTTTACAGTTTAACTCATAAACGGACCCGAGCGAGAACATTTCTTCCCGGAAAACTGAACGTCTAATATGTTTAATTTATCGTCTTTACCCCATTGTGTTTTTGCCCAGCGATATTAATAGCTACTCTCCTTTACGTGCACACGCAGGACTTGTCTCTTTCTTGAACTCCCTTTGATCTAACAGTTATGGCACGCCTTTAACAATGTCACCGAATATGCAGATCAATTGTACACGTTTGTGAGCCTGTGAGCCAGATTGCTCACAAGAATGAATAACACAGTGAGGTTGGAGTGCAGGGTATTCAGTCTCCTGTGTGTCAGAATGTTAATCGCGGTTGTCAGAAATGTGCGTGTCGGACCAAAGGTTCCTGTGACGGTTTCCTTGTTATGATAATGACACCAGTGTGCGGCCATTGACCTTTAATAATGACCGTGTCCAACAAAGTGTTGGATTTCCTTGGAGTGTACCATCCTAACACGAAGGAGGCTATATGTCATAAGCTTAGCGTGAGTGTGTGTTTGGAGTGTGTGTGTGTGTGTGTGTGTGACTCTTCAGTATGTGTCTGTATCACATTGCATTGGAGATTCTAAATCTCCAGTAGGTCTGTCAGTTAACACGTGGAAATTTGTCTGAGGAGTAGAGTTTATGCTGCCATTTTATGTAGCTCGTTCCAGGCGTGTATAAATATGTGTGTGTGTGTGTGTGTTTACATATGGATGGGTTTGTATACATGTACATTTAAATCATATATTACATACTGACTGAAGCCTCCATCTGTTCATCTGTACAGCTGTGCAGGTGTATTGGCATTTGTTGGTGCATGCCATGGAAGGTACAGGGTAAGCTGACAGCTGTGTGTGTGTGTGTTTGTGTGTAGGTGTTTGTGAGCGTGTGTTTGTGTGTTCACGTATGCGTTTATGTGTTAGTGCCCGTGTAGTGTGTGTTGATGTGCACAGTGTGAATCCAGTCTCTTTCTTTGCACCCGGTGTGTGTAAGGATACGGCAGATGTTGTGTGAAAGCATGAGCGTTGTGCGGATGCATGACTGAATTTTGAGTAGTCGCATTATACAAGTGGTCACCACTGATAATGTACAAAGAGGATCCGCAAACGGATCCGGTTTACTTGAGGGATTTCCCCACACGTCCTGCTTCTTTGTGAAGTGTGTGTGGGTGTGCAGAATATAAAAAGAGGGTTTGTGTGCTTTGTGTGTTTTGACCCAAGGTGAAAATGTGTGTGTGTGTGTGTGTGTGTGGATCTGTATTATGCTCATACTCCTTCTCCACAGTTAATCCTAACATTCTTCTAAAGCTGTGGTGTGCAGATGTGTTCAAATTCAGATAAATGCTTTAAAGGTATTTAAGGAAATATAGATTTCTATGCGATTATCAACGTCTCGAAATCCTACTCTACCAAATAATCAGTTTAAAATGGCCCAGTATAATAGAAAAGCTTCATTTAATAGGACATTAAACATAAAACTTCAATTTTCGCTCGATTAGACCGTCGTCAGTGCAAGTGATCGACACTTAAATTCAGTCTGATTTCTGACTCCTCATCAAACCATGGCATGCGATTTTCTTACTTTCATGTGATGGGAAAGCTTACAAAGTATTGTGACTGTTGTTCTTACAAACGTGATTCTTTCCAAAAGGATAAAAAAATAGATTTTTTTAAATGCAAAAATAATACAAACTTTTTGACCAGACAGATTTGACCATTCAAACATGTTTTGGAATAAGAGTAATGAAGTAACCTTAATGTTTTTTTTTAATACATAATACAAGCTTGTTACCGCTCTAGGATGTCGTTATATAGCTATATACAGACTAGATGTTCTGTAAATAACCCACAAGGAAGGGTTTCCGAATAAAGGAATGCTGTTTAATATTAACAGGGTCTCTAAACTCTTATGCAGAAGCAACCAGACTAATGCAATACAATATGTTAATACAAGATCACTAATTTATCACCAATTATGGATGAGATTTAATCAGAACTGGGGATAAAGATGTTACTCCGAGCCTGGTGAAGGTATTTTCGGTTCTCTCTTTACTATTCCCTCAAGGGTTGAATACCACCGGGTCAAACAACTGCAAATTCATTCCTAGCCACACAGCAGACCTGGAGCAGGTTGGTTGAATTCCGCATTTCTTTGGATACGAGTCGTATTTAAACACTCTTCTTAATCACACTGTATATATTTCAAAGAAAAAATCAAAGATTTTAAGTAAATTAAGGCGTATTCATAGATGCTTTAAGCACAGGGCACTTTAAACTTAGTGAGGATTTTTTAGGGGATCAGTATTTTATTTATTTTTTTTAACCCCGGTTTGTCTCAAAAGGAACAAAATTTCTTACATTCACTAAAACAGAGTCACTGCTTTGTTTTTTATGCCTTTTGTGTTATAACTCGTTACAGTTTGGATATTTAGATTTTTAGACTCTTTTCTATAACAGCGTGTGTTTTATTCCTCTTATACTGGACCACTTTTCTAATTTGTTCAGAATTCTACGTCCTGTTGTAGGACGTCCGCCAGACAAGTTATTTTATTCTCACTTTCATTAGAGAGCTAGGAATATCATCAGCTTCTGTATGTCTCTGTCTCTGTCTCTGTCTCTCTCTCTCTCTCTCTCTCTCTCTCTTTATTTATTTATTGAATCCTTTTGTTTTTTACTTTATATGTGAATTGAACAAATAAAGGATGTTAAAAGTCAAAAGTCTCTTTCTTTCTCTCTCT
>JAOTRN010000046.1:23013677-23025059 GCA_028566695.1 Bagroides melapterus
ACACACACACACACACACACACACACACACAAATCCCATCCAGAAACAAGGCTTTGCTGGAGCTAGCATTGTAGGTAGCAGATCAAAGAAAAGAATACGCTGAGAATTGATAGACAAGACAGAGAGTTTCGTAACATTCTTTTCCATGCACACAGAGCTATGCAGTGTGCTGTATACATTTTTCAGCAGTTGGTTGTAGACATTCAAGGGTCAGCATCTAATGAGTACTGCCATATGTTTTAGATTAAGACTAAGACCACCACCACCCCATCTATCCACCACCCCAACACACACACACACGCAGACACTAAGGTCTAAGACCAGACCAGATTGCTGTTGAATACATTTAAGTAAATTTAAAAAAATACTCAGCTGTAGATATAAAAAAAAATTGTGGGTTGCAGTCACTCATTCTACCTTGTTAGGGAACATAATAAATAATAATAAACATAAACATAAACATAATAAACATTATAAACATTATAACAAACATTATATAACAAACATTATATAACAAACATTATAAACATAATAAATTTATCATCAGTGTTAGAGATATCCTCTATAAAGTGGCACACTTTTGTTCAGCTGTAATGTGCTATTAGATAACACATATTGGGTAAACCTCACCTGAAGGGTCTTTCCCCATGAGCTGTTGATTCCTGTTGATCTGTAGGACCCCAGACCAGTTGCAATGGTGAACAAAAAAACACTTCACACAACTGCTGAGAAAGAGCTCAACACACAGTGCCATTTCAGTGCTAAATTTTGCAGACCACAGAAAAGCACATGGCTATGGGGTGGAATTCAGGAATAAAGCACGGCTGGTGCTTTCTGATCACTGCAGCTGCTCACCCTTTCTGAGTCAGCTCACAAGGATAAAAGGATGGTGACTGCAGAGAGTGGTGTGTAGTTATTGCTGTTGCACTAATGCTGCTGCTTTCCTGTGTTTCTCATGCAGAATCATACAACCACAATGGTCTCCCTTCTGTTTCCAGCTGAGACATGAGCCATGTGCTCCAATTGTAAGAGTTCCGAATTTTCTCACAATTTGTACCTACTTCTAAGGATGACCTGAACCACTATCACTGACCAAAGGCTGCCATTCTATTACAGTTCTATTTATTGTCCTATTCTTGATTTAAAAATATAAGGCACTGCTAGGAATTATGCAACTGTGCAGCTGCCTCCACATGTCTCTCTGTCTATTCTGCTATTGTTACACCCTTAATTGACAGTACTTTTCTACAGCAATTCTTGAATTGATTATCGTCTTTCTGTTCTGTAACTAGATTTTGTTTTGTTTAGTGTTGGGTAGACTTTGGTTTGCAGTGGCAATTTTCCTAGACAATACCAGCTGTATGACTTCCTACAGGTTCCCTACCCCTGTATTACCTCTTATTGTTGTAGAATGCCTTGGAGGAAGATATTCATTTCTTTGGAGAGTGCAAATAGAAATAAAAAAAATAGAAAGAAAGAGCTGAGTTTTTGTGAACTTAAAGTCTGGGATTTTAGTAGTGGAAGTGGTCCAGTAGGACAGAAGCAGGGATCCCATTTTGTCTGGTGGTGCCTCAGTCTTGTTGAAACTTGTGTATTTGTCTATAAATTTAAGAAGAGAAAGAGACCGAGAAGTGCTCTCTCTTGTTTGGGAATGGGAATGGAAGGAAATTTTCCCTCGTTCAAGCATCCTTATCAAAAAAATCTTTAGAAGTATGCAAAAGCACTCTGTCCGTGTCTGTCAATGTGGTCCACATTAAACATGCTGGATCCTAAATTCCACTTGTGTTTCAGAACCATGGATAGCACCTTCCAATGCTTTTGCAGCTGTGCCTGTGTTGCTAAGAATATGGCCACAGCTCTAATTATGCTTATACAGAGATTGGATCGCACAGTATAGTGACACAGAATGCCCAAACTCCTGTGGTATGTCATATGAAAAAAACATCCAGGCAAGCTACTCTAGTCCTTCTCCAAATCCACAAAACCTAGGTTGACAGGATTAGCTTACACACATGACCCATTACAATACTGTGCAAGAGTAAATGCCCTTGGCAGAATCCACATTGAATCTAATCAGATGGTCAAACAGAGTCTTCACTTCATAACCCTTTTATTGGCTTTTCTGGGAGCCTGAGGAGTATGAATCACAGATATTGGGAACATACACATTGAGAAAGTGTGTTGGCCATCTGACACAAATTCAGTGCTTTCAAAATAGTCATAGTATCCTCAGCTGAAGAGATGGACTCTAAAACACCACTCTCAATAGCTCTAAAGTCTTTCCCACTGGGTTAAGAGATTCCTCAAATTCTTCTTCCTTGGCTTAACAACATTCCCAGTAGAAGTCAGCATTTCCTGATGCTTGCTTAAAAGAACTTTTGCATGGTCTTGTCTCATCTACTTGAGGCACTGATCTGTGTGTTAGTGCATCTTTAGGGCAGTCTGGAAGTATTTTCCTTTTACCACAAGCCTTCTGGCTCTACTTTTCCTCCTTATTGAATCAGGAGAGCCCTCTTTGAAGGCCTTCTTCTTCAGCTTGAAAGCTTCGCTCACTGCCAGTGTATGTCAGTGTGCCCTATGGTTACAACCAAGAAAGGCACCGGGCAGGATTCTGGTCACTCTGCCTTAAAAAAGCTCTTTTTTTTCAATCTTGAACAGGCACTTAACAACTCAAGTATACTTCTGCTGTATTATGGAGTTTGTCCAGAATAATTCATTGCTCACTTGTTGAAATAATTACCAAAAAGACTGCTATTTCCACCTTACTCATTTACCTTATATCAAGTCTTGACAACACAACTTGTAGTCAGACATAGGTCTGTGTATGTTTTGAACCGGAAAGAAAATAATAATTGAGTATAGCTGAGACTGGATTCCTTGCAACTGGTAGGATGGTTGTGTAAATTCACACATGAATAATGTATTACCAATTTTCTTGTCTGTCATAGGTGTGGGCAGTGCTAAATAATATTAAAATAATAATTCTGGTGCTGAACAAATAGAGGGACAGCTGCCACCCTGTGGGTCCACTAAGTTAGTTTGTAGGTGTTTAGTTGTTCTCCTGTGCTCCAGGTGGTGGATAAGCGTGCGGACATGGCTATCGGCTCCCTTAC
Organism: Bagroides melapterus; assembly: GCA_028566695.1. Taxonomy (NCBI): domain Eukaryota; kingdom Metazoa; phylum Chordata; class Actinopteri; order Siluriformes; family Bagridae; genus Bagroides; species Bagroides melapterus. The sequence continues at coordinate 23,016,791 of JAOTRN010000046.1, forward strand.
CATCAATGAGGAGAGGTCAGAGGTCATTGACTTCTCAGTGCCCTTTGTGGAGACAGGAATCAGCGTCATGGTCTCCCGTAGCAATGGCACAGTCTCACCCTCTGCCTTCCTTGGTAAGTACATGTCTCATGATGAAAAACAGTTTTATCACTGGAGGCTTAAACCATTTTTAACACTGTGATGAATGAGTGTACGGAATTGCGCATATTGTACAAATCAATCAGACTTAATGTTCCTTATCCTAACAAACTATTTATTTTACTTCAGTGAAATGCAGTAGATAAACATTCCCTTACCAAATGCTACAATTTGTTTTGTGTTATTAATGGATCTGTGTCTATCTGCTTTTACATTATAAGATGCCCTTTATAACCTACTGATCAATACAAATGCAGTTGTATAGATTGGATACAATGTAGTTCGGATCTATATCTCACCTTTTTTTGTCTGTCTTTCTCTTTTTCTGTATCTCTGTCTTGTTTATTGTTCTCTCTCTTTTCAGAGCCGTACAGCCCTGCGGTTTGGGTGATGATGTTTGTTATGTGCCTGACCGTGGTAGCAGTGACTGTCTTTATCTTTGAATTCTTTAGTCCAGTTGGATATAACCGCAGTCTGCAGAACGGCAAGAGTGAGTCAAACCCCTGGCTTGCTGGCAGCCATGTTGTTTTCCAGCTCACTCTGCCAGCTCTTAGACATCTCTATTGCTTTTTAATGGCCATATTTTACATGAAATATTTTACATGACTAGCATCCTGACTATAGAGATTAATGAATACACATGTTTTGTGCAGCATGGGAATTCTGAGGAAGACTAATAAGTAAACTCACCTAGCCTTAGCCCTTTTTTGATCTGTGTTTGATTGCACTGCAGTAGCCGCTGCTGACTTTCCACTCTTCCTCAACCCTCATGTATAATAGAGGAGTTCAGAAGCTATGCATACATCCTACTGCTCCTCTACTAACTTACTTATTTTCCTTTTGGCAATGTGCAGCTCTTGTTTTATCGTCCATTCTAGTGCCCTGCATCCAGTTTATTGCAGTTAAATTAAGTATAGACTAGAAAAAAAAAAGAAGAAATGCAGAGAAATCCAAAAGCTTTTTAAAGCTAAGACTTTATCTCACTCTCTTTCTCTCTGACTCTTAGAAGCAGGAGGTTCTAAGTTCACCATAGGAAAGTCCATCTGGCTTCTGTGGGCTTTGGTCTTCAATAATTCCGTGCCCGTGGAGAACCCCAAAGGAACCACCAGTAAGATCATGGTGCTCGTCTGGGCTTTCTTTGCTGTAATCTTTCTTGCCAGCTATACAGCTAACCTGGCGGCCTTCATGATCCAAGAGGAATACATTGACACTGTGTCTGGCCTCAGTGACAAGAAGGTACGTTTGAGTACATGGGTGTGTATGTGTGTAGGTAAAAGAAAGAAAGACTTTGAAGGGAGAGTATGTGTGTGTGCGTGCTTGAGTTCATGCTGTTTTCATTATTCAGGGCAGCGCATGGATGTGGAGTGTAGAATCGATTTGGTTCATGCCTATAGAGACTTAAGCAGAAAGAGAAAGAGTGCACTCAGTCAGGATAGAAGATTGATAATACCTTTGGGATTGTGTGGATCAAGCCACCTATTGGCACTCAGATAAAAAGGATGCATACTTTTTTCAGTAAGGCAAGATATAGTTGAGCTATTAAATAAGCTATATTTTAAGCTATTAAAGTGCTTTTACTGCTTCTGCTTGATGACATCAATTAGCAAATTGAACCAAAGTAAAGTGATAGGGTTTGAGGTTAAGGTATTATTGGTGTCTGAGGAAAAGTGACATCTTATTTGACCAAGGTGATAGGTTATGGGGTGATAACAGTTTACGCTTTATCGTCTTTATATTATAAGACTCACAACATTGAGGCTACCAGTGATGTATATAGTGTTTACTTGGGTATAAAACATACTGTAAGTACACAAGACATTTGTTTGATATTAAGGCATACAACTAAACTAATATTTGAATTTTTGTTGTTTAAGTAGTAACAGAATGATCTAGAACCCATCTTAGTAGTGAGCTTTTTTTGTAGCAGGATCCCGGGCCCTTCAGGAAATAGAAAAAACACACATCTGAAAGCACTCTAAATCATGTCTAAACCAATCTGCAACTAAAAACACTATAGGAGGTCAAATGTGTATTTGTGATTGGCACCTTCAGACCACTTTAGCTCTACTCCAAGAAATACAAAAACAAAATTCCGTTTGTTGGGTTTTCACTGTAAGCATATTTATGACTATTTATTATTATCTTTCTATTTGAATTCGAAGTTTTTGTGGTCTTTTTGACCAGTTAGATTTTTTGATTGGAACAATCTAATTTCATGAAAAGTTTTGAAATATTATGGTCAATTGTCCATTTTCTCTTAAGCACTGAAGGTAGAGTAGAGTGCCGTGAATGACATTCAAATAAATGGTTTAAAATAAATTCATGAAACTTCATATTCAAGGGGTAATCTGATCGCAATTGCTAAATCTAGTCCCTTGATTACATCATACTCAAATGCCAAATACATTTATATACATCGAATTACAAGAGAATTATTTAGCAGGCAGCAATCCAAAATAAGAGACAGAAAGGGAAGGAAAGAATTAAACCCATGAGGGGAAAATTATTTCAGTGATTCTAAATGTATTTAAAAAATCCACACAAAACAGATATCTTATTTTTGAATATAGTATCTTTTGAAATGCTCTTTAAAATGAAATTGATTGTATATAGGCAGTTTTTGAAGTGTTTAGCAGCCTAAAAGCTGTTTAAGGCCAAAATATGGGATACAATTATTTTTAAATTTTAATTTTAAAACTTTTTTCCAACTTCACTTGCAAATGCTTTTTTATATTAGTATTGTTCACTATGCAGCTTGTTGATTTTGCTGGTCATTTTTGTTAAAAATATCATTTAAATAAAAGGCAAAACACATAGAGTAAATGTACTGTAACAGTGCACTGTATTAGGAACACTATACTAATTCTGGGAAGGTCCATTTTTTTCTCGCAAAACAAACTTTTTTCTTGTTTTGGATTTATTTCAAATGCTGGAAATATTGAGATTTTGTGGTCCACTGCGTCTAGCAAATCCTGTGCATTTTCATGCTGGAAAATATCTATTAGAAGATGGTATATTCTGGAAGCAAAGCACACGATCAGCAAACACGAACAGTACTCAGCAATACTCCATAATATTCAACAATACTCAATACTATTATCAGTCCAAAGCAAACTTTCCGCACACCATTACTCCACCTCCACCAGTCTGGACTGTTGACACAAGGCAGGCTGGGTCTGTGGAGTCATGCTGTTGGTGCCAAAATCATCTGAAGCAGAATTTGAGATTCCTCAGACCAGGCTACATTCTTTCCAGTCTTCACTTGTGTAGTTTTGTTGAGTCTGTGTCCAGTGTAACACAATGTGGAACACCATGTGGTCTTCTGCTGGTGAAGCTTATCTGCTTCAAAGTTGTTTATCAACGAATCTGGCCTCTTTGACCTCGGTCATGAACAAGGTGTTCCTGTAGGTAAAACTGCTACTTACGTAATCTTTTTTTTTTTTTTTTACTATTCTGTGTGTGAAAATCCCACGAGATCAGCAGTTTATGAGAAACACAAATCAGCACATGTAGCAAAATAACTGAGCTCATATTTGTTCCCCAACACTGTAGGCTGACAGAAAGGAAGTCCTCTCTTCTTGAGACCCAGGTGACTGCCAGGGAAGAAATTTACAATGTAAAGCAGCAGTAACAGTGAAAAACAGGAAATGCCCTTACTACAAGCTTTTGGTTCTAACTAAGTTATACCACAGTTATACCATGCTAATAGCATGTGGCATTGTGTAGTCATATACTTTCTGTCTAGGGTTTATTCTATCACTCCTAAATATAGAATTTCTTTCTCATTTTTAACACTTTTTCTTTTTAACGCTATACTACACGTTTCGCTCACATTGCTGATGATTTACAGCAGGTTAAACAACATGACTTTTAAATCAATGCAATTAAATGAAACTCCTGACCTTTTGTTGGGACAGATCTGGTCATTTCATGCTTGTTGTTTAGGTTCAACAACAATAATAATTTTTAATTGACTAAAGGTAATAATTCTGTATATATAGAAATAGAAATGTTGGTGTTTCTTGAGGGATAATTTCAGAACAGAGGTAGCTTATCATCTGGCTGGAATGGAAGGTCTTTCTTTCTAAACACAAGCGTCTTTCATATGTCAATTTCCCTCTCTTTATGTGTTAACAACCCGAGAACTTGCTCTAACTTGTCTTTTATTGTCAACATTTATTGAAGCTGTAACAGTGGCACTTGCTTGCTATTTTAATCAATGCTTTTAAACCTGTTACGTGTGTAACCCTGCTTCTCTGCAGTCACGTGCCCTTACTTCATTCTTCTTCAAAATTCTTCTTCTTCATTTGTATGAAAAAAGAACAACATTACCTGTTAAATAAATTCATATTACAGTGAGATTTTCTTTTCTTTTGCTTTTGAAAAATAATTAACATGTTTTTATGTTGTTTCAATGTCAGTGAATAATACTGATATAACTTGCATTTGATGCTTAGACTTTCTAAAACACTGTTTTAGACTGTTGGGATATTTGTGGTGAAATAAAAATGGTAAACTTGTTATTGAAGCTGTTACATATTTGGTATTTGTAGATATGGAAAAATAAACAGTACTTCGACACTCTGTAATCTCACCTTCCTTCAGAAGGCTTCTTAAGCATACAAGTGTCTCTGTCCATTAATCACCCTAACCAGAGAGTGACTCATACAGTCTATTGTAAATTCTTATCTTTTTTTCAGATTTGAGTCAACAGCTCACAGGCCTATGTATGAGCACACCTTCACAATCCTCCTTATCTTTTTCTCTTTAGCATCCTTTTGTTTTTTTTTAACCTCTAAAGTGTGAGAAATTGTCTTGTAATATAACTTGTAATATCTTGCACATTTCATACATAGACATAATGTGAATCACAGAGTGTGGGTCTTATCCTTTTTACCCTCTGCAGTGTAAGGAATTATGTTATTTTCTGTTTTCTATTTTCAAACACTATACCCCTCACTGTGGTACACAGAAGAGGAAGGACAAAAAGATAAATAATTCTGCATCAGACTCTGGGTTCCTTCCAAAAAGAAAAAAAACCCAGCTGTATGAGCAAATATGGGCAATTTTTGGAGCTAATTCTGCAGGACATAGACTCAGATAATGATTTAGCAGAGGAAGTGTCTCAACAAGAGAGCCATTTAATTCAATTCTCATCATGAATGGATTTTAAGATGAGCTCTGAAGCCCAGTCAGTCACAGCAGCCTGTCAGTTAGAAGCAAGAGGGTTGTATACAACCAAGAAAGGCCATTATGTACGGTTCTTGACCACAGCAGGGTGCCAACAATTTCAGATGTTATAATAATAATGATCCTAGGCCACATGCTATACCTTTGAGCTCCAGGTATTTTTGGCTTGGTTATTCTGCAGTTATTCTAGAAACAACCAGCTTTGAAGAGAATATTATTGTTAGAGAGAAGTACAGAAGTACAGATGAGACTTCAAATGATTATTTTTTTTAATGATTTAGTACAAGGAACTTCTTTACAGGGAGCAGCTTTCATGTCTAAAGTGAACTCTAGACTTATGACCACATTTAATACCTAAAAGGGTTTTGGAAAATATTAACAATGGGACTATGACAGAAATCTAACTTCTGAAAGTTTTAGTATTTAGTGTAATCCATAATACAAGTTATACTAACAGGGTCCCAGGATGATGAAAAATCTTTTTTTCTTCTGCGATGCTATTCCGCTCACTACAGTTACTATACACTTCCTGTCGGATCAGACAAGTCTGATTATTCCCCTCTGATCTTTCTTATCAACAAGCTGTTTCAGACTGCAGACCCTCCACTTACATGATATTTTTTGATTTTTTTTTTGTAAACTCTAGAAACTGTTCTGTTTGAAGAAGATCAGCACTTATCGAAACACTCAAACCAGCCCATCTGATACAAATATCCTCTCCTAATGTCATTTTTTATCATTAATAATGATGTTTGATGTGAAAATTGTATAACAGTATATTATTTTATTATTATCTTATCTCTCCCAGATGAGGATGGCTTCCCTTTTGAGTCTAGTTCCTCTTGAGGTTTTTCCCTAATATTGTCTCAGGCAGAGTTATGCATAATGGTTACTAGAAAAGTTCAAGCTCTGTGGTTAGTTGGCACACTTACTGTAACCTCACATAACTTTATAGTTCTCTTATGTTTTTGTGTGCAGTTTTGTCGATACTTCAGTCCAGTCATCCGTAGTGTATATTTGATCTGACATAGCTCAGCTGTTGTATTTCCTCGTGTCCTATTTTCCTCTGTTCTTCCCCTCAGTTTCAGCACCCTACTGAACAATACCCGCCCCTGAAGTTTGGAACTGTCCCGAACGGGAGCACGGAGAAGAACATTCGCAGTAATTACCCCGACATGCACCACTACATGATCAAATACAACCAGAAAGGAGTGGAAGAAGCCATTACCAACCTGAAGACGGGGTTTGTGCTGCATCTGTCCTGCTGACTCTCGTCATATCTATTTTCAATTCATCAACCATCCAATTCCATTTCACATCTCGTCCTGGATTTCTTTGTAGTTTAAGGATATCCATTTTTTTGATGTGCTTGCACTTTTTCCATACTTGTTGGCCCTTTATCTGTCTTTCCTCAAATATATACAATTTCTATATTCTTTCTCGGTTTGTCTCCTGCATGTGTGCTCTCTAATCTCTCTCACTCTCTCTCTCTCTCTCTCTCTCTCTCTCTCTTATTGAATCATATGCATAATACACTCATTCTATTTCTCACTTTCTGTATTGTTTGGAATTAATGACTGATACTCTGTAAATGGCCACCAGTGATCGTCTGATCATGTGACTTTTCACTTTCGTTCCTTCGGTTTGTAACAAAAGGAGTGAAAATCAGAGTTATAAGTCATTGTGAAAATGGCTGGGAAGCTAATTTTATTAGTCAGTTACAAGTGAGACTGCTTTGATACACTCCAACACAAAGAGTAACATCTTTACAAGCACCCGTTGTTCTCATTCTGAAATGATTAATGGCAAGTTTCTTACTTAATTTATATTTGGAGCAGCACCAAGAAAAACAAATGAAAGAACAGCAATGTTACACACGCATATTCAAAACCGATAAAAATGTTCATATTTCAAGTCATTATTCATTACATTTGAAATTATAGTCAGGTAGGAACAGGAGTTTGGAGTCTGTTGCTTTCTCCAAAAACAAAAATATATAAATATATATTGCTTTCCAGCTTCTCTTGTTGATATTAACTATTTGGATATAATTGCTGTTATATGAGTATCTTTGCTCCTAGCAGTAAATGAGAAGGTACGAGTTTCTACAGTAAGTTTGATGATCTAATGATATCCTTTTGGTTATAATCAGTCAGTTTTAAGCTTTTGACATCGATATGTGTTGTTAGTTCCAATAAGAAATTTGATTATGTTGATATAGTCACTTTTTCGAAGTAAAATAGGTGCAGTACAATAACAAATGTGAAATATTTAGAGAGTATCATATATAAATTGTTGAAGATCAGTGCAGTGGTTGTAGTGATTAAATTAAACTATTGCTGTTGCCATTCCAGTTATTAATACACTGCCCTCTTGATTGCTTTTAGTCGCACTGAGCTGCTATGTGAGTAGCTTTATTATTTTTTACTGAATGAAGCTTATGAATTCTTCTACCTGATTGTTGTAGAGACTTGTTGAATTGGTCTACAGACAACACCGCCAGTTCCACTCGTGATTTAGTTTAGCTGTTATAAACAGTGCGTGCAGTGTGTGTGTGTGCGTGTGTGTGTGTGCAATCATATGGCTATAGTTAACTTATTTTACATATATCATAAATTATTGCTCAATCCTGGTTGGGGCTGGAGCAATTTAGTATAACAAGTCCACTGGTCATAATAGGAAACCAGAGAACCTGGTGGAAACCCACATGACAAGGCAAGAACATGTTAAACTCTGTACAGGCAGTAACCTGAACTGAGGACCAAACCATTTTCCCTGGAACTGTGAAGCAGCAATGAATTACCTCTTGCATAATAATTCATAACTGATCATATAGTGTACATATGCTATCTTGTGAATCTGTAGATATGGAAAAAAAGTCACTTAAAAACCTGACCTATGTTTTACATACTATTATTGAAAACTGTTTTTAAAACAGATC
>JAOTRN010000046.1:23069565-23079591 GCA_028566695.1 Bagroides melapterus
TCTCTCTGTAGGATCTGAAGAGTAAACACAAGTTTAAGATTCACACTTACTCCAGTCCAACCTTCTGCGATCACTGTGGTTCTCTGCTCTATGGCCTCATTCACCAGGGCATGAGATGCATTAGTGAGTGTGTGTGTGTGCGTGCGTGAATGTGTGTGTCTGTCTTTAACACATTTTCGATTAATCTAAAGTCAGCTAGATCTTTGTAATGAAGGCAAAAGGCTTTAGTTCTGATGATCAATGTCATGGAATAGTTTACTCTTATTCCAATGTTTTATTACAAGAGCAGATGGCAGAGAAACAAAGTGCTGCCAAACTATTTAGTTTCAGGAAATGATCAACATCATATCCATTATTTAAGGAGCATCCTGTTAAAACGAGGATCTGGATCAATGTTATGATCACACGTCTTCACACACAGTGCATCAATCATGATGACTGATGCGCAGTGACATGGTGGAAATGCAGAGAGACGTTTTAACACACGTTATGTTTAATAATATGACATCTTAACAAGCCTGAAATCAATTTAATTAACATCTCACATCAGCTACGTTGCCAGTGTCAATTGCATGACGTGTAATCGTCAGGGATGTAATCATAGAGTCACGAGTCGGAATGAACGTTTGTCCTCTATCTGGTATTAGTTGAACTGGTTAATAATGATGGTGACACTGTGTACCAGTTCGGACCTGTGAGTTAGCTCAGTATTTAATATTACAAGAAGCTAATGGATCTGATTAGCAGGCTTATTCTGTTTGGAGTGTAGTGTAGGAATTAAACATAGATTGTTTAACTATTGAATACAGTTTGTGTTTTAATCAGGAACTTTGTAAGAGTAACAATAGATATAGAGTTGGATGGGTTAATAAAAAACTGTAACAAACTAATGATAGATGATTGACACAGATTCTGCTCTCATACCGTATACAGTACTGTTTTCATTTTTGGGACTGTGTTTGTTTTTCTGCAGAAACTTTGCCTGGCTTTGACATTTTCACTTGCATTCACTTCTGTATGGTGTGTCTTCTAAATGTCCCTTGCAGTGGCCATTTAATATGCTTTGGCTTAGTCTCAGCTCCAGATACAAATATGCAAAGACATCTGGAAGCAGCAAGCAGAAATGGAATGAAGTAGCCTCTGATTAGTTTTGGGAAGAATGCCCGGCAGGAAGATATTTGAATGATAGCGCTAGGCCTTATGTCCTCCAAATGATTTGGAATTATGTCAGCGTAATGTTTTTTTTGGATTGGCTGAGAGTTCTCTTGCCACAAAGAGGTGTGGCTTAATTGTGGATACTGTAATTCCAAGCAATATAGGATATAGTCAATAAATGCACTGCCCAACAGGTGGATTCCTATGAGAACAAATAACACAAATACAAGCTTGCAGCATGGTCAGTACTTCATGAGTTCCCTTTCAAGAAAATGAGACGCTGCGGCACGGCTGACGCCATGGGAACGCTTCCGCAAAGATTCGTTCCCGTAGCACCAGCAGTGACGCTGCGTCTCGTTCCCTTGTCAGGGAACCGGATCGCATACCTGGTGTAGTTTCATCAAAAGTTGTTATAACTTGAGAATTGAGCACAAATTCAAGCCTAAGAATGACTAAAGTGATCTTTTTTTTGTATGTATGTTTGCGTAAGGCTGCGAGATGAACGTTCATAAGCGATGTGAAAACAGTGTACCCAGTCTATGTGGGCATGACCACACCGAGAAAAGAGGACGGATCCACCTGAGCGTGCGTGGAGAGAAGGAGGATATCTATGTCACAGGTGAGAGAAAAGAAAGTGCTAATCACTAAGGGAATGACTTATATGCGGTTATCAGAGCTTAGGTTCTAACATTATCATTATCATTATCACTGTTAGATGACATCCATGACATATATAGAAAGGAGTCCAGAGTGTGTAAATTAAGTAGGAGTGAAGGGAATAGTGGAGCAGTGTATGCAGCTATTCTGCAGAGTGCTCTGACCTGTTGGGGGTTAGTTTGGTTTGTGTGTCAGAGTAATTGTGTGATTCAGCCCCTCTTTGCCTTGGGTCTTGGCATGTTTACTATAATTGTGATTTGCACAGCTGTTCACGCTGATGAAGTGCCAGTACTCGGTACTGGTTGATCTTTTTTGTAAACAAGTGGTAGTCAGTCATAATTCCGTAATAATGCAACTTGTGTGTTGCTCATTTAATGGGAAACGCCTGCTAATCAAGTGCTACTGGTTATAGCTCGTAAAAATAATGGGATGCTCCACACCTGGTATATATCCTAGATAGCTAGCTAGCTAGCTAGATAGATAGATAGATAAATAAATAGATAGATAGATAGATAGATAGATAGATAGATAGATAGATAGATAGATAGATAGATAGAAGTTTATCAGTGGTTTGAACGGAAGAACCTCCTCCAGCTTACAGAATGTTGTCTCCATCGCTGCTGATCAGCTTACCTTTTTAGGCTGCCCTTTTTTGTCCTATCTGAAAGGAGGGGGGCTACAAAGGGGAATTAAGTCATAAATCAGCAGTAATAGCCTGAAGGAAGGCATGTACTTGATTTGGTTTTTTGTGCATGGCAGTGGAATTTTTTTTTCACTGTTTCAAGCTACTTCTCCTGAGGTTTAAGGGTGCTCCTGTAAAGGAGAACTTAGTTAAACTGCTGCATATCAGTGACAATATTCATAAAGTGTTCAAAGGTTGAAGGTTCTCTTTTGGAGCATTGTGTATATTGATAGGTCTCTAGAGGGTGCATACATGAGGGGAGGGGGGAGTCTGGCAATAAGGCTACATGTCAATAGCTCTACAGTAAGACAGAGGTAGATCATGACCTTCCTTTTACTCTGTGAGTTGTCTCATCAGGAATTACTGATTTGAAGGCTCACATCCCAGCAGACCCAGTGATAATACTCCTGATGGTGTTTTGATTTGGTAGTGGATTATGTGGGTGTGATTGCGTGTGTTGTTGAACTCATCTGCTGGGTCTTTTATGCACTTTGTCATTCCTGCCTTTGGGAAGATGAGAGCTCCTGGCTTAAGTTGACATACTCACCAGGAATGTGAAAAAGGGGAAGGTAAAAAGCAGCCTCAAGCCATTATATGATGGTTTTCCCAGTTGGCTGACCATTATGCACCATTATGTGAGAAGCCAGTGAATGCCTCGTGGACAGCAGGTTCCAGAACCTTGTGGAAGTCTTCAAGTCTGTGCTTCACTGGTTTATTACTTTGCTGCACCAGACTCAGAGTGATAAACTGGGGCATCTTTCTTGGAGGAGGCTAGATGTTTGTGTGTGTGTGTGTGTGTGTGTGTGTGTGTGCCAGGTACTGATGATGATCACCGATTGTCTTTTAATGGTGCAAAACCAAGAAATCAATCAGCTTTCTTTGTCATGATGTGTAGTAGCATAGGAAGTTGCCTTGGATGAGGAGAATGTTTTGGCAGAGGCCCGGGACATTAGGGTATCCTTTCATTTACTGCCACCATTATTCAACTCTACTATAGCGTTTCTGCTCCTGTGTGAATCCATCCTCACCTCAGACCAACTCAGGCTTTACAGATACATTCATTCATTATCCATACCTGCTTCTTCCGGGAATACCCGGGTCACAGGGATCAGCTGGGGCCTATCTCAGCCGTCTACGGGCGAAGGCAGGGTACACCCAGGAGAGGTCACCAGTCTATCACAAGGCCACATTCACTCCTATGGGCAATTTAGAGATGCCAATCAACCTACAATGCATGTCATTGGCTCAATGGAGGAAGCTAAAGTACCCGGAGGAAACCCAGAGGCACGGGGAGAACATACATATACACACGCACCCGCGCGCGCACACACACACACACACACAAACGGCAGGGGCGGGAATCAAACCTCCAACCCTGGAGGTGTGAGGCAAACATGCTAACCACCAAGCCATCGTGCCCCACTGCCTTACGGATACAGATAATGTTAAATAAAAAGGGCTTAAATATGATAATATTTAGACTAAATAAAGGTCACAGCTAAAAATGCTAAGATTGAAAAAAAGGTAAGATTGAATGCCAAGGATTATTGTACACAAGTGAGCAAAACTGAGAGGTTTTACACTTACAGGTGAGAGCAAATGAGATGTAGGTACAGGTGAGATTAGAGAATTACAGACACTGTCACTAGACATAGCAGTTAGCAAGAGAGTAGCAGTTGTTTGTCAGAGTTCAGCTGTTCACCAGCAGAGAGCAGTGTTGACATTCACACAAGAGGAAGAAAAAAAACCATTATGTCTAACAGCGTAATAAATAATTATAATGTAGTTCTTTGTGAGTATGTTAATTATTTTACTGGTTTAACTAAGATTTCTTAGAAATGTATTGAGATTTCCATGTTTTTCCTTTCTGTGTTATTTTTCACGCTGCATTTAATGAAACTGTCAAATAAGATTTTTTTTCATTTCCTTTCCCACAGCAATACCGTGCATGCGTTCATTCTTTCCATTATTATCGGTCAGCACCTAATCTCCATTCGAGCTGTCAGGCATGGATTAAATAAAGCAGAATATAACTGGTGCTGTAGAAGATTGCTGTAAGCTAGAAGTGTGTGATTGACAGTAAAAAAGTCTTACAAAGTCAAACATACACCTCCTTCGAATTCTAATCGTACTTCGTAATTCATCCTCTTTACAGCGTCGATGGAGACGGCATATTTCGGAGATTTTATTTTTCCCATCCATTATTTTCTCCTGGAACTAAAATGTAATAATCCCCATGCAAACACTTTCATTTTTTTTTTAATAAATTCACTCCCTATAATGAGTATAATCATATAGTAAGTAGTCTAAAATATTAGCACATCATTCACTGGTCAGCAAAAATGCGCCTGGAATTTGTGATCATCTGTGACTTGTTTTGATGTCTCCTGTGTTTGTAGTACATGAAGCAAGGAACCTGATTCCCATGGACCCCAATGGCTTGTCTGATCCCTATGTGAAGCTGAAACTTATTCCTGACCCCAAGAGCCACAGCAAACAGAAAACCAAGACGATTCGTTCCACTCTAAACCCTGTCTGGAATGAAAGTTTTGTCTTGTGAGTGTGAGAGTTTACGTGATTCTGACATTTCTCTTTCTACACCGCAAGTTCCCGACTTCTGTTTCTATTTTTCTATTTTCTTTTCTCGGTCTTTCCATCCGTTTGTCTCTACAGTTCAGTGAGAGGCCGGCAGTGGGACAGGCGCTTGTCAGTAGAGATATGGGACTGGGATCGCACATCTCGGAACGACTTCATGGGAGCTCTCTCCTTTGGAGTGAGTGAGATATTTCGTCGTCCTGTTAGCGGTTGGTTCAAACTTCTCAACCAGGATGAAGGAGAGTACTACAATATACCTGTACCTGATCCAGACCTACAGGTACCTAATGCACACCTTTAGTCTTTTTCAGCTCTTTAGTGAGGTGCTTCCTAATCCAGTCCTCTGACCCTCAGAGTCTTTATTGTCCAGCTTCAACTCTTCCCCAGCTCCCAAAACGCATAAACTACAAAATTAAATATAGTGAATTTCTAGTGATACATGTCCTGAATGTTAGACAGGATCAAATATATAAAGGGTTCCATGAAACGCATGGAAACAAGAGCATACTTCATAGACTCATGCACCGTTGACAATTGCCTTTATTATACATGTCCACACGGGGGCAGTAGAGTTCCGCTCATGAGTGATTGATGTCCTTGGTTGTTAATTCATACGTAACTCTCTACATAAACGTCTCTTTCCCTTTCAATGTTTATCTGTTTCTCAACAGGAGCCAGACTCTGCTGTCTCTCCCTCTCTTCCTCCTGCTCCTGTTACTGTTACCACACCTGTGCCTGCTGTCACCCCACCTGTTGTGAGTCCTGCACCCACCAGCTTACCAGTGGGAAAGGGCCGAGTTGGACTCCATGACTTCAACTTCCTTATGGTGCTAGGGAAGGGCAGCTTTGGCAAGGTACCGCACTCACACGCATGCACATAATTAAATTGCCAGCCATGGGAAGGATTTGAATATAAAATGTACGTAGCCATTAAGGGAAATAGTTGTTGTTTTGTTATTGTTATTGTTGTTGATGATGTTAATGTTGTTTTTTTTTTGCAAATACAGTGAAAACACTGCTCTATTCACAAGGGCGATGGAGCTCATTTCAGGCCTAGAAAACTGTATACATACATGACAGAAATAAACTCCATTGCACTGGATACTGGATATCCTACTATATAAAGTATATTTAAAACTATAGAATTATACTCTTGCAAACACTTTTAAGTGTTCTAATACACACAATTAGACACATACAGTATATTAAAAGAGTCAGAAATTTTCCTAAAAGTCAAATCCCTAAAGCTCAGACTATCTAGTAGTCTGTGTCACTATTTCGGATGCTGAGGAGAGGAAAGTAAGACACATTATACAACATACATCACATCAACAGGCATCATACTGTATAACAAAAGCCTTCCGTTTAAAATATGCTTTACAGTTACATGTATTCATACCGGTTAAGGGTGTAGCAAGTGGGGTGTAGATCTTATTTTATAGCATAGAATTAGAAATAAATCTAAAAACGTTCAGAAACAAGCATAAAAAAAAGTGTATGCAAACACAATGTCTCTGTGACCTTGACGTGACATACAGAAACGTTTCTGTTGTATCCTACAAAGAAATGGGGATTATTGTGGGAAATGTTTGTACCTTGTGTTCAAAAGTAAATGCAGAGAAAAAGGAGGTTCTGCTTTGACCAATGCTGAATTTTTTGGGGCTACTTTTAGGTTCTTTGTGTGGATTTTGGGATGTTGAAATTTTGTGAAACCTGCCAGCCCTGTTTAAGGATATTAGTTCTTGAGTGTGCGCGTGTGTGTGTGTTTTGTGTGTGTGTGCATGTTTTGTGTGTGTGTGTGTGTGTTTCACACACTGTGACGGTATTGTGTAACAAACGATATTAAAACAGCTCAAAAACAAAAAACCTGCCAGCCGACTGTATGCTGGAGGACGGAGTATTGCTCTAAAAATTCACTTGCATCCATCAAGCCTTTATGGCCACAATATGCTGCTGGGTTTAGTACTTTGATTAGGATCATTTAAATGATTAGCATAAGTCACTTAACTGCTACACTCTACCCATAAAGATGTGATAAGAAATATGGCTGCTGTTGTGATATTTGCAAATCACTTACTGCTATAAACGTGTGCGTGCGAGCGCCCGAATGTTCTCATACGAAACGTGCGTGCACAACAGCGGTGCTTATATAAGAGCACAGGGTTACGCCCTGGTAGAGGGACAGGACAGACATGGGATGCAGAGAAAGAGAGAAAGACATTAATGCTAAATTAAAAATGCTAGAAGTACAGAAAGACTGCAGGTTTTTTCAGCACCAGGAGATTTTCCTTGCCGGGGATGAGAGATATTATATGGAAATGAGAACGAGGGAAAAATGCGAGAGGAGACGAGAGGCCGTGCAATTAAATATTAGATTCTGCAGGATTGAATTCTGATTGCTTCACTCAAATTGCTTTCCTCTCATGTGTTAAGGGTTATATGATTATATAATGAGGGTTGTATGAAATTTTCAGCATCATTATTCAAAGTTACAAATTTATGAACACATGAATAATAATGAATAATAAATAATATTCCAATGTTTTAATCATTTATTCATTGATATTCAGTAACTGCTTAATTCCAGACACAGTGATGTCTTCATCAATTTTCAGTTCCAGAGATTCTGAGAGGATCCTGTATGAAAAAGTATTTAGCATGAAGGAAATGTGCGTTTTGCCTCTTTCTTCTGCAGGTGATGCTGGCCGAGGAACGAGGTAGTGACCGCTTGTTTGCAGTGAAGGTACTGAAGAAGGATGTGCTGTTTCAGGACGAGGACACGGAGAGCGCCATGGTGGAGCGGAGAGTTTTGGGGTTGAGTGGCCGACCTCACTTTCTCACGTCACTCTTTTGTGCTTTCCAGACTGAGGTGTGTGTGTGTGTGTGTGTGTGTGTGTGTTCACAGAGGGAATGTCTATGTTCACACATTTAAGATATGCCCCATATATGAGAATTCATCTCCCTTTCCCAGTGTCCCTTCTTTCCTGACGGAACAACTGCAGAATTTTTGCCCCAGGTCATCCTCCTTCACATAACTGCCCTTATCCTGACCCTAATGCCCCTGAATTATATCACCGCAGGCAGCTTATTGGGCGTCTTACACCGAGCCATGTCAGCATAGCACTTCTACTTTGATTTTGTGTTATAATAATGTACAAAATGTTCACATCATTAAGAAGGAAGAGTGTGCTGGCCTAAATCTCAGGCTCAATTATTAAATTAATTAATTAGCCCTCATGCTCTTTAGCAAGGACATTAATAGTTTGATGGGAGGGGTTACTTAATGAGAACAGCTTGCTTTTTTAAAGTTTGTCTATGGGGGATTACATAATGTGCTAGCGTGTGGGGGAGATGTCTGTGTCTAAGGGATCGTAAATTGACAGGGCATAATTATGTAACGCGCTGTAAGCTTTCTTGATGTTATCACATTTATTCCTTCCTAATTACTGCTTTGTTTGTGTATCTATGTATGTATCCTGAAGATCCGTTTCTCTGCGTTTCTCTTCTGCAGGATCGTCTGTACTATGTCATGGAATATGTGAATGGTGGAGATCTCATGTTTCATATTCAGATTGTCGGAAAATTTAAAGAGCCCCATGCCGCGTAAGTATTGGACCCTTTTCCTTCTCTTTCCATTCTCTTGCTTGCTGAACATGTTGACATGATTGAACAATATTCCTTTGGCAGATTCTATGCAGCAGAGATAGCTGTGGGCCTCTTCTTCCTGCACAGCAAAGGCATCATCTATAGGTACTGCTGACATGACAGGAAAACCTATTAACTCTTCATATACTGCACAAGGAAGCTTTTGCATTATCCAGCTCTTTCTCTCTGTCTCCTGTTAGAGATCTCAAACTGGATAATGTGCTGTTAGACAGTGAGGGCCACATAAAGATTGCTGATTTTGGGATGTGCAGGGAAGGCATGATGGAGGGAGACACCACACGGACATTCTGTGGCACTCCGGACTACATCGCTCCTGAGGTTCATTGATTCCACCAACCACAGCTTACATACACAGTACACACACTCACTTTAGAGATTATTACCAAATCAGTATCTGTAATTATATAAATCATGAGAGGCTTTAATTATAACGTTCATATTTAGGACATCTGGTGCAATGGTGCAGGAAAATCAACCATTTTTAATTATGACATTTTCAAAGCAAGTGAAGCTTTTTAAAACCATAGAGCTTGTCCTTTAATAGACATGCATGCTCTTTGCTGATATCATACAGCCCTGCCTCAGTGTTATATACTTTGTCAAATCATTTCGGAATGTCAAAAAAATATAAACACGATGGAATATTTTCGGCCACATCATGCAGTCTTAACTTCTTCAGTCACCTGTCTCCTTGTTCAAGATGCAGTGTGTGTTCTGCTGTGTTCTCTTTCTCTTCCCTGTACCTCTGTGCTGGAATCACGTAACACGATGATTCAAAATGTACGCTCAGTGTCAGTAACCGTGTGTGTGTGTGTGTGTGTATACATCTGTGCCTGTGAATGTAAATGTACTTTCACTGTTTGTAATGGAGGTGATGTGTGTTCATGCTATATAATGTCATAGAAAGTGGTACACACACATACACACACATACACACACACACACACACACACACGCACTCACAAATACACACACACTCATACACACACACACAAAAGCACACACACATACACACACATACACACCCACACACACACACACAAATGCACACATACTGTACACACACACCCACACACACATATACACACACACAAACACAGACACACAAAGGAATAGAGTTTTTTTTTTTTTGAGGCAGAATCCATCTCATATAAACATTATCAAATGTTTGTCACACACACATACGTTAAATATCTGCAGTCTTTTTCTGCAGTTTTTTATGGAAGAAATATTAAATAAATAATTTCAAATAAAAATGGGGAAGAACTACA
>JAOTRN010000046.1:23173435-23186315 GCA_028566695.1 Bagroides melapterus
CTCTCTCTCTCTCACTCTCTCTCTCACCAGTGCAGTGTTCTTGGATCCGACACTGGCTCTCTGCACCAGGAGTTTCTTGTCCCCTAGCTGCATGCCATTGAGTCCAGCGATAGCCTACATCACAGAGTGGAGAGATTACAATGGGTGGCACTTTGTACTCTTCACTACACACCACTTTACATTTTGGAAAGCATACACTATTTCTAGAGGATGTTAATGGAATTGTCAATTCCACTGGCTCTTGCTTCCTACACTGCCTCTACACATCCTGCCAAATGCATGCTTTTTTTTCTGCTTCGGCAACTTTTCCTTAAATTCTCTGAACTCAACTGGGCAAAATACTGCACCGGTTCTGTGAGTTCTGTGACTCTATCCATGAAAAAGACGCAAGGCAATACAACAGTAAAATATTATATCCAAGACGAGTTGTGTCATAATACACTTTACTGAAAGTCTGTAAGACTTCCATTAGACACACGAGTCCAATTATTACTCACAGTAACCAACATTCAAATCTATTTTTGTAGTCTTTATTCCTTTTTCTCTCCTCCACATATCAGCATTACTGCATGTGAAATAATAATAATAAAAAAACAGTTAAATTGTGAAAATCTATATTTAAATGTGGTGCTGGTATTATGGCATTACTTCCTTAGCAGATCTACAGACAGTGATGCGTACCATGTAATGTGAATATGGCTTTAAATATCGTGACGTGATTTTCAGCTTATCGCCTACACTTCAGTTTGCGCAGTAATGCGCCTGACATTAATGCACTACACAGGGTGCTAACTCTAAAGAAGCGGATACATCAACATATGTGGCAGCATGGATGACTCATTCAGCCCCATTTCAAAGCAGCTGAAGTACAAGCGCATTTCTTACAGTCTCTCAGCCTCTCCAACAAGGTCAATAACAAATAACCGGCTACTCGTAAATCCGGCTCTTTTCTTCATACCGAAGTCAATGCGCCATTAAATGCCAAAGTGTTAATCAACAGGTCTGTGTGATGCTGAATAATCACCTGATCGCTAATGATGACATCAACGTATTCACAGAAGGCGTAGCCTTTCGAGAGACTGGTGGCGCTGTCCTTCACCAGGTTAAAGGCTTTCAGCCGGCCAAAGGAAGTCAACAACTCCTTCACCTTAGACATTATGTAATCACCATCATTCATTAGTACAAACTCCTGCAAGAGTCAGAGCTAAAGAGCATGATAATTATAGTGCAACAAAAAGAAATGAAAGATCAATTAAAAAGTTCAGACGTGAGAAATGTCCACATATTTGGTAACAGTGCACTGTTGCCATGGCACTGCTGTGAGAACACACCAACCTGGTCGTCGTTGAGGTAATTAGGAAGCCCGCCGATGAAGAGCTTATGAGCAGAGTCGGGCACCACAGTGGAAATGACACCTAGCGTGGGAAGGAAGAGCGACGCGTATTATAGCTGTGGATACTTAACTTTAATATTCAGATTGTGACAGTGTTATAAAGATAATGAGGGCTTTTTTTTCCTGCAGTTATACGTTTCTCTGTCTGTGGTGCGGCAGGTAATACAGTGCCATTTATAATATACAGAAATACCAACCAACCAAAGCTTTACTGCATGGAAACCCAATAATTCAACACGCAGCCCTACAGCAGTGTGAAACAACTAGTGATGTTTTATTCATGAACAAATCAATGTGTTTCTATCGTTCTCATTCACTTCGCTGTTCTAACTTGATCACTTAAATACCTCTCATATTAAACAAACATGTGACTGCTTTGGCAGATATTTCCTGACTGCATTAGAGTGCAGGCTGTGAAGGAGAGT
The DNA here is from genome assembly GCA_028566695.1 of Bagroides melapterus. Classification (NCBI taxonomy): domain Eukaryota; kingdom Metazoa; phylum Chordata; class Actinopteri; order Siluriformes; family Bagridae; genus Bagroides; species Bagroides melapterus. The sequence goes on from JAOTRN010000046.1 coordinate 23,175,254, forward strand.
GACACCAAAAGAAACTTGCTGTTGAGTTTGTAAGAAAGCGGTACAGATTCTGTATGAACTGGGTCGTGTGGTTCAGTACACAATGAAGGAAACTAGCTCGTGATCAATAAGATGCAACAGGGACTTGACCGTCATGAATGAATGTAGCGCTTGAGCACTGGAGAAATATTATGTCTTGGCCATACACAATAAAAATGATGTCGACTGTAAATTGAATACGAATCTCTCTGGTAAATGAAATCAAAAGATTTGAGAATCTGGGATGAATCAAAATGAGCTCTGCTAGTCACTACTGCCACAATATTTAAACAGCTCTCATAAATTTAAACTTAATGAACACAGTGATGATAGATGTGTATAATGATTTGAAGGTTGCCACATGTGGTGAATGAATCCACAGAAATGAATGTTCACTTCTAAAGCAGCACTATGTACTATAAACATGTGGCTTAACCTGCAAATCTGACATTCCTGATGTGACGCCACTGGATTTAAGATCTGCCCAGTGACTAGCCTCTTTCCATTTGCAATGCATTAACTTGTTACTCTCCACATCTAACCATCTCCAGACTCAGCTTTTCTGTTTATATCTTCTTTCTGACTACAAGTTGAATTTTGGCATTTTGTGAATTAGATGATGAACACTACCTGGCACATAAACACTTGGGTTCTCGCTTATGCCTGGCAGTGGCTGATAGTCGTGTGGTCTGCGGATCTTCAGACTCTGTCCCTGGAATATGATGCCATCAAACGCCATGGCCTGTGTGGTCTCATCCACTGAGCGAAACTGAAACAAAACAGCTCTGTCTTTAGAGAATGATACAAATGAACACATTTCTATCTAGACTGTGTATGTGCTTTATAAACTTGTGTTATTATTAATAGTGTATTGTAGTGAGAAGTATTACCTCTAGGAAGGCAAAGTTCTTGTCCTGGTTGATCTGCACAGCAAGAACTGGGTTTCCTGGAGCCTGAGTGAGGCCACCCAACCGCATTTGGGCGTTAAAGAAGTCCATCACGGACTCCTTTAAAAGAGTCAAGAGATAGGAGGATTTACATTTCAAAACAATAAAACTGCAAGTATCAAGTCAAGTAAAGGAACTGAATTGAACTGCAGTAGAGAGCTACCTGACCAGGGCACAGAGCAAACAAATCCAGCTGCTATTTCAATGCACTTGCCTCTGTAATGCCAAAGGGGATGTTGCCCACGTAGAGCCGCCGAGCTTGACGCGTCATCTGGCTGCCCATAACAGGCACAGGAGTCGGAGTCACAGCAAGACCTTCAGAGGTCGTTGTAGGGAGCAGGGCAGTGGCAGGAATCTGACCAGCAGCTGGAGATAGAATTTAAAGGCAATCATTCACACAACCAAGACTGCTAGCTTTAAAAACTTGAGCTCTCTGACGACTGAGCACCATGCAGCACAGCTACATATACACGATGTTCTGCACGGCTCTCTGGCTGCCCAAATGAGTACTGATTCACACAAACAGTTTTTTTTTTATCTTTTATACATGTTTATCTAGAACAGAACATACAGTTATCACAAACACATGGATTTATTACTGGAGGCGCACCCCACCTTGCATGGCTTTGTACTGCATGGGTGTGATGTGCTCGAAGCCAGGTGGAGGAACGTCCCAGTACTTTTTCACTTTGGCCTTCTTTTTCTCATGGTGTGGAGACCGACTGTAAGGAGCACACAGGGTTTTATATATTGTAATGAAATTAATAGACAGTAACAGAAAGCAGATTTATGTGTAGACATTGGCAAAATCCTAGTGCAGACTCTCTGATATGACATCGGGAAGATCCCAGAAGCAAGAAGAAGCTCATCCTCTTTGGGGTGACGGAGGGATTATAAATCATTACTATGCTATGGTCGTTATGAGAATCACAGGCTTTATGATTTCTGAGATAGAAGTCTACAGAGCAGAAAGTGTAGCTCAAAATCCTAAGGCTACATTCACATTTACATGCAGCGACAAAGCAACCGGAAGTCATTCATTTTTAATGAGAGCTTCAATGACATGAGTCCAGTGTCCAGTGAGTGGTAAAATTAAGGAAAAATTAACTTTATCCAAACGCACACTTAGCATACACGAGTTCTCTTTCAACTCGTATATATGATATGATGTGTGTGTATGCACAACTCGCTCATCTGCTGGATTCATGGTCTGATCAGTTACTATCAGTGCCTCACTATTGAATATCTTGCCAATACAAACAGACTCAAATTCATTGACACGTTCATGCATTTTTTATATATACACCTCATAGTTTCTGCTCTTATAATCTGTCTTTATATTACTGTCTCTAATGCTGCTGAATAACTGGAATTTCCTTCAGGATCAAGAAAATATCTATCTATATATCTATCTATCTATCTAACATACACTGGTGAATTATATACGCAAACTTCAATTATATTTCATTTTATAGGCACTCTGTTGTCACGTGGAATGAGAGATGAACCACCCAGTGAGAAACGTTAATTACTATGGCAACAAGTAGGAGGGACGCTCGTAGCTTTACAGTTGCTAGCTTGCACAATTACTACTGAGCAACATCTGGAGGGAAAAAGTAAGCAACGGTGTATACCTCCACCTGTGTCTGCGATCTTTGCCATCCCCTTGGTGGTCTCGGCTCCCTCGTCTCTCTCTGTCCCTGCTCCTTATTTTTCTGTCCCTCTCTTGGCTCCGGCTCCTGGAGCTGCTCCGTCCGTGGTGTCTGTTCTCTTTATCTCTGTCAGCTGTCAGAGCAAAACCAGTGTGCACAATGATTTACTATTGAGCCGTTGTGTTCTTGTAGCTTTCCAAAAACCCAAGCAACAATAAATGAAGAAAACATAAGATTGGCATGTTGTTAATAATGCTGCTTACGTCTTTACTTGGCTCAGTGTTTTTGCTTTGAAGAAAACCTCTCTACCAGACAGTAAAGCGATGTAATGTCCAAGTCCATGTATGCAAATAGAGTGGGTTGCATTCAATTAGTGTTGAATTAAACTTTTTCGCAAGTCAAAGAAACATCAGCTGTTTACCATCTGAAGAGTTACAGTAATGTTATCTAGACACTACAAGCCTAACGAAGTAGAAGGCACCCGCGCAGACCGCTGCAGCTTCTCCTCACACCAGTAAGTAGTAATTTGTTTGTTTTTAAAGATCACAATTAGGTGCTTTTAAAGTTCGTAAAGTTTTCACACTACCTTGTTTGTTCTCCGTTAGTTGTCTCTCAAATTCGTCAAAATCTGACATTTTCCTTCTGCAACTCCAACGCGAGTCAGAGGCGCTAGCAGAGGCTAATCACTGTAAGCAGGTGTTTCGCTGCAAAGATTCCCAAAGAGTAAGGACTTGCACAAACTCGAATAAAAAACACTCCAACACAAGGGAACAGTGACTTTATGAATGCGCTCCAGCTCTACTCGCGGTATTTTCCAGCAGAGAAAGAACGTTAACGCTAGTTATTGATTCCCGAATTCCTTTGACGCCCACTCACCATTATAACATGTCACCAAAACCGTTTAGTGCACACGGTGTCAGTTCGTTGTAAATACTTTAAAAAAATACTTAAATTTTTACATGTACATTCGAACTTATACAAGTCTATCATTATTTTCACACACCAGAAAAAATGCAGAGGCCCATAGAGTGCACTTGCTAAAGTCAACGACAACGCACAAGCACTTCCGGGTCGCTACACGCGAAGAGGCAATTTTTTCAAAGAAATATTTTTTGACTTGTATATTATATTACACCTAAAATTGGTAATAAATTTTACCATTAATTCAAGACAGTAAGCCACCGTAGTTACTCATATATGCTTATACATGCTTATACATATACTATTTATCCATATGTCTGTTCGCCATTCTTTTCTTTAAAAGAGGCGTTAATATATTTTCAGGCTCAGCTATGGCATGTGAACGCGATATTTTTACACAGCGAAAACATGATTAGCTAAGGGTTAAATTTTGTATCCGTCTGATTGAATGCGCCAGCTGTCAATCGTAATATTAACGTTTTATTGGATAAGAGCATAGGCGTGACCTGAAAGTGGGCAATGGAGCGTTCCTATACGGTCATATAAGAATTTATTTGATCCAAACATCCGAGCTCTTTGACGTCCCTAAAGCCCCAGGACAGTGCTGGTGACCTGTCCTCAATCACGTTTTGCACAAAGCTTTGAAGATCTCTAGTATTTTAATAGTAAGTGCTGCCCGTCTTTATTAATTTTCTGAATTGCTCAATAGGGTCAATGTACAGTTTTATGAAAAGACTTAACCACCAGGTGAGAACCTGCAGCAAGTTGGTACATGGCCACAATATCAGACAGACAAAAAAACTTTTGTACTGTACCGGAAGCTTACCAGAAACTAATTTCATCATATTGCATACAAGTTCAGAGAATTGAAGGCAAGACCCTACAAGTGTTTTTTTTTTTTTTTGTACTGGTAGCTAAATATGTGTACATTTGCATACTTTATAAAACCGAAAACGAGTATTAGAGTTAAACTTTAATTTCACTGTTAATTGTTTGATCAAGAGGACACCGCGGTGGCTGCCCTTAAAACCGTTTTAATGTTTCAGTGTAAGATTTATCATACGCACAGCAATAATCAGTGTGTGCGTGTGTGCGTGTGTGTGTGCGTGTGTCTACAAAGGTTAAATGTTTGGAATTGGATAAGATATGAATATTTACCTGTTTACATCCAGTACATATTCACAAATATGCTAACTAGAGCTATCATTCACAAGGACACTCATTACCTCACTTTTTAACACAATTTAACTGCTCGAAAGCCAAATGACATCTCTATAAACAAAAAACCTCTCCTCATACTGATTTATGAGTTGAAGGGACTGGGTGGGGGTTTGTTTATAAAATGACTGATGCTTAGATGCTAATCCAAATACAAACAAATTTTGCAGACGAGAAAGCAGGTTTCCAGACGGGGTGGGGTTTTTTCAGCTATGCAATAGACTTTCTCTGAAACAATGGCCTAAACTTTTTTTTTTTCCCTGCCCACCTTATTACCTTTAAAATTAAAAGCTTTTCGTTATGTATGACACGCCATAATTGTCTGTCTAATGTGTCTAATTGTGTCTTATTCAAAGTTGCTAAGCTAAGATAAAAAAAAAAGTGCAACGAACATAAATTCAAAGTATATCTTCTTATGCCATGCCACCTAAATGTCATCGTGAATGGCATCCACAGTTTGAATGATCTAACATGTTGTAACTAAATCTTTCAACTTGTTGCTAACAACAACAAAAAACAATGAAGTTTGCTGTCAACACGTGTCTATCATGAAGAAAATCCAGTTACATCAAATATAAAATCTCTTACAGTGGCACATGTAGGAAGGCTGTCATCCAAAAGCTCAGTGCTCTTGCTGTGTGACATGCAAGAGAAATTCAGGCCAACAATTTTCCAGTTCTCCAATATTGTGAGTAATGCAGCAAGACTTCTACAGGTAATTTTGTCACTCGACCTGTTTTAGACATGCTTGTGGAACTTTTCACTCTTCTCTAACACTCTAAATGTAAGATTCAGTAAAAAGTTGTATAATATTTCAAATAATTTTACCAACATTATGTGCTTTTTTCTCGCTAACCCCTTAGCTGCTAAATAACATGAACTAAAACACCAGTTTGTAGCTAATGCATATCTACACAGTAGCAAACTTTATATGAAGTACAATCTAATCTAATATCTAATTAATTAGTAATACATGTTTAATCCTCCAGCTGGTTAATCTTTTTCCTTTACTGATGAAGTTCTAGCTGAAAGTTTAGTTTTCTGAGTTCAGCAGGACTTCAGTCTGCAGTGAGATATGCTATTTGAATAAATCAGCAATGTTAACAGATATACTTACCATATATTCTTGTACACATCAATTTATGGTCATACAGGTGTCTTTACACCACTCTTTTGGGTGACTTTTTTTATTTAAAAAAAAAGTACCTAGGTAACCTGCTAAGCTAACAGATGTACAGCCACGTTTAGTTCTAGGCATTAGTAGTTTCTTTTTACTTTTATATTACATTATTTCTAATTATGTTAATTTCCTCTCATTACCCCAAATACTAATGGGAGGTGGTAGCCTAGTGGTTAAGGTGTTGGTCTACCAATCGGAAGGTTGTGAGTTCGAATCCGCGCTCTACCAAGCTACCACTGCTGCGCCCCTGAGCAAGGCCCTTAACCCTCAATTGCTCAGTTGTATAAATGAAAATATGAATGTAAGTCACTCTGGATAAGGGCGTCTGCTAAATGCCACAAATGTAAATAATCAATAACAGTGAGGCCTATTGTACAAGCATCAGTGGAATTCATGTTGTAAAGCAGAATTTTATACTGTAGCAACTAGTCTGTAAATAATACTGACCAGATTCCATGAGCTGTGTTTTTATGTATATTGTACTCACACTGCTTTCTTGATAGACACCTGTAAGACCTTGACATACCTCCCTGAACAAAGCAATGGCTAATTATAAAAATGACATCACTTATTTTTCCGTGAGGTGCTTATAATGAAATATACTCTATAGCCAAATGTTTGTTGGCATTTGACCTTCAGACCCATATGTGGGCTGTCTGGAAGCTGTTACCATAAAGTTGGACACAAAGCACAGAGTTGTACAGAATGTACAAACCTGTTCCAGCATGACAATACCCCTGTGCACAAAGCAAGCTCCATGGTTGGAAATCTGAAATGAGATGTTCATCAAGCACTTATAGGTGTGTTGGTCAGGTGTCCACAGACATTTGGCTATGTTATGTAGGTAGCTATAATTCTGGACGAGAGAAATCTGCTGCTGAAGTCCTGAAGTAAACTTGGAACACTAGGCATGATAGATCAGTAATAACGCTGCGTAGGACACCTGCCTATTTGAGGCAAACCATACACACACACACACACACACACACACATTCACACGTAGGGGTATTTTAGTCCATCCATCCATTTGGAGGTGGGTGGAAAGAAATCGTATATAGATACAGAGAAAATATGCACAGAATCAAACTGGGAACTCAGGAGTTTTGAGGTGGCAATGCTTGTCATTGTGCCATTATAAAGGTTATAATATAGCCTTAAGTGGACTGTTATGCCTATCAAGAGGACGGTCTATTGAGTGAGAACTTTTGTGGAAAGTTAAGCTGATTAAATTTATGATAGTTGCTATATCTTTGATTAATTATTTGCAAAAAAGGTAAAAAAAAAAAAAAAGTCACAGGAGAAACATTTGGCACAAAATGAGCCCCTAGTTAATGCTGTAATAACACTGATCCCAAGCCAGATATCATTTCTTCTGTTTCAGGCATGTCGGATCCTGGGTATTCCCCCAATCTTGACTGAGCAGTACCCTAAAGGCTTGGGTCCAACTGTGTCTGACTTGGGTGCTGAGGACTTAAAGCCCCACACTAAAACCCGCTTCTCCATGCTAACAGAGAGCGTCGAGAACGAGCTTAAAAGCCTGGGGAGCCCCAAACAGGCCATACTGTGTGGCATTGAGGCCCAAGCCTGCATTGCTGTAAACTCTACTATATTTTTATGTACCATATTTGATATATGCTTATGGATACACAGCAGGGTTTGAGTCCTTTTCTCCAACTCTATTTGCAGTGTACGACATACGATCTTCTGGATCGAGGTATGGAGGTGCACATCGTTGCAGACGCCGTCTCTTCTCGGAGGTAACACAATGCATCTAGACTCCGTGCATTATTATAGCTTCAATGCAGCCTTCAGTCCTCTTGCATTAAACATGGATGAGCTGAAAATGTGTGTCACGCTTGTTCCCCAGTCAGACAGACCGGCTGTTTGCTCTCTCGCGTCTAAAGCAGAGTGGAGCTTTTCTTACCACCACAGAGGGTGTGATGCTGCAACTTGTGCAGGATGCCAAGCACCCAAACTTTAGAGAGGTACCACATCAGTCACTGCAAAAAAAAAAAAATTGTATGGTGACCTGTAAGGGCAAAACACAGTAACAAACCAAAAACAACAGCAAATTCAGAAACAAATCAACAATATGAACATTTTTGATAGATGAGGTTACTGATTTTTTTTTTTTTTATCTTTACTTACAGATCCAGAAGCTTCTAGCTCATCCTTCTCCAGATACAGGTCTCATCAACTTCTTCAGCTCACTGTAAAAGGAATCACACTACACCACAGAATACAGCAGCTGTTTCACTGGTCATTTAATTACCAATGCTTTTGTTTATTAAAAGTGTTTTTGTTCAGTTTTGAAATGCTGATTATTTCCTTCTTTTAATCTTTCTCATATGACTTAGAGAATGTTTTCTCTATGCATTGTTATTAATACATAAATAAATGAAGACAGTCTATAGAGATATTAGCAGTCTGGTGATGTTTTCATTTAAATATTTTGATTTAAGAAATGTAGTTTTCCAACACAAAAGTAGACTATGGCCCTATCTCGGTATAAGAAGAATTTCCTGAACAGCAAACGGAGTGGGTGTGGCTATGAAAGGTAGGCGGGAACAGAATTAAACAGAACTATTTAAATAGAGGCGTGGCCAAATGAACATAGGAATACTCAAGGTGAAGTGTGTGTGACGTTCTTCAAAATCAGACGGAAGGACAAGGTGGGTGTGGCTATGAGATGAAGGAGGGGACAGACGGCACCCAGATAGAGGCGTGGCCAAAGAAACAGGAATACTGACGGTGGAGTGTATGACGTTCTTCAGAGAAAGGGAGGGGAGAGAGAAGGGGAGAGAGAGAGAAAAAGGAAGAACTTTTCCGAATGTATTTTTTCCTCTCCCCCTCCTTTTAGTTTAAACAAACATTACGGAGAGAGAGGGTAAATAAAAAAAAAAAACAAAAACAAAAAAAAAACCTTGCAAGGCTGTTTGGATGGGAAATGTAAGACTGATAAACGGAAAGAGGAAGAGAGAAAGAAAAGGAGAAGGGAAAATAAACACTCAGCGAACGTCTTCAGACCTGTGTAACAGATGACGGCATTAAAAATTGACTGTGTGAAGCCTGGGGCCTGTTGACAGACTAGAGGTAAGTATTCCCTGTGTGTCTTTCTTTGCTTTATTGTCTGTCTCTCTCTCTCTCTCTCTCTCTCTCTCTCTCGCTCACACACACACGCACAATCGCTATCTCTCAAATATACAGTAATTACATTAGAGTTGAAAAGAAAAGAATGTAAATCTATCCACCAGTCTATAGGAACATGTCCTGTGCTGATTTCTTTTGACAACCTCAAACTTTGCAAATATGATTGCATTACTTGGATTAAAAATTCCCGTTGCTGAAGCTATTGCATTATTCGGCTCAAATCAGAACCTTACTTTATGCCTCATTCTCCCAGCATTGCAGCAACTTCCTTGACCATGACATCAGAACTGGACTCCAGTTTGACCAGCATCGACTGGCTCCCAAATCTGGGAATGAGTAGTCTCCGCTCAGGGAAAGAACGAGGGGAGAGAAAGCGAGACCAAGGAAGAGAACGAGATACGCCTCCATCTATTCCATCCTCCTCCCCTCCACCAAACTCCTCTAAAGGGAAACCACCGCATAGTTATGCCACACTCATCGCAATGGCAATAAGCTCCGCTCCGGAGAGAAAGCTGAGTCTGAATGACATCTATACATGGATCAGTGACACCTTTCCATTCTACAGCAGAGCAGGAAGAGGCTGGAAGGTAGTGCACTAAGCTGAATAACAATTTTCAATTGCTTCTTAAAATGTGCTTAATATGCACCATAATATTTGGTTAAATTTGCAATTACATTCAGACTCAGAATAAGATTTCTACTTTTTTCCTTGCAGAATTCAATTCGACATAATCTCTCCTTGAATAAATGTTTCCGGAAAGTTCCAAGACCACAGAGCGACCCTGGAAAGGTTATTTTCAAGAATCCTAGTGACATTTCAAACATTCTAACATCTAATAGGCATAGACTACAGTGTCAAAACAGGGCTTTGTTATTTATAACAATGTCCAACAATTTCAGGAGATGGGAGGGCTTTTTACCACAAACCAACTAAACTGTAGAGCGCTGTCTTCCCTCAAAAAGTGTAGAATCAATTTCTTTTATTCAGTCCAAACTGGAAATGTTTATTTATTCTGGACTTCGTGTCTTTATCTCAATGCTGTACTTGCATATTTTTTAAAAATGATTTTACATAACTTAATATACATTTGCTTTTGTTGGTTTTTTTTATTCTTTGGCACTGTAATTGTTTATAGCTTTCTATAATTCGTTTTAGATCATTTAAGACCGTTTATCACAATAAATGTTTTTTTTGTGCGTGTGATCAGGGTTCTTACTGGACCATGGATGGACCACCTGATCAATATCAGTCTAGAGGTGCAAAGAGGCCTTATCCAACAAGCGAGGAAGAGACGGTATAATCCTCAGGCTTTAATAAACCTGGTTGATGTTTTAATGTCTTAAACAATGGAATTTCTGCTATTTCAGGAGGCCGATGAAAAACCTCCAACCAAAACGGACAAAACACATGTCAGTCCAGCGGAGGATCTTCCTCTTCCACACGATATCAAATCTACTCTGGCTCCACCTCCATGCAAGGTACTGATCACCTGTATTTGCAGTTTCTGCTCTTATTAGGGTGTTTGTGACATGCTAACGGTTAAAAAGCTTCACAGAGGACACATACAGGACCAGACAGACAGTGTGTGAGACAGTTATAGAAAAAAAAAGCTGAATAAATGAACCTCGAAATAAATAGTTGATGAATTAGCCACAGCCTAATTATAAGTTCAGCGACAGTTAACACTGAGCAATTGATCATTTATTGATTGCAGCAAAGGCAAAATATCTGAAACTGTTCTCAGATTAGTTTTTAAGGCCTTCAGAAACATAGCAGAATGTGCTTTATTGTCTCAAATATTTTTGGTGCCGGAGGATAAAGTGTAGACGGAACATTACTGTGAGACACAAAATATTAATAGGTGTAAAAAATATATATATATATATATATATATATAAACAGTACTGTGCAAAAGTCTTAGGCACCATATTATCTGTAGTACAAATTTTGTTCTATAAGTTTATGATGTCTGCAT
>JAOTRN010000046.1:23266229-23281072 GCA_028566695.1 Bagroides melapterus
CTACTTAAAAGTCTACAGGAGGATTACATAATTGCTTTCATTATTATTATTATTATTATTATTATTATTATTATTATATAATTTACTGGCTTTTCGCTTGTGCGAAATGCATGTGGATTGTGTCTCGCTAAATTCTGGCAAATTATTTCACATCAAACAAAATGCACAGGAATAATCATTGAGTCACTCGTTATGACCCTGTCACCCTGCTATAGTGATAGTGTGTTATATATAACTTTGGGTAAAGGAAAAAAAAAGGATTATTGTATTAACAAATATAGAGCAAGGGATTTGGACAAGACGAGAAGCCAAGGACTTAATGCCTTTTAAATTGTCGAATAAATATAACGGCCACGTAGGCAACAAAAATATACTATTGTTATTATAATACTGTTTAATTGGCATGAAGACGAAACGTGTTGCGCTATAAGAAGCTTGTGAGAGTATTTTAAGGGCTTGCAGCGTGGCGTAATATGACTATTACTAGCACTGTGCCGCTTCCGAATGATTTTTTTTTTAAGCCTTTTATGGAAAACGTATCCAGTTTAAACCATCGTTGTGCTGTATACCGGGCCACAAAATGACCTACTTACCTCGGAAATAGAGTTTCAAACGATTTCCAAGCTTGCATAGTGCCAATAAGCTAACATTGCGTCGAAGAGCTAGTGTTACCGCTACACGCCGAGAGCGCGTTCAGCGTATCTGCTTTCGTGAATTCCAATTCAGTAACCGGAGCGTAAAATCAGCAGGAGCATCAACCGATTAAGTAGTGCCTTTAAGCGCGCCCAGAGGTCATCTGTGACACGACGTGACCTGGGGTACGCCTCTAAAATAATTACAAAAGTACGAATGACTAACATTACATGTTAGAAGAGTGGGTTATAAATTGTATACGTTTTTTTAAATACAGTCCTTAAAGTGCAGAATAAACTTTAAAAAACAAACAAACAAAAAAAAACACCAGTACAGCGTTTGATGCACATGATAATTTACTAATATCAACAATTACAGTGAAACTAAACAGACTATGGACATATTCACAGTTCTTGTTCATGTTACACTTTGGCTGTCAACATGACAGCATATTAGTTTACAGTTGTCCAACATTCTTCAGCAACTCCTCTTCAATTTGCCATCTAAAGTGTAGAAGTTTGGAAAAACAATCATATCTTTTTTGTTTGTTTTTCTTTTTTCTTTTTGTGGTTTATGAAACGACTCCCTCTATGGGCTGAGGAGTAACTCTCACCTTATTCAGGGTAACGCAGTGGCCAGGATATGCCGAGAGACTGAAGTTAGTGGACAACATAAAAAGATCAACCATTGCACTACAAGTTTATTTTACTCTAAATCATGATCTTCACTTCCATTTCACTTTCCTGGGAGCTGAAAGTCCTAAATAACTGCTTCAAGATTTAGTCATCTGGATTATAAAAGGCATCATTAAAAATCTGTCATCAAAGACTTGGGTTGCTGGTAGTTAGTAGTGTGCATTGGTTAGTAAGACCATGAGTGTGTCTTCGTGCAATACACAGGCTTCATTTTGAGGTTCTTTTCTGATCTTATTCTTAAATCCCATTCACACTGGCTGATAATCTGCTCTCATTTTCCAGTATCTTCTGCTCTTCTGATGCAACTTCTTGTGAAGCAGTTCCTTCTTTGTCCATGTTTCTTAATCCTACCGAAACCCCTTCTGTTCCCTCTGTCAAACTGCTGGTACTAACCTCGATAATAACAATACCTTCTCCTCCCTCTAACTGAAATATACTCCCCATCTGCCCTGCTCCTGTCCCAGTGACGCCCCCAGGATTAGTAAAGCTGCCCTCTGTCTCAGAACCACTGGCCTCACCTTCTATTACTGCAATCATTTGAACACTTTCCCCACTTTCTGTGTCTGCATCAAGTTTGGCCTCACTGCCCAATTCAAACACAACCTCCTGGCCACCAAGAGGCATTAAGGCTTGGGCAGGATGGCAAGAAAGACCTAAATCTTCACTAGAGCCTTCAGGAAAGTCAGTATTCGGTGGGACATCTTCATCACTAGGAGCATCTGTTTGGAAATGAAGAACAAATGCTTTCTCTTCCATTCTAACACCTTCTACAAACTCTTCCATTCTTTCACTTTCTCTCGCTCCATGCCAATCTTGAAGCAAGTTAAGAGAAACCATCCCAGTCTTCTCCTTTTCTCCATCTCCCTCCATTTCTTCCTCTGAATGAAATCGGAGAACGTAGGATTTCTCCCCGCTCTCTTCACTTCCTTCTTCCCCTTGTTCACTTTCTCCTTCGAAATGTAACACATATGACCTTTCTCCCTGCACCTCTTCATTCATCTCCACCTTCACCTCCACTTCTTCATTCATCTCCACCTTCACTTCCATCCCGTCTCCTTGCTCTCTCTCCCCAGTCTCCTTCTCAAAGCACAGAACAAAGTGCTTCTCTGGTAGTGGGTCTGGAAGTTTCTCCACCTCCTCTGCAGTGGACGCAGGTTGGTGGTCACCTGTCAAAATACAGTGTGTGTCTATTGGAGGTGTAGTTGGGGCCACTGATGATATAGTATCAGTTGCAGGGGCAGAGGGTGTGTCAGGCATGGAATCTGAATTCATTGGTGGCACAGATGCTGGAACATCATGTTGCTTGGACAAGGTTGTTGAAGATGCAACAGAAGCATCAACTGTGGATTTTGAAATAGTAGAAGGGACTAATTCTTGAGTTACTGGGACAGATGCAGACTGCACCAAGGACCCAGATTTTGGAGTTTTACTTCTGCGTCCACGCCTGGTTCTAGGGCTCCTGGTGTGGCTAGGTGTTCCTAAAATTGGTTTACTAATGGCTGCTGTGTTTTGGGTGTGTGGGGTAGTGATGAGGGGAGCACCGTTGTTGGTAAAAATAAACCTCTGCTGGGTCTGGAGTGGCTGAAATGGGGATATCTGAGTTTGGGATGGAGCTAAAGTGGTAATCTGTGGCAGTGCTGGTATGGTCTGGACCAAAGGGAGGGGCTGTGGTGCTGAGGGCGCAGGAAGAGTGTTTGTATTGGATGCTGTAGGAACAAGAATCAGACTCGGTTGGCTCCCATTGGTGGACTGGCACTGAAGAAGCAGGAAGTTCTGGGATGGTGGAGGTGGTGGTGGTGGTGGTGGAGGAGGAGGAGGTGGAGGGGCTGGGACAGGCTGTGTTGGTGTTGGATTAGACAGTGGGATTAGCTGTAGTCCTGTAGCGGTCTGGATCATAAAATAATTTTGTGACGTGTTTGGAGGAATGTCCAAATTCGATGGCGAGAGAATGAGAATTTCGTTAGAAAACAGAGAACTGAGCCCTCCTGCTGCATTCAGGCCACCAGGCATCTCTGAGATCCCACTGCCATTCTTAGCTGTTTTCCCTGCTTCTTTCTTGCACGTGGCTGTTTCGCTGCTGTTATGCGTCCGCAGGTGCCTCTGCAGATAGGAGTGCATGACGAACTCTTTGCCGCAGCGCTGACACTTGTAATCTTTGCGTGAGGAGTGTGTTCGGAGATGAAGCTGAAGATTGGAGGAGTGTGTGAAACTCTTGTGGCACTGCGCGCATTGGAAAGGCCTCTCGCCCGAGTGCGTGCGCTCGTGTTGCTTTAGGTTGGAGGTTTGAGAAAACGACTTGCCGCACAGAGAGCAGGCATGCGGTCGCAGACCCGAATGCAACTGACTGTGACGCCGCAGACAGCTAGTGTTCTTGAACGATTTACCACACTCCTGGCACACGTAGGGCCGCTCACCAGTGTGCTGCCGTAAATGGTACTGGTAATGCGAACTCCACTTGAAATTCAAAGGGCAGTAGGGACACTGGAAGGCTCGGACTCCAGTGTGCACCTGCACACACACAATAACTTTAATCTGTATTTGCATTTACCAAATACATAAACAGAGGAAAGACAATCATTGAGGTTTGTCACAGAACAAATGTTAATATGAATATCATTTCTAAATTGAAAAAGGATTTGGGGTTTCTTTGAGAATCTTTTCACCTTCATATTCTATGGTAGACTTCATGTGTTTATAGAATTGTTTTTCCTAAGCATTATAGCAGTGTTTACCCGTTGATGGATGGACAGCAGAGAAGACCTCTTAAAGCTTCTTCCACACTCTGTGCACCGGTAGGGTTTCTCTCCAGTATGGTCTCTCATGTGGTAGCGCAGACCTGATGAACCCTTAAAGGATTTCCCACATTCCAAACACCGATATGGCCTCTCTGTTAGGGAAAAATAAAAAGGTGATATTGAAAAATCTCAGAAATGATATGACCCAGATGGAACATTTCATTCCTACTAAACAATTTTGCCTTGATGGTACATAATCAGAACAGAATGTACCTGCAAAATATTGATGTGTGTCGCAGTTTATTCTTATCAAACTGATAAGAATCATGGAAGCATTTACTAGTTTCACAAGATTTCACAGATTCACATGCAAGCTCACCGTTAGTTGGTACAGAGCCCTTGCTCCCGCCTCCTCTCCTTCCTGCCTTCCCTGATGTCCTGTTGGTTGGTTTCACAGCTTGCTTCTCCTCTTCCTCTGTGACTGTAATAAGACTGACATGGATCTCACTTTCTCCCTCTCCTTCCTCACCTCCTTCTCTCTTGACAGAGGATGAGGAAGACAGGGGCAGTGAGAGGGACAGCGAGGGAGGGCAGACAATCTCAGCCTCTGCCTCAGCCAGCAGTCTCTGCTCCTCGGTGTGCGAGAGCTGGTGGGTAAGAAGGGATGACAACAGGGGGAATGAGCGGTCACACACAGAACAGCTGAATTGAGATCTGGTCTGGGACAGTGCCAGAGGGTGCACCTGTTCGAAGAAGAAAACAAAGAAAATTTCACATGTAAAATTCATAAAAACAACCATATTCCTATTCTTGTAGTTTGTTCCCCATTTTGTAACATTAGCGTGATAAGATTCTTTCATTTAGTCTCCTCCAAGTCATGTAGTACCACTCACCTGTGCCATGTGTCTGCTCATCGAGCTGCTGTTCTTGAAGCTTTTACCGCAGTAGGCACACTCATCCACACTTGTGACTTCTATGGATGCACTGTCATCTGAGGGCATCTGGGCCACAGAGGTGGTGAAGCTCTGGAGCAAGTCATACTGAACCTGCCCGGATCCACCCCCGATACCACCCAATCCAAGCAGTTCTGTCCCCTGCCCACTCTCTGACACGGTTGTGGTTTCCACCACCTCCTCAAAGTCAGCCAACAATGGGGCCATCCCAACCAATGAAACCCCACCTCCCTGAGCCTCCATGCCATCACCTCTGATGTCTTCGCCCCCATCACCTGCCCCCAGGTTGTGCAGATGCAATGCTTGATGTTCTTCCAGATGTGTTTGTGTACCAAATGTCTCGTTGCAGCTGCCACAGCTGTACAACAGCACGTTCGCCTCTGTTTCTGTTGAATCTGCCATGCTCACCTGACCATGCTCAGAGCCTGTTGTCAGGACATTCTGACCTCCTTTAGCTGAGGATGGTGTACAAGACGAGGGCACATGAGACAGGAAGACCTGACTAGTCCTCCCTTCCTGCCCACCCACAAGGCCCACCATGTCTGATATTGTCATTTCAACTGCTTTTAAATCGCCTGACGCGGCACCGTCGAGCACGACATCCACGTTCGTCCGTGACCTTACCTTTCCTGTCTTCCCCCTACCCTGAGGCTTGACCTCCATGTGCGAGTTGCGATGAAGTGCTAGGTTGGAAGAGTGTGTGAAACTGCGACCACAGTCGCAGCAGATGTATGGCCTCTCGCCTGTATGTATGCGCATGTGTTGCCGTAGGTTGGTTGACTGGCTGAAAGCCTTGCTGCACACCATACAGACATATGGCTTGACACCTAAATGCACGTTCTTGTGCCTACGCAGGCTGCTGGAGTTCTTGAAGGCTTTGGGACATCGGTCACACGGGTAAGGGCATTCGCCTGTGTGTTGACGTAGGTGATATTGGTAGTGAGAGCTCCATTTGAAGGTGAGAGGGCAGTAGAGACACTGGAAGGTACGCAAACCAGTATGCACACTGCGATGGACCTACATTTAAACATAGACATAGCAGAAATAAAACCAATTGCACCCGAAGGAAGACCTGGCTCTTTATACTAACTTCATTAAATCCTAACAACAAAGTAACAGTAAAATTATGTCATCATTAATCAAAGACAAAAGGCAGCTATTCATATGCACATGCTAGGTCTGTTATGTTTCTATTGTGAAATCTTAAACAAGATCTTGCAGGTTCAGATACTGGCAGGTACTTCTCACCTGGAGGAGCGATGAGCGTTTAAATGCTTTATCACAATCCTCACATTTATAAGGCTTTTCTCCCGAATGAGACCTAGAATGAAGTGTAAAAAATAAAATCTTATTAGAAACCGAATACATTCTTTAATTCAAGTCTTTAAAGCAGAGCTCCTGTTTCACTCAGTGATACACTAAACCCACGTTATATCTTGATTTTGGTATAACATGAAAAGCATTAACGCACAAATTCAGATCTGTTAAGTGAACCATTTAACATCTTACCTCTGGTGATAAAGCAGAGCGGATGAGCCTTTGAAAGCTTTGGGGCAGAGGTTACAGCGATATGGCCTCTCGTTATTATGGCTACGCTGATGATGTGCCAACCTGGAAGACCACTTAAAACTCTTCCCACAATCTAGACACTGAAAGGGGTGTTCGGGATTTTGGGACCCAGTCACACCTGGAGACGTGGATGATGTCACCATCTCGACTCCTGTAAGCATGACGGTTTCTGACCCTTTCTCTTCCTCACCAGCTTTCTCTTCATCGTTGTCCTCGTCCACTGAGGGAAGAAGCGACGGAAAAGGAGAAAGGGACGAGGGAGTCTGGCTTGGAAGAAGCTCCGTTTGGACTACCAGTGTAGCGACAGAGTTGGCCATTGTACCCTATGAGCAGAAGAGAAGGCTTCGGGGTGTAACACAGATTACTAGTCTTATGGATCTTCCCAATTTACGGCAGCCATTGCAGATGTTGAGTGGACTGTTGATATTGATGATCTTCTGTATCCAACCTGAAATGAGTACTGCAGCTTCTTCACATCGGTTCCCAGAACTCTATAGATAAGTATAATACTAAATGAGCTAGAGTTGATATCATAATCATCAGTCATAGTGTTAACGTCAATATCCTAACCCTAATGATCATGTATTTAAGCCAAATATAAATGTGTGGATTCTCACAGAATAGTTATAATTTGAACAGTCTTTAGTGACATGACATAAATACCAAAAATACACGTTCTCTGTAAATGAGTAAAATGTTAAAAATAATTGGGCTAATGACTGATCAGCATTTCCCCTTTAAACTCCCTCCTCCTCCTCTGTCCCTCCCTCCTGTTCTGTTTCGGTGTCCCCGCTGCGTTGTCTCGGGGAAATGCGAAACCCAAGATTAAGATAAAACAAATCAAATGCCACACACGCACACTCACCCTTCACATATAACCATGTATAAATCAACATTTATTTCCTCTTCTACCGATTTGTGTATGTATTTGTCCAGTCACGAGCCGGCCTTCCCGCATCCATCTCCCTGCCCGTCTTGGTTTCTCAAACGTCGCAATATTTCTCGATATTTCTACACATTTACGATGCATATGTCACTTGCCTGTAATTATTTTTTTTTGTTACCAAACAGTTTTGATGTATTAAAATGAGGCTGAAGTCCGCAGTGATAGTCCATACAACCTTAACAATAATGTCGAGCACAAACTAACCAACAGTCACCCGCCTGCTTCCGGCTCTCAGCAACGACGAACGCTATTGGTCCTATCTTCCTCCAAATAAGCTCATGTTATTGGTCAACAAGATTAACTCTGATGAATTGATACTAAATATCTTCAAATATTGTCCAAAAGGCATTCAATTTATAACAATTTTCGTATCGGCACATATTGCAACATCGTTTACATTTTACAGCAGAAGAATGACTGCATTAAAGAAGCTCAAGAGTTTGCGCTTTGCGCTTTGTTTCTGGGAAATGTAGTTTCTGCGGTGTGGAGGCGAGGCCTTAATGCCTTGCGCAGGTTCTCAATCCTGCAGATTTTAACATGTTTCTATGCTCTAGCACACCTATGTAACCTGAAGACGAGATGTTAGCTGAATAAGGTGTGTATGGAGTGCAAGATACCACAATGTGCAGAACTAGAAAGTTCTCTTTTCACCAAAAGTGTTTCCTAAATGAGGGAACATGGCTTAGGGGTTAGCATGTTTGTTTTGCACCTCCAGGTTGGGGTTTTATTCCTGCCTTCACCCTGTTTGTGTTTGAGCAGTTTGCATGTTCTTGCTCTGCTTCAGGTTTCCTTCCCCATTTAAAGTGCAATTGGCATCTCTAAAATGTGCATGTGTTTAAGATGCTTATGTGGTTTCAGCACCTTGTGCCTCAAGAATGAAAGAAAGAAAATGGATGAATGGGTCATTAATGCTTGACACTAAAACAGTTCATACTTTAAGTCTAGCCCTTGGCCACTAAAAACCGTCAAAATTTAAAAAATAAGACTGACCCAGTCATGCATATTAACTCCTTTATTGTATCGGGCACAATCTTGACACCTTTTTATTAAACAGCAATGCCACTTACAGCATGTGAGTTGAACATTAAAATTTCAATAGCAATGATAAAGTCTGATTATAAGAAGTATAAAAGTATAAAAATTACAGAAGGCTTGCTTCTCTTCAGTGAAAATAAATAACATGAAAATAAATAGTATATCAAAATACTAAAAAAAAAAAGAATCAAAACAGAATAATTTTTGATATTGCGATACAATTGCCAGAGCAAGGGGCCTTATATCATAGAAAACTATAATATAATATAGACACATTTGCACTGTACATAATTTACATTCAGGATGATGTATGTACACCTGTACATTACCAAATAGTCACGATATCACAATACATAGTATTTTAAGGCTTGGGTTGTTTCTTTTTTTCTTTCATTTATCATTGGTTAGCTGTCGAAGCACATCTTCTGAATCAAAGGATCCAAAACACAAACCCAAATATACTGTGCAAAGAAGGAGACAGAAAAAATGATTTAAAAAAAAAAAAAAAAAAAGGCAGCCATGGTGTAGGTCAATGCTTTGTGACACTTTTTTCCTGCCATTTGCTAATTTATCATCTTACACTAAGACATCTTAACACCCAGCAATATTGCTACATCTAGTGGCAAAACAATCTAGGTAACAATCGTGAACACATGCCTCCTGAATGAAAAGAAAAGAGACATGAGGAAGAATACACTTTGTTAAATAGGAGGTGAATCGACAGATTTTTTTTTTTTTTGTTTTTGTTTTTTTTTGGAAGAATGATTAGAGGACAATAATATAGGAAAGAGAGAAACAGGAGAAGACAAGAAGTACATTTTACGTTTAAACTTAAACATAACTGTAAAGAAAATGTTTTTTTACTCAAAGAATCAAATAAATAATGACACCAAATAAATAACTAAATAACTGCTCAATAAATAAATAAATACATAAATAATGAATAGGTTGAATAAAACAAAAAGTGAAATTTAGATGAAGTTTTGCCAAGGAGAGATGAGAAGCAGGCTGTTGGCAGTGATGCATCGCTGTAGTCCAAACACTCCCAGCTGAAACAGACAGGTGGAGTTCTCATAATTGCACAGTGGCTTCGATGTGCCGATGACTACAGATCAGATCAGATCAGATCAACAACACTGCTGCTATTTGGATCTACTCAGATATGCACCAGGCTGGTAGTTCGTAGAGGCAGAGACAAACGAATGGCTGGAGAGGACGCCATTCGCTGTAGTGTTGAAATTGTGGGCAGTGATTGCTGCGTGGTTATAACGGCAGTCTTCATGCCTGCGTTTTTGACTTGAGGCTGAGGAAAACACGTGCTGCCCAATCACAGAAAAGCCTGAACCTCTGAAGAAGCACCTGCGAGGATTGATTCATCTCCCATTGAGAGGGTTGGGTTGGGAGGGAAGGAGAAGTTACGGCGATCCGAGGAGCGTCCACTTGCAGCATCTGAAAAACCAAACGTGAGAATGAATGCTATGGTGCCATATACAGAGGGGTTTATTTTTTTTATCTAATTTCTGCCTTCAGGTTGAGGGTAAGGTTGTAAATGATATTTAACAGTAGTAGCAGATACGTAGATACGCGGGAGCGGCGTGTTTTAGGTTACCTGGCGCTGTAGCAGACTGATGAGACTCCGAATGTGCGAGATCATTTCACCCAGCTTTGACGCTGAGGTGTGATGGTGCTTTTGGGTCACCTTGTTCAGCCACTCGAAATGGTGCTCGAAAGTCCTGAAGTCAGCATGGAGCTGAGAAAGCGTAGGCTTCAACTGCAAAGACAGAGAGAAAGAGAGAAGTTCCATTCCATTAGGTTCATTCCAATACATAACCAAATCCCATTCATACTCTTTTACCACAATGACACATTTCATTACTATTAAATGACATCAAATTCTGCAAACCAGCTACTTCTGTCTGCTCGCAAACAGTCAAGAGTGCTGTGCAAAAATTAAGAGATTGATCTACCACAAGGCAGACAGAATCGAGCTAGAAGCTTACCTCCAGTGAGCTGAGGTCATTGGCTCTGCTGTTGATGGCTGGAAGAGACTTGAACCTGTGGTGGTCGATCACCGGTTCACCCTTGTGGTCATTCTGAAATAAAGGGCCAAACGGATAGAAATGCCTTCAGTAAACAGATAAAACACATGTTCACAAGGGAAATGCTGTCCACAAAAGCAACGTCATGGCACTATGCAGAATTTCCCATGCTTAGAGACGACCTCCAAGCACTGATCCAAGAACAGCTCGGACTGACCAAAGTGCTATAATTAGCAACCTCCAGAGGATGCCTCCTGGTCTTAAACCAGTAGCAGGAGGCCATCCTCTACCAATACCACAGAATTACAGAGCGTCAGAGTCACCCAGAGTTCACCAGGGTACAACCTCTGAAAGTCAACAAGAAAAGTTTGTGACCTGAAGCCACAGGATGTTTTGTAGAGGAAGAATAACAGCATATGCAATGAGTAAGGCACTTGGAGCAGAATAGACAACATTGGGATGTAGGGAAACTCCAGGGTCAGGCCTAAAAAAAAGGCGCAATGACATACAGACCCAAAACAGGCCCCGTTTTTCCCCCTTTTCATTCCGACCACTAGAGGGAGACAGAAACATTTACTGGAGATCTTAGGCTGAAGCAGATGGTTTTTTTTTTGGTTGTATAAACTTCTTAGCTCCTGTTTGTTAATGTGTCTGAATGGTGTAAACAAGAGCTGAACTTTTGGTGCCTTCAAATGTAGTTACGCCACTAATGGGCAGGAAGTAAGACTAGTTCATACATCAGACGCATGTTAGTTTATCAGCTGATCTGATTAGGTGACAGGTGTAAGGCAAGCTATGCGTCATCGAAGTTTCATCAAATGAGCAAAACATCATGAGCTGCTCAGCAAGCAGTATGGTGAGCTCAGCTTTCCGCTGCTTGTCTCAATGTGTTTTTTCCTTCATAAATGTTGTTACTGTTTTGTAACCGGTTCATGTCTTCCTGTGCCTTGTTTTCGTTGTCTTGTTAAGAAAGACCTAATTACACATTCCATCCACTGCTTCATTACTCATTGCTCCCTGTCACAGCGTCTAATTTTCATCTAACGTGAGCTGTGCTCCTAGATTTTGCACATCTATAGTGTTCTCTAATCCAAGTTTCTCCTCACATTAACACACACATGCATGTACATCCTTTGGATCTTCACAAAACACACCTCTGCACTGCTTTTTGTCCCCATCTCCTTCTGTGTTCCTGAATGCAAATATGGCAACCTGATAAATCTACCTGATTTCTATCAGGAACGCTTTGCTGTGACAACCGAAAAACTAAACAAGAAATCCCACACCTACACAGCCCACAGCTATTTACAACACATGCACACGCATACACGCAGCCAGGCAAGCACAGAATGGAGTAAATACACCCTCGCAAACTATCACACATTAACACATTCTGTGCGTGCAACCACAGCAGCCAGCACACATCGTTTTTATTGCTTTCTTGTGGGGACTTTCCATCAACTCCCAACTATTTTTCTTTCCTAAGCTTGACCCCTGTAAAGTGTAACTCCATGCAAGAAGAAAAGTAACCAAAATAAATCGGACTGAAAAAACTAACAAACTACTCCTTCGAGTGGGACTGGGGGCCTTTTGTCACAGGTGGTGTCTTTGATAATAATCTGTCTTCACATCTGGCGCGCAAGCACAAAGAAATGCAAACGAACGCACCAAACATGACTGCATCTAATCTCGCTTTAAGCACACATACAGCCAGGTTAGCATCATGGCTGCATCTCGTCGCACCGCATACGCTGGGAGTGACAGAGTCCCTGATCTGATCTTACAGGTCACACCTGAGTGCATTCACAAAGCCATGAAAGGGAGCAATATAACCTCAGATACAATCAAACTCAGCAAAAGAGGATGAGGTCAGGGTTTCTGAGCTTCATAAGAGCACTGCAGTCTGAGGCGACGGACATCAATGAGACCCTGAGCTGTGACTCAGACACATATAGACAACCGAAACTAAAAAACCTACAGTACATGCTCCCTCCTCATGCGGCTGCATAAAGCAATGCTTATGGTGCTGCCTCACCTTTACAAGTCAGCCAGAATGGAAGACTGTACTGTAGTTTTCAAGTATCGTCTCACTTGTGCTTGTAAACAGGCCCTCGGAAAAGCCATGGCAACGCAAGGGAGGACATGCTTATGTTTCCGTGAGGGAGTTATGGCAGGGAGGCCTCTCAGAGGTAAGGGAAGTACAGAATGAATGGGTTCAGTACCCCCTAGACTAAAACCCTGTCACCTAGCAACCTGGCAAAACCGGACCAAAAGCCTTTGTCACCCAATGACACATGCTCCAGACTATAAGGAATGGCCGACCAAACTCGAAAATCTAAGAAGCTACCATGTAGTGGAAATACTCGCTGGCAGAGGCTGACCGAAAAGGTTCAGTGTTTAAGGCTTACTACTGTTCTAGGTTAAGGTAAGTTTGGTCTGGGATGATGGCCAGTACTGGGCCTGAATCCAGATCTCTGTTGTTTTAGCCTAATGGAAATGAACGTTATCTGCACCCTCATGGATTCAAAGCCGCCGCAATCTGCCACCCCTGTTCTCACCAATGATTAATGCACACCAGATGAGTTGAAAGGCCACGTGTGTGAGTTCGTGTGAGCACGAAGAGAGAAAGGGAGAAACAGTGCTGTAGCTCCGCCAGATCCCACATGCTGAATGAGACCAATTTGAGATCTGAACACCATCAGCATTAAGTGAGAACGGGCTGAATTTCCCACAAAGTCAGTCTCTTTTGCCTCTATTGCCCTGGCTTAACGCCAATATTCAACGCCATGTCTATTGATAACAGATCATCACAGCAGATTAATCAACTTACGATCAGGTCGTGGGTCATCTTCTGCAGATGCCTTGTCTGGTTGGTCAGCTTGTCGAAATCTGCGTGGGGACGTCGCGTGTGGGCTGGAAGCGCCGACGTAAACAACGGCAGCTGAGCCAATAGGACGGAGAAGAGCAGCGAAGAGGAGGAGTCGAGCAGCACTGTGGAAAAAAGAAAACACTGATTGGTTCACGTGCACACGTTTCATCCGCGAGCGCACTTATTACAAATCCTCCCGGGTTTGTTCCGCCGGAAACAGCGTGCTACAGTTACAACATGACACGCTCATGTTTCCACACGCGTACTGCGTAAGCCGGGTTACATTCTCTAATAGTTGTCTCACACTTGGAGAAGTGAGCGCTGTCAAGTGCTTCCGTTCAGCCCAGGAGCTAGAGACTGTATTTACTGCTGTTTACTTTCTGATCTAAAGGCAGCGTCAATCTGCAACATAGCACTGAGCAAGTTCTGTTACTGTTATAGACTTCATACACCTGAATGACCCTTGAGTACCGTTCGCTGTCATCCTGTCAGTCGTGTCTACTGACACACATACACGCCCATCGTCGCCCCACTGCGAGCATCCCAAAATGTGATAAAAACAAACAAACAAAACTTAATAAATAAATAAATAGAAATAAATTAATAACTATGGTAGTTTTTTTTAATTAAAAATTTAAGGGATATAATACATGACATGAGCAACCAACAGTGAGAAAGCGAGAACTTGTATAATGAAGATGCAAAGAAATGCAAGATGTGCTATACCATAAATAATAATAATAATAATAATAATAAAATTCGACAGAAATAACAATATATATTGGTACTTACATTTCATGTTTGTGTAGATCCTTGAAGTAAGCTAATAAATAGGTTGCAAATAAATAGTAAGATAGATTGAATAAATAAATAAATAAAAGCGTAAAATTAATAAATAAACGGAGTTCCGGCTCTTTGTCACGTGCTCCGAACTTCTTCTTCTCTAGTGTCCGATCGGCGGTTCGTGTCAGGCAGGAGGAGAGAGAGAAAGAGAGAGAGAGAGGGGGGGAAAGGAGAAGATGGAAAAGAAACGGGTCCTGAGTGTTTGCAGAAGTGTCCAATTCTCCCTTCAGAACATTTCGACTTTCGCACACCAGGCTGGAACAGACACGCGAACACAAGGAAGGATGGAGAGGGTAAAAAAAGAGAGAGGTGTGGAGACAGACAGACAGAGAGAGAGAGAGGGAGAGAGAGGGATGCGAGTGTGTGTGGTGTAAGTGATTTTTCGCGCAGTGAAATGTTTAGGCTTGTTTAAAACTTCCTTTTATAAAGACGTTCTGTATGACACATCCCTGAGTCACCGTGCTTCATTCATAAAAACACACACACACACACACACACACACACACACACACACACACACACACAC
>JAOTRN010000046.1:23287137-23325595 GCA_028566695.1 Bagroides melapterus
TATCCAGTCCACTAACATCCCTTTTCCTTGAAAAGCCTGCGTGATATATCTGAGTGTAGAAATGCTGCTGTACATCATAGACACACTGTTTATGCACTCTACACTTTGCCTCGTTTGCTATTCTGACTGAAAAAAGAAAAAACAAAAACAAAACAGCACCCTGTCCTTAACGGTCTTATCTGCAGTTTATGAAGCAAGCTTGGGTCAGCATGAACCTTAACCCCACTGACCCCCACTCATTACGTTCTGCTAGTAAAGGTTCCGATGTAGTGTGCTGTGTTTCACAGCAGTTTGACTATAAGAAGTGTTCTGTCTTTGCATTGCAAGTAAAAGATTTCATTAAAGTGTGGCTACTTTTATGTTTTTTTCTCTCTGTATACTAGTTCCACATAGCTGCATGTTCTTGCCCGCTGAAACGATCTCGTCTGTCATCTGCGCGTTATCCACCTTGTAGAAGTTGTTCTGCTGTCAACCAGATTGTAGCCCGGGAATCGAGATTAGTGAGGATTCAGGAGAAGGAACGCACCACACCACTGTCAAGCCCCTTTGAGTTTACACTTACACTAACTACATACTACAGTAAATAAAAAACTTTTTTGTGAACGTCAGAAAGAACTTGGGGTTGCTAGCATAGTTGTCGGTATGTTATAAATAAAATAACTAATATCCCAGACACATCATTTGATCATCTCAATGGACCCCACTGGAGGGCTGTGGCATCTTAGGGGGCTTTTAGCAGTTTAATCTGAGCATGCATCGCATGAACAATCAGTAAGGTCAAAGAAGTCATGTAGATCAGGATGAGCACCACGGTGCTAAGCCCGAGACACGTGTAGGAGGTGGAGTGAGTTCTGTTGCACTGAAATGCAAATTAATTCCCATAAAGGTGAATGCAACCGGTACTCGGGTCACTTGTACAGGAAAAAAGTAACCCGCGCATGCGTTTTAGCTGATGATGACATCATCCGTTTCCATAAAAGATGTGTAGAACGAGTGGCAGGGGAGTCACGTTGAGCGCTCCATATGCATTTGTTATGATACAAGATGAATGGGGTTTCAATAGAATCAAATGAGTCTGCAGGGGAGGCAGGAACAAAACCACCTTTGGTTTTTAAATGTGTCATCACAAAGATTTTTCAGGGTCAATGCTGGTTTTTTAAAACCAACTAAAAAAATCTAGAGAAATTTAGTGCTGTGGTCAAATGTTGAAGACAGACAAAAGAACTATTAACCTTTACACAGAATGACACAAGCGTCACACCTACATGGTGGCCTAAAAAGGTGGGTTTGTCTAATGCATTATGAGCACAAAATGCTTCAAACATCGTTGCTGTGCACTGACACAAACACTATCATGTCAGAGTCACAGCTGGGCTGTAAATGCTCCACCGCCCAAATAATATCAGCTGTGGCTTCTTTGGTGGTCGTGTCCTTTGATGGACAGGGTAGAGCCTGTAATTTTATACCTACAAAGTACGTCTATATGGTAGGTGTGTCTGATAAAATTGCCAATAAGCATAACTACCAAAAGGTCTACCATTTAGAACCCCCCTTTGGAAAATGACCTGGATTTCCTCATTAATTCCCAATAAAACTGGGTTTGATCTCCATCCAAGAAATAATTACAGACAGACAAACATTCCGCTTGAACTAATAATACATGAACCATTGTACTTTTTGTGTCTTTATTGAACATGCTGATTAATCATTTACAATCTGGGATGCAGCTTATAAGGAATGTACTGAATAACTGGAATAACTGGAAGCTCCTCCTTTAACAGCAATAACATCTGTCGAACAGTAGGTGCTGATCAGATTGGTGAATGATAGGTGGGAGAAGGAAGGAGACCATATGACCATAGAGACCACTGTTACACTCTCAGGTTCTGCAAAACACCACCTGGAAGTATCACAACAGTTAAAGTAATTGATAGTGCTCTGTTTGAGGAAAACAAGGTACTGGCACGATATAGTCTTTAATAGGAAAACCTATACACTGGCTCATTTTATAGAGTTATTCAATCAGCCAATCAGGTGGCACCAGCACAATATATACAATTATTCAGAAAAAGGTCAAGAGCTTCAGTTAACATTTGGATCAAATATCAGAATGGGGGAAATGTATGATTTCTGTGACTTAAACGTGGCATGGTTGGCATGGTCACTGGCATTTCAGAGCCCGCTGATCTCCTGGGATTTCCACACCCTCAACAGTCTCTAGAGTTTACATAGAGTAGTGTGAAAATCAAAAGAAAACATCATGTGAATGGAACGTTTGCAGGCTAAAACATCTCAGGACACACAAGACGTGGATTCTTCTTTATCTTCAACTGTCCAGATGACTTTATGCCCATGATAGCCTCAGTCTCAAGGTTCAATGTTTTGTTCAGGTTGAGTTTCTGCTCTCCACAGGTATAAAGAGTGATTATTCTATCTGAGTTACTATATTGTTCATACCTGACAGTTTGAACCAATCTGGCTGTTTTCCTCTGAACCTTCTTATCAACAAGGTGTTTTCACCCACAGAACCTGCGCTCACTCTGTGGTTTTTGTTTTTCTCACCACCATGTGTATCCTCTAGAAAAATCCTGGGAAATCAGCAGTTTCTAAAAATACTCAAATCAGCTCATCTGGTACCAACATCCATGCAGCAGTTAAAGTCACATGTTTGATGATGAACTTAAAAGGGAATATCTTTTGGAAGAACTGTGTTAGTAATGGCTTCTGACTAGGAATATTTTTTAAAAAAATGGGAAAACATGGAAATACAGAGCAAGCAGCCAAAGGACAAATGTATAACAATCAATCAAAGAAAAATCATAACTACATGAATGGGTGGGATTAAAGCATTTAATTATTTAATTAAAAAGTTCTTTCCAGTAAAGAAGTTCAAACCATTATCAAGCTCTGAAGCTGATATTTTTGTATGTCTTTTGACTTAGTCACCTGTCAGTGTGGATATATTTGTGCGTGATCAATTATAAATAATGAAAGTTGTTTGAACTGAAGGAATGGATGGAGAAGTTAGCTAAGGCTCTTGCCTCATCCTGCTTCGGTAAATAACCCCCTTCCTTTTTGTTTTTCACTCATTCAGACTGCATCATCACTGGAATGTGTTATATCCCCTACATATGGGCAGATTTATTTTTAGAAGTCAGTTTACATTCCCAGTTATCCTCCCACGCCTGGAAGCTAAAGGTTCACCTCCACCACTGTCTTCAGCTCTTAAAAAAGTACCTCAAGTGTCTGTCTCTTATTAATTCCCACTCGGTCTGTCTCCTTCATCCCCTCTCTCTCTCTCTTTCTCTATCTCTTTCTCTCTCATTCTGTTTCCTGTTTTAACCTCTCCCAGGTATGGTAGGAATGAAGGGAATGACACAATCATGGATCAAGGGAAATTCCCTTAGGGAAAGACAGGAGGAAACTAAGAAGCTGACAGAAATTTGGCAGTATAGGTGGAACAAGGGATGAGAAAAGGGGCAGACGGAGGGGTCGGCCGGATGGGCGAGGAGCGACAGAGGATGAGAGGGAGAGGTACAAAGAAAACAAACTCTTTTTGATGAAGCCATGTGACACAATGCAGAAGCTGGGCGGCACGCAACTCGGCCTTGGAACGAATCAATTAGCCAGGAATGAGTCAGTACAAACGAAGGCTGTATCAGAAGCTTCAGCACTGTCTGCATCTTCAGAGACACAGTGAAAGGGAGACAGTGTATGAGACATAAAAGCGGAGTCTGAGAGGGGAAGCAAAAATCAGAGCAGGCAGAACACAGATACATCAGATTATAGGACCGCCAAAGTAGTTTCCCCCTGTTTCCTCACGTTACATCACCGTTTACACTGCAACAGGCCGTGAGCAGACACATGCCATAATCCTCCCACCCAGCACAGAGGCCCAGAACACACACACAGGTCTGACATCACACCCATCAGTCTCTGATCCCACTTTAGACTCCTATATTTGGGCCTAATGTGATGAGAGGAGAAAAAAAGGAGTGAGAGAAATGTGTTTTGGGAGGAGACACAGGCTGTAGTGACAGTGAAGAATGATAGACATTAAAAAAAAAGAGTGAAAAACAAAGAAAGATAGAAGGAAGAGAAACCCAACAGAAAGTGAGGATGAGAAATGAAATTAAAAATGTTGTGAACATGTAAAAGATTGAATGATTGTAACTTTTAATCAAAGTATTGAACACTGATTGAGGTGGCAAATATTTACAACACACTGCAAAATTAAGAGATTTAGAAACTCCCCTAAGAGGACAATCTCACTGTGGGAACTCTTTATATCTCTTTTTATAACTCTGCTAATGTGTTGTAGGTTTTGTAAATGTAGTCTGTATATTTTAAATACAAAAACTGATCAATTATAACGGCCCACTATGTATGATCTAAATCTGTCCTTTCTGACAAAACCAAGAACATCCCAAGAACATCCTCTGGTCTACTCTTATAAAGTGTTTTAAAATTCATTCATTCATTCATTTGTCTTCAGCCATAGCTTTTACTCAGTCCCTCAAGGATTTGGTGGATTTGTGGTCAACAATGCTTAAGGCGTTTTGGTGTTTGTTTAGTGGAAATCTACCTGAATCTGTGAAATTGCAAGCATGGGATTCTCCAATCAGTGAAAACACACGTAATTACTTTCGATGGTGATGGTGCTCAAGTTAGATGCAAACGAATCACGAAGTTTTGGCTTAATGTGTGTTTGCAATTGCATTTCTGAGATCGTGAAATCAGGGTCACAGGGAGATCCGGAGTCTATCCCAGGAATGCTATGCACGGGGTACAGTGTCCATCTCACACACACTCACACATTCACATACTTATTCCACCAGGGTCAATTTTGAGTCAGCAGTTCACCTTTCCGGCATGTTTTTGTGAAGTAGGTGGAAACCGGAGGAAACCCACGCAGACAGTAACCTGAGCTCAGGATCGACAAACACAATCCTTTCTTTATAAATGGAACATGTGATTTCTTCCAAGTCACATGATCATGAATTCTTTTGTGTGTGATTACAGACTTCTGATGCTCTATCTATGCATATAATTCGTATAAATACACTCAGAGTTTCACAAAAACACAAATATCAAAAGTCAAATGGATAGAAATCATTTGCAAAGCGTGATTTTGAATCACAATAGTGTCTGCGCAGTTTTGTCATCAATTTGTCTCCATCATTCAAAGGCCTGCGTAATGATATATTTCCCAGACAAATCAGGATGAACAAATGGCTTTGTTATCTCCCCATCAGGATGAAAGGAAGAATGAAACGATGGCTTAATGCTTTCTTTATCCAGTAGTCACTGATGTGGAGAGAGAGCTGTCTTTTGGCATGGTATTAAGCCCCACCCTCTCGGTGATTTACAAATGACACACTGTAATTTACTTGAATGAGAACGCATCACCGGAGTTCAGCCGATGATGTCACAGGGCTTTCCGCAGTTAAAACAGAGCCGTGAACTTTCACGCACATACACGTGCGCTTACATGCACAAGCTGAAAAAGTTTCAATAGCCTTCAATAAAAACAAAAGCGTCAGCTAAGAAATGAAGGCTATAAAATTTACCTGCAAGTCTCGGGTTACTACCACATCAGCGATACAACATATTTCAGTCAATGGACATTACACAATGACACAATGACCTGTTCCTCACTTCCTGTCAGAATTTCTGTAAATTAATCGGACTGTAAATTGTGCTCTGCAAAATGTCGTAACAGATTTCAGTTATGAAAAGAGAAGAAGTAATGAGTTCAGGAACAACAAACTCTTCAAGCTTCTAGTACTCTGAAGGGTTTAAGTGCCTATTAGAATATTGGGGAGGTTTAATAAGACTTGATGGAGAGAGTTGTAGTCACAGCCAGGATCCAGAGGCCCTCCTTGTAGTTTAGGAGAGGAAAGTGAAAGAGAGAGAGAGAGAGAGAGAGAGAGAGCTCCCATTTCTGACACTAATATGGAAAAACTTGTTTGGAGTGAATACGAGTGCAAATATTATTCTTCCTGGGTATTACCACTGCGAGCGTCTTGGCCCAGGCAGCCAAAACGGGCTGGGACAAAAAGCCCAAAGACTTTCTCAGTACCTTCAAAGGGAGCCTACATAAAATAAACACGGCCATCAGATTACAGGCACTAACTCGGCTCAGTGTTAAAACCGGGCCGGGCGCGCGCCTAACCGGTAACTGTGGGGTCCGTTCAGTCAACATGATGACGCAGGATGGAACAAAAGTGTGACAGAAAAAGCAAGTCTGTCGGAACACAGCCCCAGCCCACAGCACCGCTGACCCTGCTGCCCAGACCTGAAGAAGAGAGGAGAGGGGAAGGGAGGAGAATAGAAATCAGACATGCGTGTACTGTTAGAAGCTACACTACATTATACAGGGTTCTAGATTTAAAAAAATGGAAAAGGAGACACAGGAAAAGGTGAGGAAGAAAGGAAATGAACAGAGGGTAAGGGTTAAAGGCGGAGTGAGAGAAACCAGACGAGAGATATAGAGAGTGCAGGAAAAAGGTGAGAGACAGGCAGAAAGGTAAAACGGGATAGACGAGGACAGACAGAGACTGGACGGATAGAGAAAGTAATCATATTTAAAGGTGTGTATGTGTGTGCTGAGGTTTTTGAGGGTTACTCCAGTCACCCCTTCAACACTGGACAGCCTCTCTCTGACAGAATGACATCACAGGGCTCTTTTATATGGCAGGCCGTGATGACGTAATCGACCTGGCAATAGGAGAAAGTGAATCTGTCCCTGGAGAGTGGCTGGGTGTTTCACTCGCCCTGAGTCTAACCCCAAACAGACAGACAGATAGACAGAGACACAGAGACACACACATACACAACACACACAATATCACAGTCCATCACTTGCCATATTCCAGAGTACAAGAATCATAAATATTAATTAAATAATTACTCAGATGCAAAGAAATCTTCCTAACACATGCAGTCAGTGTCATACAAACACACACACACACAAACATGCACACGCACACAGCAGCAAAGGAAACTCGACTGGGCGGCCCGACAAGACTGACCGCAGTGGGTGCAGACACAACCAATGTGTGCAAGCGCACACACACATGCACACTCTAGTAGTACACTTTCCAATCACAACAGCTGTGATCTAGAAATGTTTTGATATTCTGCATTTTATGAAAACCTGATCCTGTTCACTGAAAAGATATTTCTATAAATTCCCTTCCACTATAAGATCTATTACTCTTACTCTATCCATCAAAGAGCCACCAGATTCTATCCACCTTATAGTCAACTATCAAGCTATTTCTTATCCTGGGAAACAGAAAGAAGTCAAACATACTGTATCTCTCATGTGCAAGCCAATGAGATGTTCCTTGATTTTAGATCTGAAAAAGAAAAGCTTACTATTTTGTTAGACAGATATATGTATTATAATCTGTGGCAAGTGAATGTCCTTTCCCTATTTTACACAGAAGCAGCATTTAAGTCATTAATGCCGTCTGTGATTCAGAATGACCCTGTGCTGTCTCAGTAAGCTCCAATGTTCATCAGCTCTGACTGGACCTGGACCTGGCACACACTGGGGGAAATTTCACTTATAAATAGCAAAGTTTTACATTTTTACTCAATATCTAGCTTCCTGAGTGAATCTATGCTAATGACAGTATGACATCATCAGCACTTCATCGTTATGTCACCCTCATGACAGAGCAGCTTAAGTGCTGAGTAAGTGTTGCTTCAGTGCAGTCACCTGAGCGCTAAAATTTAAAGCCGAGGCCTGGAAATTCCCTCTGGTGCTAATCAGTGTTTTTGGAACTAAAACACAGATTTAAAAGAGCATAGACTGAAAGCAGATTACTTTAGCCTGCAGTGCAGTGCCTATGTGCACTCAGGCACACACAGGGTGTGTAAGCGTCCGAATATAGCTGCTGGGAAGAATAGACACGCTCACACCAAAGTTCGCACAACAAGGTCAAGACACTCAATCCTACATATACACAATGTGCCCAACCGCCCCGTCACCCCCTCAGTTTACTGACTCAGCTGTTGTGTAGGAAACCGATGGCCTTTGAAGACGGGAAGAATCTATCATTACTTGAGAGATGCAGAAAAGGGAAGGAGAGGGAGAATAAGCACTCTATTGTCTACCCAGTCCCCCCTCCCTCTGTCAACCATATCCGAAAAATAATTGTATTGTCCTAATTACAGAGAGGTTCTTGAACAGGTGTGTTGAGCTGCACCTGGAGAGCCCAAGTGTGTGGGTGTGTGCTAGACTGTAAATGGATACATACCCATACACTTGTGTTCTTGTGGGTATTGTGTATTTGTAGATGTGGTCATATGGACCAGATAGACATTACATGAGAGGTACTAGAGTGCAAATTTGTACCACAAATACATACAGCAGCTATAGTAAGCTACAGTATTGATACATGACAAAGGCTATGTACTCATCCGGGCACTTTGCAAAAGTCCTGATTTTCCCAGAAGCATCCACTCACTTGAGTTCTCCACAACCTACATAGACATTAATAAGCATCCTGTATTGGGCCTCAGCCTGACCTGGCTTTAAACTAATACAAAAATTTTTCTTTTTCTTTTGAATGTGCTCACTGGAGCATTTGTTGGTTCATGTACGTTAATAATATTGTGCTTTTTATTAATAGGGACAAGTAATGTACACTAATATAGTAATAGACATGATTTTTCTTTTGTTGATTAACTGTCAGTTGTCATTTTTGTCTCACACAAGTTTTCCACACCTTAAAAGTTATTGCAGGAGGAAATTTCTGTGAAGGGAAGTCCAGCTGAATCTCATCATGACAGATTCACGCTCTTAAACACGGGCATGTTTAAATTACACTTTATGAATGGCTGAAAAAAATGTCAGGATCAAATGTATCAAAATTTATTTATTTTTTTGTTTTTGTTTTGAGTAGTCCAATTTTTATACTTAGAAAGAAAGGTTGTCATCTAGCAAAATTATGAGCAACTGTTATCAAATGTTTTGCACTTGATATGGTTGTCTGAATCACTGAACACAATTGTTTCCACACCCACACACTTATTTGTTCTTTTTTGTTACGTTTGTAATACGTGTAACTATTAGCATTACCATAGTTTCATTTTATCTGTGTTCTTGATAGAAATTGTAGTAGTAATTATGTAATAAATGTTGCCATCCTGCAAGTGTCCCAGGAAACTGAGTGAGTGTGTGTGAATGTAGGTGTGTTAAAGGTGTCTTGTAAAGGACTGATGTCCCATCCAAAGTGATTCACGGTCAATTTATGGGCTCATGACCAAATCTGACATCTTTCTCTAAGAAATATTTATAATCTATCATCTCACATATTCTTTATAAGTGCCATTCCATCCTGTCTTAAGTGACAGTATGATATGCAAATATTACTGATGATTCGACAAATATGCAAATTTATCTATGACACCATCTGGTGATTTCTGAACAGGAACATACACAATATGGCAAAAATAAAATGTGGATACCTGACCAAGCTCCTAATATGTGAGCTTTCTTCAGCACAGATCGCTAATCTCACCTGGGATGAACTGGAACACTGACAACACGACTTACTCACTGCTCACTAATGCTCTTGTGGCTGAATGAATACAAATCCCTGCAGTCATGCTCTAAATTCGAATAGAAATCCTTCCAGGAAGCATGGAGGCTCTAGCAGGAAAGGGGAGCATTGCAATACTAATAAGGCCATGCCATTCGAAGGACAGGATATTCAAGAAGCACATATGGGTGCCATGGTCATGTGTCCAGAAACTTTTGGCCATGTAGTGTACATTAGCTTGTAGTTAACAGTGATGGGGACACATTTTCGTTGGTGTGTTATTTCTGCTTCACCACTGGAAGTTAACATGACAGGTAAAAATAACCAAAGCGTATGAAATAATGTCTATGATAGTCAGGTTTTCTCTGATTGAGAACCCTCTGACACCAACTCGGTTTGGAAATAAGGTTAGTAAGTCAGTCAGAGAACTCCAAAACATCTGAACTGTTTTCAGACAAGTCAGAAATCACCAATCTCTTCCATAATGAGTGGATGACCAGTTCAAAACAGCCGTCGGCAAGTCTCGCTCACAAACCACACGGACTGTGGAATCAGAAACGGCATAGTCACTTTATTGATTAAAGTTCGACCACAGGGCTGCGAAGTTATGATTCACAAATCTACAAGCGACTTACGTCTGCGACTGAGAGCGCGCGAGGCTTTTTTCAGGATGAAGCCTGAGGGAGAGATCAGCCAATCAGAGTCCGCTATGATGTAATTGGCTCTCACGGGATCGCGTGCTGTTTACCGTAAAGAGCGCGAGAGTCGAGCCGTCAACAGGAAAACAGGCTATGCGCAAAATACAATGCGTGAAGTAATAACGACTTCAGCCTAGCTGTCTCACAATGAGATATTTCATCCCAGCCAGCATGTGGGTCTGGAAAACTAGCGATTAACCTTAAAAATGTTTGTGACAAGTAAAATATTGAATACTGTAAAATATTCTTCATCATAACGCACACTGTCGCGACCTCATACACTGACTCGAACATGGCTTGTTTTTCTTTAAATTGAGGACAGGACGCACGGAGCCAATATCAGTGAATTAAAGCTACAAGCCGACGTGAACTGCTGCACGATCTCGCCACAACATAAGAGATAGGCTACTTTCCGAAGTGTCTTGACATTGAACTGCTTCTCATCTTTATCTCATAAAGACTCACAAACCAGAGAAATGTTTGGCTGTGTCGCAAATGAGATTGTAAAGCAGTAGTTCATACCCAGTATAGTGCGCCTATATAGGATGTAGGGTGTATTTGGATATAATGGTACGGTTTATCTAATCTTTCTTGACATCAGTAAAACAAAATACCCCAAAGCATAACAAAGTTCTGAATCTTTCCATGTGTTAAGTATTTACATGTGAAGAAAGGTGTTTATCTGAAGACGTATGGTTTATCAAATCTAACTGAGACCCATGATTTCATCATTTTGAGTCTTATAAATTACAGAATTGAAACTATTTTCTCAACCTATTAACATTCTAATATTGTATGAATATAGTAGACTAAGTATAAGTGACTACAATATCACTGTAAAGGTGTAGTAGGATAAGATTTTCAGGCCAGAAATCAAATGATGTACAAAACTTGTATTGTCCCAGTTTGTCTGATGTCCAAATATGCAAAATATGACTGTACATAACAAATTGGGATACATCTATTCAAGCAGTATTGTTTACATTTACAAGTTACATCCTGTGCTTTGTCTTATGAATCTGTTTTATGAAATGAAGTGCTCTCAAAGAACAGCTCAAACAACAATTATGATACAGATAAAACCTGTGAATAGTACATTGAGAGAGAAAAAGAATTTATGGAGCACTTGGATTGTGGCCTGCCACAGGAAAGTCTATTTGACAGCAGCAGCTTTGTTTGGTAAGCCTATATCTTTATACATGCCCCAGCTGTTATACATGACATTCAGGTTAATGGGAAAATAAATCAATTTTACTTATACAAGACTAAAATACTATCCTGAAATGGGTTCAATTTTTACTGTTTAAATTTGGACTACAAGCAATGGCTGATCCTGTTCTGGGCCTGATCCTATCAGCACTGACATGAAAGGAAAGATGTCAATGATGTGCAAGCAGATTTATAGGGTTAATTTAATTCTGGTGTGTCATATCAGCAATAGCTATTATCAATATCCTGCATTTATGAAGCTATTATATGTGCATTATTTTTTTTAAAAGCTTATAGTATTGGTAGTAAATCTTGACACTGGAACACTTCTCTTGTTTTTGGCCTATTTATAATTTATTCTTTGTTTTTGTTTGCATTTAACCCGAGCATCTTGGCTCGAACGTACAATGTCTTTGGGCAAATTCATTTAGATCTCTTATCTGTCCAGACAGAATGCTATAAAGTCTCTGAGTTTATGTGTTCCTCCTTTAATTGACATATTGAATCATGTTCAGGAGTCAGATCACGCCGACTGAATTTCACTTTGTCTACTGACGACAGACTCGATGAGCTCATCAGACCTCACACTTGTCTTGCTGAACTGTTGCCCCTGTTGCTCAGCGGGATCTACTCTTAATGATTCATTTATTAAATCTGAGTGTATTGGGACTGTGTGTATTGCCATCTCGCCCCCCAGCGTTCATTAATGGAATGACACAAGCAGTACGTGTCTAACATGGAATTAGATCAAGCACTCCATTACCAAGACATCCTTTATACAAAATAAATATATAAATAAATAAATAAATAAATAACTGGTTTTATGACAGTCAATTTTTATTGGCAATATGTGAACATGCAACATACGGATAAAATATTTAACGCATCTAGGTGAACCTTGTCAGTGTACTATGAGGTCAGTGTATTAAAGTTAGAAGCAGATGTTGGAGATGGGTTGGGAGTGTAACGTGTTGTCAGGGTGGGTGAGATCACGGATAATTCTGAATCACCGACTTTATAGTGCAGTGAGGGGACCTGGAGGGGCAGATCAGGGCACTCTTCACTGTAAACGATGGTGAAAACTCTTACGCCGTAGGGAATAGGATGTCAGGTGTGTTGCTCAGTGTAACTGTAGTAACTAAAATGTGTTTACATTGAGAAAAAAACACAAACATCACAAGGTGACATTTAAAATATAGCACAGTATACACACTATGATGCATGTATTTATTACAACAGTTAATGTTATATTATGACATTAAGTGTGCATTAGTGTATTTTTTTTTCTAGGTGTTTACCAACAATGACATTCTTAAAAAGTAAAAAGGGTGAATATACACTATATTCTTTAAAAGCCTAAAAGAAATGTAACCATTGCAACCAGGCAATGATTATACATCTTATTGTGGTTATGTAACATGATGGATAATTATCTAACATACAGGTTAAGGTTCATAGTAAAGCAAAGTTTGACTTAATAACAATGTCAGAAATACTATATGAAAAACTCTCAAAAGCAATTTGTAGAATTGTTAGAGAGAAAGTGATATGTATTGCAATCATACAGATGTGCTGTATTGGCCAAGACTCTGGTGTATCTTTTGTTTAAATTTAAGTATGTTTGAGTGCAGAGAGTCTCTCTTCTCATACTACAGCCTAGTTCTCTGATTGGCAGGAGGTTCGTCCTGATCCAGACCCCACAGGAAATTCCGCAGACGTGTCACTTCCTTTTGGAGCTCAGGGTTTGGGATTGGCTGAGTAAGGTCCAGGCTTGGTGTTTCATTGGGTAATATGAGAGGTGGATGGTCTAGAAAGCTCTCGAAAATATCTACATTTAGGAAAAACAAACAAACAAAACTTTTCCAAAAAGTTTCTGTATTTTATGACTCAACATTCACTGAGCAGAATTAGCTACTTACCGCCTCCGAGGTCAGTGCCTGAGGGCGGGGCCCAACAGGAAGGCGGAGCTCTGGCTGGTCCTAGCTTATAATGAGTCAGAAGGTGGTGAAGCTGTGCAGGGCTTAATAAGGCATGCTCCTCCTGTAGGCTGCTCCAGGATGACTGACAAGACAGTCAATGATGTTAAAAAAAGAGGTGATCTTGAGACTTGGCATTGAACATATTCCCCAAACTCTGTATAGGCAATAAACATGCTTTGCTTATGGTTAAACCCCTAGGCCTGTTTAAAGAAAGCTTCATTTTGGATCCATTCCACAGTGACATGACGTTTCCAGAAACGTCTGTTGTACATATTCATGTATACATATGCTAATAAATATTTACCACACTGCAACAAATGGTAGAGTTTTACATTTCTTTACTCTGAGACTTTTACCTGGATGAGGCGGGTTTTAGGAATGCACAGGAAGTTGACAGTGTTTGACAGCTTCTTGAGGAATTCTGAGGCAATATCACCTAGTCCTGCCCCCTGTAGCCAGTCTAGAACCAGGTCCAGATTGGTGCGAATCTGTACTGCACGTGCCCATGAAAACAAACTATCTGAAATGGCAGGGAATATACAATTTTAAAGTTAAGAGTAAAGTTAACCAGCAATACATAATACACATTTCCTTTTTACTTGAATTCCGAAAAGTCTCTCTCTCTCTCTCTCTCTCTCTCTCTCTCTCTCTCTCTCTTAGCTTATGCTGCATTCACTTATTTAAGACAGTTTTAATGTTGACCTCTCAAATCTGAGTAAATATGAAACATCACAGCAATGTACCTCTCTCAAGCAGGGTGTTAAGGAGTGAGGTGTTGGTGAAGAAGAACAGGTAGCCGAACGTCTGGGAAGTGAGAGGGGGAGAGAGGCAGGCCTTGCGTGTCAACTGCAAGGAACAACGATACACTTCGACCAGCCCTGCCACTGTGGGGGGTAGATTAGACACATCACTTTCCTCCCCACCCTCTCCTTCAATGCTGTGGCTATCTACATCCCTCACTCCTGCCTTCTCCTTATCTTTCTCTTCACTGGAGAAAGGGTTGGTGTCCAGTAGAGTGGGAAGGAGGGAATATAAGGTCTAATGGAGGAAGAGAGGAAGAGTTTTCAAGTTTTTTCATTTTCATAGAGCAGTCAGTCACATCTTTAATATCTCAAGGCACTATATATTAGCGATGTATTACCTTTGTCAGGTGATATACACATTGCTGGAAAGTGTGCATGATGACATCATCCAGCTGTGCCAGTGCATCCGAGCAAGTGTCCATGTCAGCTGACAGAACGGGGTCACCCGGTGCTACATGTCAGAAAGCGGATTTCATGAGACTGTATTTACGGATCAGAGACATATTTATAAAAGCATATGAGAAAAGAAGAAGGTCACATTAGGTCACGGTGTGTAGTTTTATGCCTTCCACCCAATAGAAAAATAAGCAGCAATTCAGCACACTAGATAGTCGATTATTTCCATATGCAAGCAGTTCTAACACAGCATTGTTTGTTTTACAGCTGCAAATAATTAGATAGAAGAGAATATAAAGTGCATGTCTGTTTTGACTACTGTGTTAAACACAAACAGCAGCATGAGAAAATGGGATGTGGAGACAATGAATCAAGCCTACAGAGACATAACAGTTTTATCTCCCCAGATAGCATGCTGCAAGTAAATTATTATGTAATTTTTTTTATTGAGAGAATGCACGTCGTGTAAATTTATCTGTAAACACCACTGAGATAAGTTGCATCTGTTTATTTTATTCAGTTTATTTTCTCACCTTCAAACTCCCATTCCTTCTCCATGGTCTCTACTTTGACCTGGAAGAAGTTGAGGAGCTCTGTGGCATTGGCCATCCAGAACATGAGAGGTCGGAGGTCAGTGGAGAGCTTTTGCACGCTGGGAGGAGGAAGGTCAGCCTCGGATTCTGGAGAGCTACACACACATACATACACAAACATTATACACACACACAACATCTTTATCTATTGTGTGTATGGACTGAGTGGACTTTAGTCTGTGGCTGATCTAAACTATAAATAGCATGTTACTGATTTTAAATGTATTAATTGGCAGACAATTTTATCACTAATGTAGATGTGAGTTAAGTAGAGGTGAACCCTGGCTTTGTTCAAGCATCCAAATAAACAGGGACTTTAGATTTGAAGTCCTGAGACATACAAATCTTTGCGATACTATAAGGACACAGTGGTCTAGACCTGGTAAGCTTAACCTCCAGTTATCATCTTTTTGTCTGTTGTCTGCCTACCAAATCAGCAGTAAGGATTGGTTCTTAACTGACCTAAAGACCTGAGCTGAAAACATTAGGATTTGTGTATGGTCTTAATTTTACATTATGTGTAGCTTTCACAAGACAATATATTATTCAACTGGACTTTATCTTCTTGGTGCAAAAAAAAAAAATCTGATGTGACCCTATATGGCTAAAAGTTTGTGGACACGACCCTCGTATCTGATCCCCCAAACTGTTGTCAGAAATTGTATCAAATTGTATTGTATATAATTGTATATATCAAATTTGTATGCTGTAGCATTACAGTTTCTATTCACTGGAAGTATGTGAAAAAATGTTTAAACATGTTCCAGCATGACAATGCCCCTATGCACAAAGCAAGGTCCATTAAGACATTCTTGGCTAAAGTTTAAAAGCACTTGAGTGAGTACAAATCCTCACAGCCATGCTCCAAAAACTAGTGGAAAGCCTTCCCAGAAGACCAAAGGTCATTGTAAGATCAAAGAATAACTAAATCTGGAATTAAGATCATTCATCAAGCACTTATGGGAGTGATGGGCATGTGTCCACAAACCTTCGGCCATATATTGTATAGCATATAATGTATAAATGTTTGAGATCATGCCATATTATCAATAAATATGGTGTGTTTATGAGAGCACAGGGTCGTTTGTAAAGAGCAAAATACTTGCTAGCAAGTTCAGCATGCTAATCGCAGTATTATTAGCTGATGTGTCATGCATTAGTTGAAGGGTATGTGACATTTTTCTGTGATTTTTCAGCCATCATTAACGAGATGCAAGCGAGAAAAGGAGGATGCACGCATGCACAGAAAGAGAGAGAGAAATATGGAAGTAATTTGTGTTGTGTGCATTCAGCATTATGGTATTTTAGATAAAATTTAGATCCTGGTTACCGCCTTGAAAACTTGATTCTCAAAACTTTATCCCACTAACACACTGACAGTATGTTAGTGGGACACCCCCCCAGCATATGTTCTTTCGTCTCACATGTTCTCTTCTAAATAGAACTGTTTATTAACCAGAAAAAAAACACTGCAAAACGATTAAGCTAATATTCCATTCTAAGTGTGAGGAGTGCAAAGGTGGAAGCAAGCACTGTTTATGTGGGCTGAATGGATGAGGCTGTGATAAACAGGATGGCACGTCAAGCACTTCACATCTACCGTGTTAAATTCAGAAGTCAGTCTTACGTTTGTGTAGGATGTTTGTCTCCAAACTCTTTAATGTTCTCCTGAAACATGGATAATGAATCACACATACATACATACAGAGAGAGAGAGAGAGAGAGAAAAGATTAGAGCAGACTGGGATAAATACTTGGGCGGGTGTGTTTGGCCAATGTGTCCGGACAATGACAGCACATTTTCCAAATGGGTGGAAATGACATCAGTCAACCTCTGTTTACAAACTCCGGCGAAATACCAGTGAAAGCCCATGTGTGTGCAGCTGTGGCTCAAACCACAGCCTGCTCCAGCCCCAGCTCTTCACAGCACACAAATGCACGCACGCACACACACACACCCTGTTGTCACCAAATCCTATTTGACACAATTCTGGTTCGGTTATATCATGTCTTCTCTTCACTATATAGACGACTTTACATGTAGTCTTAACAAAGCAGACACAGATCGAGAGATATCAAGAGCTATTTCCACTACAGTGCTGATGAATTCTCAGTGCTGATTGGACAGGAAGAGTCTGTGAATATTCTTAAACAGCATAACTGACACTAATTCAGCAATCAGGGCACTTAGCAGGGAGTAGGATATTTCAAGGGTCTCTCTCTCTCTCTCTCTCTCTTTCTTTCTTTCTCTCTTTCTCTCTCTTGCTTTTTCTCTTCCTGCCTTAATTGCAAAATCCTTCCAGTGCACTGGAACGTTCGCGCCCTAAAAAAAAAATCCCACAATGCACCAGAAAAAACGGGGAGTATCGATGCTCACAATGTTCCTTTACTGGAAATAACGTCATATGTTCTGAAGCCTCTTAGCTCGAAAAAACGGTGGATGAAATCTTAGCCAATTTTGTCAGCAAATGTAAGTAGCTTAGTGTCATTGTTCTAGCTCTCAAATGATCATTTTTACAGTCGTGACTTTTATCTTTATTTTGATCTTTTATCTTTATTTGACATTTTCTATACAGTTTGTTTGACTTTACATTTTTATCTTGCATTATTACTTTAATGAAAGAACCGAACTAGCTCCTTGATGCCATCGTTAGCACTGCGAGCTATCTTGACTTCAGCACGCCTTCCAGGCTGCTCATGTTTGGCAGTGGTACGAGTAAAGAAACTAAATGTATTCTTTCTTTTTTTATTTTTCAATTTTTGTTCAGCATTCACCACTTAGCTGCTACTGCTTTTCCATTAACTCATTGTTTTTGGTGCTTATGGCTAAGAATCACATCAGATCTGTAATAATTGACAATTTCCATACTATAACAATTGTACATCATGCCCACTCAGCTCAGATGCCTTAAAGCCAGAAGTCTTAAAGTGCTCATGTATATTTATAGAATTTATATTTTGTAGCTATGGACATGTTGTTGCCCCTGGAGCCTTGGTGCCACTGGACACTCACCTATGCCCATGTGGTTAAACCACCTATGATATTTGCTGCCTTCTTGACCAGATCACTCTTGTAAAAGAGATTTAATCTCAATGAGTTTTTGTCCCGGTTACATAAAGATTAAAGGTTAAAGACTACTTACTTAATAAGTGTTGATATGGTGGAGTTTTCTGGGAAGAGACATTTATTTTAGCTTTTGAGGAACAAATCTGTGTCAGTGACTTGTAACAGTCAACTTTAAGTTTCTTACACAGATAAATCTTCAGAGTGTTGGGCTCGGTGGTTTTGCTAACATGGCAAGCTGCATCACTGACATTATTAAAGTCAAGAGAGCGAAAAAACCCGAGGGTGATGAGAGAACAATTATCTATAGCTGTCTACAAGGGATAGAAGGAACTAGCTTATACGGTGGACATCACAAAAGATCTAATTGCAAATGGATAAAATATGAAATGTGTTCTTTAAAAAAAGTACAGGTTGGCAAATTGCCATGTAAAGCCACGTTTGAACAATCTGTTATAAAAATCACATTTGAAAAGAATAAAATATAATCAGTTTCAGGCTGAGAAAGTCAAATAAATTTAAGTATAAGAAAAGAACTGATTATTTTCCTAATAGTGTGTGCCCGAAAGTGTTTTATTCCTCGTATAAGATTTGTAAACCAATATTATTTTTTAAAAATGAAAAAAAAAAAAGATTTAAAACATGACTCTATTTTCTGAAATGATAGCAGATGATTTATTCTCACCCACACAATCGCCTTTATCTGATTGGCTGCTTTTAACAGCAGCTG
This sequence comes from Bagroides melapterus, assembly GCA_028566695.1. NCBI lineage: Eukaryota > Metazoa > Chordata > Actinopteri > Siluriformes > Bagridae > Bagroides > Bagroides melapterus. The sequence continues at coordinate 23,306,167 of JAOTRN010000046.1, forward strand.
GGGTGTTAGTGCAGGGTCCAGATGTTTGGAGGTATAGTCAATCATGAGTGACAGCAGATACGCTGGTGCTAAGGGTCCACCACCTGAATCTGGAGTTGAATTCTTTGAGATAATTTCCTAAAACAGAAATGGAAAGTAAAATGCAGAGGAAAGAACAAACAGTCTTGTCTGCTTGGTCTGTAGCTGTTGTAGTTCTTCAGTATTATAGAGACTGTAGGTTGAAATAATATATATATTTATTTATATACCAAGCTGCATTTTTCTATTAGAACATAACTATCAGTAACATGTAGACCAATGATTGTACCTGTAAGAGCACATCTGCATGATTTGCCTGAAACTTTAGCATTGCCTCAGTGGATCCCAGATATTTCCTGAGAGCTTCCTGTCTGTCCATCATGTTTCCAGGGCCAAAGGAAATCGTCCCGTCAGCCTGCAAGGGTAGAGCCAGTGCTAGTGGTGGGGTGGGGGTCACTCTGGGGTCACGGTACAGGAAGACAAAGTGGCTGCCGAGTCCTATGAGATCTCCAGACTTAAGGACCGCCTCTCTGTAGAGCACAACTCCGTTATGACTGACAGCTCCACCTCTGAACGGGCGCAGCAGAGCTGTGGGAACAATAGCGAGTAGTTTTATGGATCATGAGTTCAAAATGATTTGGCATTGAAAAAAGAATACTTGAGTCCATCATGGATTGGTGGTTTATTTGGACTTCTACATCTAAATAAACGTTGCCAGATATTCAGAAGGCAACTAAAACAATTGGAATTGAATTTTTTTTCGCTCAGCAGAGCTTGAGATATTGTATTGAGATGGCTTCAGAAAGAGCTTTCACAAAAGCATAAACACAAAGTGATGAACTGGACTTTTTAATGCATTCAGTGAAAAGTGTTCATTTGGACCTATCAAAAGTGGCATGAGATTTCCTTCAACATATAACTACAGCTAGAGTTTTTGTAGTCGTTGTTGTTTTTGTTGTTATTGTTTTAAGAGTTCAGAGACAACAAGAGGTAGAGAAGACCAGAAAAATGAATACCTCTAAATTTCAGGATTGAAATATGTTTAGTCTTGGGTTGTTCCACATTACAAATAAATTCTCTCTCATAAATGTGCTTTACATTAGTGTCTCAGCAACATTTTATACTTGTATATACAAATGTATGTCCAGTAAATTGTCTGATGGTTGTGGTGACATTTTGATCCATCTGACAAAACAGCAACTCTTATATAAAGCTGTTATAGAAACACTAAGATATAGCCAGCCGACAATAACAATCATATTTAGTTTACAGCTTCCTAAACAGAATACCTTTGCAATACAATTTTCCATCACTGGGAATAAGAGGCTGGTCCAGCATGACAGCGCCTCTGTGCACAAAGTGAGATCCATATAGACATGATTTACTGAGACTGCTGTGGAAGAACCTGGCCTGCACATAGCTCTGACTTCTCACTCTGAAGGCTCAGAATTCTTTAGGAAGAACTGAAATGTTAACATCCAATGCCAACATCACTGCTCTACATCTTTTATGCTTGTGGCTGAATGAGTTAAAATCCTTCCAGAAGAGTGGATGTTGTTATAACAGTGAAGAGGGACCATATCCATATTAATGCCCGTGGTTTTATAATGAGATGCTCATGCCCCCACTTACTTTTGGCTATATATATAGCGTACTGCCACAATAAGAATGATTCTGTTCAGGCTTTCTCTGACATTTAGTTGTGTTGTATGAGGGTCTCAGACAGTTGAAGTACCTTGACCGCAGGGTTGCTCGGGGACAGCTGAGTCCCTCCTGACGAGAAGGTGACGGACGAGCAGGTCAGGAGCCGAGAGGAAAGTGTCCACTCTCAGTGGCCTCTTCCCTTTCCGCTCCCGCTCTCTGTCCTTCTCCCTCTCGCGGAATGTCGGCTTCCGCCCAAAAACGTGTGTGTGGCCCGCCATGATGTACAAAACAAAGTCCTGATTGAATAAGATGGAAAAGCCAAGTCAGAGAGAGACAGAACCAGGTGAAAGAGATAGATAAAAGGTAAAATATTGTTGCCATTTACAGCGTGCTTGATAATGAGTATCAGGCCAATCTTCAAACTTAAGTTGGCAAATCCGATAAGGAATGAAGTGGGTTACAGTTTTCAACAATGTAGCCTTGTGTGAGCTCATTGTGCAGCGAGGCCATATGTACACACACCGGGTTTATAGAGCTATTGTGTAGCCAGTGTGGCCACTGTAAGCCTCTGTTTAGCTGTTTTGTGCTTTGTGCTCAATGCCATATCCAAAGGTATGAAAGAAGAGATGGAATGTTGTGATAATGGTGATGCAGGTATGATGTCATGGGGAGCGGTGTGATAGGCTTGTGCTGCATGTCTAACCTTGCTTTGGTCATAGCCCTGCAGCAACAGGAAGTAAGGACGGTCTGTAGGTGGGAGGATCAGGCTTTGAGACATCACTTCCAGGTCACAGGCATCCTTCTCTTCCTCAGCTGCTTGTGCACGTCTGTCTGCTTCACCCACAACCCGCGATCCGGTGACCTTTAGCATAAAAGATAGATGTTTATTATCTTTTAAAATTCTCACATGCAGTTATACAAGTGATTTTATATATATATTTTTTTCTCCCTCACACACACACACACACACAAATCTTTTGATTCTGTGAGCTGATTATTTTTATATCAAACATGACAGAATGACATAATGTTGTTGTTCAAGATAGGAAGTACTGCTCCTTCAGCCACTTCCCTGACTGCCAGCTCATACACAAAACATATACAGAACAAACATAAGACAAAAAAACTAAAAAGAGAGAGTGGTGAAATATCCAGATTGACTGGGTGACTCTGGGAATTAACAGATGTTTCATCAGATTGAAATAATGAAATTGATTGAAGTTTGAACATGTGGGTTTATTTAAGTGATACACTACTCTGTGTGTGTGTGTGTGTGTGTGTGTGTGTGCGTGTGTGTGCGCGTGTGTACGTGTGTGCGTGTGTGTGTGTTTCTTTAGCCCTTTGCATTTTCTCGCTTTCACTATTTCATTGTAACACACAAATATACAGTGACTAAATACACAAGATAAAAAAAGTTGTTAAATAGGGATTTATACTATTATAAGTTAGTTTTAATAATGACCCTAATTCAGTCACAGTTGATTTATTTCACATTAAAAAATCTTGCTTATCACTATTAATTCCCTAGGCCATTCACAGAACGTTTTTGGAGCCACAGGACCCCAACACTATGCGAGGTTTAGTTTCTTCAGTAAGACTGCTAGCTGGGTATATAATGGTAGGTAGACTGCAAAAACAGCAAGTTGTTTAAACCCCCTGTCACACTGTTCTACCTGATAATCTAGCACCTGATGCTTTGGTATTTCACAGGCTCTTCTTCCTCCTCTCTTCCCCCTCTCACCTGTCCAGGATCTGTTGCAATCATGCTCACAATGTTCTTCCTGTCCTGTGCTCCACCACTGGTTGCTGTGTTGCCGCTACGTCTGGACTCGCTGTTGGCCTGGTTGCCCTGGCGACGCCTCAGGGTCAGGTTCATGTCACTGATGCTCCTTCTGAGTTCGGTGTTACGCCCCCGATGACCTCGCTCTTCATCAGGACCACCCCCTGAGGCCATGCGGCTCCGTCTCCAGCGCACTGCCATTAAAACAGTATGTAACATTTTGTTTTCCGTTGTTTTTTTTATTTTACAAGATTTCGGGATTAAATAAACTATATAAAATAAGAAAGACTCAGTTGCAGTGGAAAGCTTGCTCTGGTAGTTTCCATTTTCTTTATATAGTCATAGTTTCGTTAAACCTTTTGTGTTTGTGCATAGAAATGTAATATATACTGCATAAACAGATGTTTTACAAGGAACATCTGTCAAAGGACTATAGCTACACATGGCTAGATCACATCTTAAAACATCACACAGCATATCTATATAATAATAATAATAATAATAATAATAATAATTTAATAATAAGCTCCAAAATAATAACTTTGTTCCTTTCTCACCTTGGTAGTTCTCTCCATCCCTCTCCCTCTCCTTCTCTTTTTCTTTCTCCTCTCTCTCATACTCGTCACGTCTCTGGATCTCAAATCGTCGTTCAAAGCCCTCCTTGGGCCTCCACATGTCCACTAGCAGCAGGGGACATTCCCAGGGTGCTACACCTCTCCGGCATTCAGTCTGCCATTGTACAGCTCCATCTGCCTGGTGAATGGGCTTTCCAATGACATCACACAACAGGAAGTCCTCTGGAGAATGCTTCTGTGGAGCTGGACAGGTGCACAGGATATTGGGACATTGTTAAGGAAGTGACATTATCACAGGCAGGTAGAAGACCTTGTAAACTTGTGGCTCAGTGATGGTGTGTTTTCAGTAACAGCTGATAAAATATAGATTCATAAAGTTTAGTGCAGGGTTTCCTTTTATGTCGAAGCTTCATTCTGGCAATTTGAAACAATTACATTACAGAGAGGAAAAAACCCTAATTATTGAGGTGCTAATGGGATAGATTTGAAAAAACATAGCCATGAAATACATGGTCGAGAACAGGAAGTGACATCTGCCACGCTTACCGATGTCATCATTTTCAATCTCCCTCTCTCTCTCAGTGTATCGGGTGATGACCTGCTGGATGAGCTGTCTCGCAGTAGAGTGGATGTTAGCCAGCAGACTACGGTAGTTAGCTCCGCTTGAGAGAGCATCACCATAAATCTTCACGAGCCCAGGGGCAGAAGATGATGCAGGGGGCAGGTAATGATGCTGTGATGGAGTGGCTGAATGAGCCCACACTTCTCTCTCACGTTCTCCTATGGCACGATCGCGATCACTGTTAGATCGCCCTCTCAAAAAGAGGTGGGACAGCCGCTTGGCACGAGACTGCTGATTGGCTGGCCGAGGACGAAGGAGGGCGGGGTTAGGTGAAGGGGAGGGTGGAGCTGCAGATGGACTGGACAGGGCAGTCGGAGGTCCCGGGGGCGGAGCCTCATGCACAGAGGCCGCATCTGAGCTAGTAGTAGATCTAAGGAAGTGAATGTGAGAATGTAATTTCTTTAAAATGAACTAAAAACATAATAATATATTCAGCAAAGTATAAATGTTAAGTGTGTTTCTTCACTCCACAAATCATCAGATCAAAACAACTTCCACAATCACAACTCTCATTTTAGCATCACAATGCACTATTTATAATTTAAGCATGCGGTAACTTTCAGAATGATTTCTTTATTAATTCTATAACTATGTGTATCATTTGGTAACAAAATTACAGGCATGTTTATAGGATAGTTCCAAAGTGCTGCTTGATTGGGACCACAGTTTAAGCAATGTTGTATAACAGCTCAACAGCTCTGGGTTTTCTGTTTAGAGTTTTGGGGGAAAAACAGAAGCCAGTAAAGGTTTGGTGTAATGATTCTTAGACCAAAAGTGTTGAGTACTGAAGCTGGAGTGGAGAAAGACGATCATTGTCTATTGCGATTCATTGCATTTCATCACAGAAGTAAAGAACAATGTATGTACTACAAACAAACAGTACTACACTGACTTCACTGACACTGCACTCGGCCAACGTGCTCCCAGCTTGGCAAAGTGTTTCCGTGGAGAATTTATCCACAGGCCCACTGGGAAATGGAGCTTCCCAAAGCGAGGACTACCAGATTCCTCCATCTTGGTGGTCCAGAGAAGAGAAACAAACAATAAAATATAAAACAATAGGGGAAATTACATGTGGATAATGCAGACAAGGATGAAGATGTAAATGAATTTGAAAAAAACAAAACAAAACAGATGGACACAACAACAAAGTTCACTGAGCTCATAACATGAGTCATTTTTTCAAGATTTTAATACCATTAGGAATTTTTCTTTTTTGTTTGTCATACAGCTTTTGCTCTATTGTCCTCAGTCAAATCAGATTACAGTGTCTGAGTTATTGGCAGTGTATGACATCAGTCAATAGGCCACAGGAAATCCTGAAATATCCTTTCGAGTAATCAGGACATGCAAGGTCGAAACGTTTTTCCTGCTTTGTCCAGCTTTAAACAAAACCTCAAACAACATTAATGCAGAAACAAAAATGATTTATTTTTGTATTCCTGTCTGCAACTTAAAACGAAGCCGTCAGTTTGGCGATGAAGTTCCTGAACTAAGAAAATGTCTGTAGGCCAAAAAATATTCAGTTCACTACAAGGAACCAACCAAATGTTAGTAGTATTAACGTTGTATTAATGTCTAACCTTAAAACCTCTGACTATACAAATGATTAAACACATCAGAACATGGCCACATTATAACATTCTAACATTTCCTGACTGTATGAGGCTCTGAACAGCTGCGTTCACACTGGAAAACACTTTTATTTATCGGCTTGATCTCACACCTTTATATGAAGATTTGTATCATATGTCAGTGTTAACTGCTGCTCATATTCCAGAAACACTTCAGAAACAATTTACACAGAATTCGGTTTCACTTCTAAATAACCAATGTTAGAACCACTGAACATCGGAAACCAAATAAAGATGGCAAGAACATTTCAAACAGTTATAATGTGAAGTATAATGTAAGCGTTTCCTCTCACCAGCAGATGATTTTCAGTCTGACTCACCCACTGCGACACGTTTGTATTAAATCTGATTAAATCTCCTTCTAATTCTGCTGTTGTCCTGATAATTTCACTATATCCAGTAAATATATTCAGAACCTTTGGACGTATCTTATCCAAGTTTTGTGTCCTTATTTCAAAGTAATTAAGGTTGATGAGTCCATTTTTTGGGACGGCCTCACGGTGCTGGATCCCGTATTCTCTCCAGCTCAACTCAATCTTCTGGTTCTCCTAACATTTTTTAAAAATTTTCAACACATTTCTCTAAAAATGTAATAAGTCTTGCTTTTGCTTTCTCTGGTTCTCTCGTTTCGTTCTTTCTCTCCTGATATGTGCCTATAGATAGAGAAGCAGGCCCATTGTTCTTAGTGACAGAATTTCCTTTCCCCCCTTTCTGGACAACACCTATATCCTGAGAGAGAGACAGAGAGAGAGAGAGGGATAGAGAGAGAGAGACAGAGAGAGAGAGAGAGAGAGAGAGAGAGAGAGAGAGAGAGAGGTGTGTGTGTATTGTAGAACTGTTATGAATTACAGAGTTTACATCATGTTAAGCCAGTAATTGTTTTTTACATTTATTTCGGTTCCTTTTGGGTCTGATTGGACTCGTGTGAACACTGTAGACCTTGAATAGATACTTCTGTGACACTTTTGGTGCTCCTGCTTATCGAGCGGAAGTGACATGATTTGATGCTGCAGGTGCGACGGTGCATTAGTCCAGTCATTACAAATCTCACTCTAAACTGCATTTAAGCTGCAACAGTCTAATGCAGCCATTTGTGCAACCTGAAACAAGACATTTTACATGTATAGAGTAATAATATTAATAATAATAATAACAACAATATAGTGTATAATAACAGTATATAATATTTCAGTGTTTGGCAGGAAGATTTAGTTCTACTTCATTGTTTCCCCCCAGTGACAGAGCTACAGATGGTACCATTGTATCGTTCTGCATGTATTATAGCAGGCCCACTGGGAACACTAACAATCCTGTTGCAGACAATCTGCTTACTACAGCAGTTTTTATACATAGCATGTTTTATTTAATTCAGGTAGGGATCTGTTCTCAAAAAAAAAAAGGAAATAGGAAACTGACAGGAAGTTGATGAGAGAAAGGGACTTGTGACCTTTGACTTTGGCAACAACAGGATAATGGTGACAGGAAAGAGGGAATATGGGTGTCTGAGAGAGAGAGAGAGAGAGAGAGAGAGAGAGAGAGAGGCGGAGAGAATATAAGAGATGGGGAGGGGCATATGTTATGAGCATGAAAAGACTTTTCTAGTATGTTATACAACTAATACACTTAATTTCTTTCTGTTTTATTGCTTTATTTTTGAATCAGTTGTGTTTAATATTACTTCTGATTTACATGAAGCCACATTCACACACACACCCACACACACACACACACACAGCAGGTCAGAGATGCCCTAAGCTGCAGGATCGTCAGACAGGAAGCTCTGACAGCAGGCTGTGAAGGCTCCTGTGCGTCATTCAAACTCGTCCCTCCGAGTTTGTTTTTGGCAAAGGAGTGAAAGGTTTTCCTGACTGGATGGCTGGAGAAGAGAATGTGCATGGAATGAATGACTACAGTACAGTAGTGTGTTCACTGAGCTGCTAAACACCAGACTTTACAGCATATTACCGTACTTTCCTATTTTGAAAGGCTACTGGTCTGTTGATAGTTGATTCAGAAGCTGACAGTGCCATGCAAAGGCAAACAACAGTTACTACACACTGGCCATCGTTCACCTAGAAGTATCTGTTACAGTCTGTGTAGGATCACCGCAGTTCAATTTTAGTGATGTCAAGTCATTGCAGGCATATATTTCATCATTAAATAATATTTTCTATTTTTTTTTTAATAATTCTAGTGGGCTTTATAGTGCCTCTAAATTAGGATATTGGATTCAAGGGCTTGAATATTTTAAGGCCAGGCACCAAAGTAGGATAATTTTTTGAAAACATACATCAATACATTTCTCTCACAAATTTCTTTTAAATGTGTAAAGAAGAAAATAGATCATTAAATGTGACATCTCAACACAGATATTTCACCACATGGATTGAAAATTATTGTAATATATAGCTATAATATACAATTTTTGCATAATTATATACACAGAATTTTACTTAAAAACTGCTCAAGATATTAAAATAAAATTGTGTCTAGGTCTCGGTCAAGATCTTGCCACCTGCATGTGTGAATTATTCCCATGTGAGTAAAAAAAAGAAAGGAGAGGTGGGGGATGTAGATAGGCTATTGCACTTATTAACAGGAGCCCAGGAAACTGTTCATCTTTCAGAATGAAGCAAGGTCTGATCCATTTGATGCTGCACGGTATTGAAGGAACTACAGTACTGTCAGGGTCTTAGAGATGTGTTGCTTTCAGAAAGGCTGAACTCCATGTAAAGAGCTGTATTTGCTCCAGGAATTTCAGGAGAAGTTAATAAGCTTACAAGAAGACACCACCCTGAGTGCTGGGACATGCTGTGATGGTTACCACATGCTGTACATGTTTAATGTAGACATGGATCAGAGCAGTGGACTGAATCCAGATAATTGAGAACTGTTGATTTCGATCTCCACCGGTGCACCTGATCCCCTCCTATTCGTAAAAGTTTGGTCCAACATAGGAGACTGTCCTTGGAGTGGCGCAGGACAAGGTGTACCCTGCCTGGGAATACTGGTCAGCTGTCTTAAAATATTAATGTGTAGTTATTTGATACCTAATTATACAACTTATAAAACGTAACCAGTGTATTTTCAATCAAATTAGTCCAAATAACAACCTTGTAGAATGAATATGTAAGACAGGGGTGTCCTGTCTTATCTGCAAAGGGACGGTGCGGGTGCAAGGCTTTCCCTCCAATCAAGCTGGAGCCACACCTGATTCCACAGGTTTAATCAGCAGACCTTGGCTTTCGAAATAATAAGGTGTTGTTTCTGCATGGAATAAAATCTTGCATCCATACCAACCCTTTCTGGATATGATCGGACACCCATGATATAAGAGGTTTGTATGTATTTGTCATTTTTTTTCTGGGAAACATCTGAGCAATATGCTAGTTGTACGTATCGGAAACCCAATAAGGAGATGTTGTTCGCAAAATTAAGATAATGTGTTCTACTCATGCGTTGGAGCTCCAGACAACACCTGTGCCTCTGTGGCTTCACACTATCCCCAGTCAGTAAAGGAGGCCAAGTAGATGTGGTAAATTCTGATGTACATGTGCACAAGAATCAATTCATTTTACTGAAAAAATTTTGGCAGCTGTATGAATGTGCAGTATCCAGCAGACAGACAGTCAGGCAAGATATCATCTTTATTCATCACACTTTATTACATAGTAATAAACACGAAATAACAGTGCTAAAAGATTATGCACCTGTCTACACAACGTTTATCACATAATTAGGCAGGTTTTATCACACTGTCAACGTCTGAACTCGCATGCTACTGTACTAAATATTAGCTCTAAACAGAATCGCTTACAGTGCCACTATTCTGACACTTTTTAGTACCATAGTACGCAGCTTCCCCCTTAGAGTTGAAGCCACGCCCCTGCTTTCCCTCAGAGATCCCATAATTCAGTGCGTTCCACTGCACTTTCAAGGGGATCCTTTGCTAAGGACGCGTTAAGGTAGGCCGCAAAATCCAGTTTAAAGTTTATATTGTGGCGAAGTTAAATATAGTATTTATTTTGTCTTCAAATCACGATATCTTCAGGATATTCGAGTCAGTTAGCTACTCGATGCTTTATTCGTTAAATAATATAGTAGTTTGTTGTCTGGTTGACTTACAGCAGCACAGGCGCTAGCTGGCTAGTCTAACTAGCCGGCTGAATGAGGTGTGACGTTTACAATAGCCATATAGATAAACGCAAAAATTAGCACATTGATAAGTGCTCAAAATGTGCCAAAAATGTTTCTGAAAGTACTAAATCTATTATATTTTCTACCCGAGAGTGCTTATTAGATTGTCATTGACAGCTGGCGACCTCTAATCGTTACCCTTTACCGCTAAAGTCAAACTGCTACATAATACTAACATCAGTTCAAACAGGAGATCTGTGTTTCACTGTATATCGAGTGATGTGCCGTGTGTCAACTAGAAAACTTTTTTCCTTTTAGGGCACTTTACGACAAATTTCTTTTTGAATACTAGCTCTTTGGATAATAGTTTTTAAACGTTATTTAATTGTACGTTATACCTGAAAGAACGAATCCTGATAGCTGAAGTAATTGTTTATCACTAAACGGTGTGTGTTGACTTGACTTGAATATATGTTTGTTTACAGTTGTAGACCTGCCACTGAGTTTTGGTCAAACATGGCTGAGGTAATTGAAGAAAAGATTAAGGGTTACAGAACTGCTCCATTCGATGCCCGTTTTCCCAACACCAACCAGACACGAAACTGTTTCCAGAACTATCTTGGTGAGTTTGTGATGTGTTATACTTAGTCCTATGACTCCAGGATATAGATTTGTTTAATTGTCATTGATTGAAATCCAAGGTTTGACGTTTACACTTCCCCTAGTTTAGAAGATATGTCTTCTTCAACTCACTTTAAAAGAAACACTGATCTACTTTAATTTCTGAGAAAATATCGATTTCTTCCCCGTAATCAAGTAGACGATTCTCTTGCTTTAAGTGTTTAGGCCCAAGCCAAGTTGTGTCCTGTGTCCACAGGCGTGACGTGTGTTGTCGGTCAATATCATGTGTTCATGCCATGAAATACATTGTGTTACATTGTTCAAGTATCATCTTGTACATTTCAGATTGTGTCTCAGGCCAATATCAGATCAGTGTGTTGCTAAAAGTATAGACTTAATTCCTGGTTTATGTCTCACCTGCATCTGGGGAAAAAAAGGTTTTTAAATTCAAGTGTTCATAAGTTTTTTTTTGGTTTTTTTGTTGTTGTTTTTTAACCTCCTGTTATTTGTAATGTAATTTTTTTTAACTGCATTTGTTTTTCCTCTGTGCAGATTTTCACAGGTGTAATAAGGCCCTGTCAGCAAAAGGACAGGACATTACTCCCTGTGAATGGTATCAGAGAGTCTACAAGAGCCTGTGCCCCATCAGCTGGGTAAGAGCCTATTACGATCTAAATCAGCACCATATAATACAGTCCGCAGCCAGAAATTAAGTAGTCATGTTCTCCATGGAAAACCTCTCGTTTCCTCTCGTTTTATTGAACATTGTCCAGTTTTGCCATTGGCATTTGTGTTGACTATTAGTGTTTATTGGATTTATTTGATCAGCTGGAAGCAGTACAGATTTTTATTACTTCTTAACTGAAGACTGGACAAATTGTTTATCTAGCATCACTAATAACACCAACAATAATGCTGTAATCAAAATCCCTGAGATCACAAATGATCTGATGGGTGATATGGATATTACCTGAAGCAGCTGGTCTGTATTTGTTTAATTTTGCATTAGCTGCCACCCAATTGGCTGATTAGATAATTCTACGCAATCTGGTCACAATGCTGTAATCTAATTGTATCTCATCTGAGAGGATTTAGCTATGCATTATTTTGAAGCTTTTTTTTATATATTAGATAAGATTGGCTTCTGTGAACAGTGTTTTGAACAATGAGCTGAAGAAATGAGCACAACAGCATCATGTATCAGTGAAGATGCTTATAGAAACTCATAATACATTTTACCAAGTGACACTTCCCTTCCCAAATATTACAACATTTTTTCTTCAGCACTATTATTATGGGCTTTTTAGTGCTAAAAATATTAAACACTGTCTATATATAATTATTTTTTAAACACTGTTTAAACTCCAAGAGCAAAATTTTAAATAAAAATGATCAAACTGCTTAGAAATGATGTATTTGGATCTTTGTGATTTTTCTTTCCACAAGAGCTAATCACTGTTTAAAGTTGGGGTTTGCAGTTGTCTGGTACAACTTTTACAGTAGCCACTAGAGGGCTCCCTGTAGTGCTCAGGTCTTCAGCTGAATTTTATTACAGAATCCAATTTTTCCCCCTTTCTACAGGTTGAGAAGTGGGATGGACAGGTTCAGGACGGGAACTTCCCTGGAAAGATCTGAATAGCCTGTGCTTATTTTTTTTTTGTTTTGTTTTTGTTTTATGTTTGTTTTTTAGGTTACCTCATTTACAAACATGTTAACTTTGTTTAACTTGAGTGCAGTAAGAGGTGACGAGTCATGACATCTTATAACTCTTGACCCACACCTTTCAGTGGTTCATTCTGTTCAGTTCTGTCACCATGTCTTATTCACTCTGGTTACATAATAAAGACGCACAATGTTGATTACTCATTACTCGATTTATTTATTTATTTATTTATTTATTTATTTATTTATTTGGGGGGGGGTGTTTAATTGATTTTGAACATTTTCACTTGGGGGTTGCTAGTGTTTATTCAGAATAGTAGTAAATATAGTGAATCTTGTTTATCAAGCTGCATGTGAACAAATTTATGCAAAAATAAATGATTTACACAAGAAATTCTGTATTTAGGAAAATCCCATAAATTCAGAAAGTGCATGTAGTCATGTGTAAAAACATCCTCATGCTAGTTCACCATAAGAGTAAGAATATACAAAAAAAAGTGAAAACTGCCATATAAAATGCGGCCAAATAAACGGAGGATGTTCCAGTTTTTCTGCTGTAAAGCTGTAACAGCTAAACAAATGCCACAGATGAGAAAAGATTCAAAGCCTGATTATTATTATTATTATTATTATTAATTCTTACACATTTATATTGGTATAGATATTAATACAAATATTTTCTACTTCTCATTTTCTGGCCATACCAGATCTTTCGTTCTGAGTCATAAAACTTCTGCTATTCACTCTTCTCCCTGTGACATGTTTACAGCTGTGTGCACTTCAGCTTTTTATAGAGACTTGAGAATGTTGCTAAATAAGAATGAGCTGTTCTGGGAATGCGCTTTACGTACGCACACAAGCATGAAGAAAAGCAAAGCTTTTCTGAGTCATTTTCTGAGACAACTCGGGTTACTGACACAGTTTAGCTCAGAGTTCTGTGAATTGTGTAAATGTGTAAATTAAATTATATACCAGTCATTCTTTGAAAGGGGGATTTATCTCTGAGTAATATGCTAAATACTCTAAGAAATAAAAGTTAATAAAGAAGTGAAGGGGAATAAATCTGGACTGAGATGTTGAACAAGCACATACAGCAGATATATAAAAGTCATCTCAGAACTTTTAATGTGACCTGTAACTTGTACAACTTAACTGAAAAAACAAACTGAAATCTTTGAACGGGAATAAAAAAAAAAAAAAAATCTAAAATAATGTGGTTGCATAAATATGCACATCCTCAAAGTAATACTTTGTTGATGCACCTTTAGATTTTATTACAGTACTCAGTCTTTTAGAAACCTGGTATTTTAACAGGGGTGTGTAGACTTTTTATATGGTTATGGTGGTGAGGGGTGCAAATACTTTCGAGCATACTGTGTACTGGTAATGACATTAGCCAGTTACACACAGGTATGTTTAGGACACAGACTCTACAGTCACATGGATCCGTTAGATCAGCTTTAAACTGCAGCTGTTGCTGTTAAAAAGCATTATATATTGTATCATATGCATCAATATCAAACATAAATATACAGTTGAGGCTAAAAGTTTACATGCATATATAGTCTAAAGATATTTCATCTCAGGTTTTTTTTTTTTACAAGTACCTGTATTTCATGTTATCATACATTCTTTTAGTAGATCTGCCAGGGCAGTTTACAATTTCATTGTAAAACAGTTTAAAGATTCAGAGGTTTCTGATTGGTCAGTTGTCTTAATTGGAAGTTACTTGGGACTGCTTTTAAAGCCCGTGTTTTTTTTGCCCTTGTGAAACTCCTTAGGAGCAATTTCCAAACAAATGAAGATAACAAACCAAAGCACAAACAAATCTTAAAATGGTGGGATCATACAGACACTGTATTGTTTAACATAGATGCAGAAATGAGTACCTGGGGATGAGTGAGTTTTGGTCCAACAACAAAGGAACTGGTAAAGGAGGCATCAGTCACCACATATGGCCTCATCACCATGGCCTTATAGGCATACAATGGAAAAAAGTCCCAGAAACAGACAGTCAGCTAGTCTCTCTGGTCAGATGACAATTTGGTTGTTCTGTTTGCACCATATTGTTAGTGGAACATGCAGTTCGCTGGAACTGGTGTACTGCAGAAAATAGACGGATTATTAGAAATACTGGCACAACATCTCATATTCAGCAAAATTTGTGTATATTAACTCTTGATCAGCTGTGAATAAATCTTAAATAAATCTTTTAGTTATTATTTTGAAAGGACCTCTTATGGTAAATGTAAGGTAGAATGAAACAAGTCTGAGGTATTTAATGAAGATGAAGTTCATGTGAACTTTTTTTTTTTTGTCATTTTTAAAGAATTAAAACTATGGGAAGGAAAGAATTAGAAAGTTGACTTGGCGCTTGCTACACGTTTCTGAGTTCACGAATCAAGCTCAGTGGGTAAGATGTTGGATTACTATTCAGAGTGTTTTGAGCTCAGGTCCCAGGACCACCAAGCTGTCACCTGCTGGGCCCTTGAGCAAGGCCCTTAACCCTCAACTTCCCAGTTGTATAAATGAGATAAATGTAAGTCACTCTGATTAATGGCACAGCCAAATGCCATACATGTAAATGTAATGTAGTGTAAATTCAGTTTATATGGAAGCTACAATATCTCTTCTAATCGACTGTCATATCTAATTGACCTTTTTATTTTTACTTAGAATTTTAATGGTTTATTCTTTTTGAGTCAAAACTTTTGCTGTACATTTTGAATTACTGTTTTTTTCCAGAAGCTTCAACAAATAATCCTATGTGTACCTGTGAACTTTTAACAATTTAGATTGATTAGTCAAATCTATTATTTTGCAGCGACTGCGGAGGATTGACATTTGCACCAACATCCTGGATCCCGTATTTCATTAGTATACATCAAATAAAAACGAACAATGATTTGATGTAAAGATTTATCTGATCATAACGTCTATAACAAAGGCTTCACCAGTCACTTGTTGGTTCAGCAGAAAACCTTTTTAGAGTAAAGCTCTCATTTAAAAAAAATTCATTACTTTTCAATGAAATTTGAATTTCTGTACTTCTGAAGTATTATCAACTTCTGAAAAACTGACATTAAAAAAATAGAGATAACAGAGATAATAATATGTTTATTAACAAAAGACTAAGTATCTTGAGCAATAATATAAAATTGGTTTATAATTCATTTGCTCCCTTTCACCCTGATTCTCATATTTTCTTCTTCTTCTTCTTCTTCTTCTTCTTCTTCTTCTTCTTCTTCTTCTTCTTCTTCTTCTTTTCCTGTTAGGGGTTGCCAAAACAAATCATCAGTTTCCACATAACTCTATCCTCATCATCTACTCTCACACCAATGAACTTCACGTCCTCTTTTACAGCATCCATATATCTCCTCTTTGGCCTTCCTCTCGACCTTTTACCTGTCAGCTCCATCTCCAACATCCTTCTACAATATAACTCCTCTCTCTCCTCTGTACAAGTCCAAACCATCTCAATCTAGACTCTCTGACCTCGTCTGCAAAACAGCCGACCTGATCTGTCCCTCTGATGTGCTCCTCCTGGTTAATACACAACTTATTGAGTCCCTTTCTGCGGTTAGAATAACCTCCACGTTTTTGGGAAGGCTTTCCTCTAGATTTGGCAATATGACTGGAGATGTACCAGTCTATCACAACTGAGGTCAGAGAGGTCAATGCCCTGTGTAGGCTATTGTTCTTGAAACCCAAGTCGTGGTCTCTTAGTTCCAGTGGAGGGAAAATGTGCATTTTGGAAGAAAAACACATCCAGTATGAGTGTGATGTTCATGTGTACACTAACCAATACTTTGGTTTTTAACTTTCACCTATACAGTCTCAGCTCTAGTACAAGGAATCAGAGGTAAAGAAAAAAAGTTATTGCAGCAACAGCTCTTGCAAGGGAAAAAAGTTTCCAAATTTCTTGGTATCGTTTGCAACACCTAAATATTTTTGCAATAAGGAGGCCACAATGATTGCGCTATTTCTTTATTTCTTTCCACCATTAAATATTTCGGTTTTACTGCGTACGCAGATGTAGCCCAGCTGTAGCCCATCTGTGCACTGGTGATTTAATTTTATTATAAATGACAGTAGTTTGTAGTAGAATAGCTATGATTGTGGTAATATGTGCTTGCGTTGGTGACACGGTGGCAGAGAGTGTAGTGTACAATCCTGAGCTTGTGTTACAGGCTGTTAGGGGCAAATCCAAGTAAGTTTCAGTTGAAAACATGATATAAATCGGTCACGATGATGACAGAACAATGGGTTGTGGAAAGTAAAAATAAATACATAAACAAATAATTAAAAAAAAAGAACATTGATTCATTTTCCATAGCTCTTATCCTACACAGGGTTCTGGGGAACCTGGAGCTTAACCCAAGTGACTCAGGGCACAAGGTAGGATGCCGAACCATCACAGGGCACACACACACACTCACACACACTCACACACTACTGACAATTTAGGCATGGCAATCAGCCTACACAACATATATTTGGACCGGCAGGGAAACTAAAGTAACCTTTTTACTTATTTTAAACAATTATATTTGAGTTTTGAAAATCCCATTCCAGATTTTTTCCCCCATTTGCCCACATTATAAGAAATCTCTGTTCTTCTGTAAAGGATTTCTACTAGATTTTGGTACATGGCTGTGTAAATTTGGCCCTTCAAACTCAAGAGCATTAGTGAA
Source organism: Bagroides melapterus (assembly GCA_028566695.1). Classification (NCBI taxonomy): domain Eukaryota; kingdom Metazoa; phylum Chordata; class Actinopteri; order Siluriformes; family Bagridae; genus Bagroides; species Bagroides melapterus. The sequence continues at coordinate 23,323,554 of JAOTRN010000046.1, forward strand.
GTCAAATATTGGGTAATTAGAGTATGCTTATCTTATAATAATATTTACACTGTAAATGTACATGAAAGCTCCATTAATCTATGCACCTCATAATGGAATATATCTGAGCTCGGCTTTGTAATTTGTAGTTCCAGTTATGTTACAACCTACAAGGTCATCCTCTGTAACTCTGTGCTTCTAACCTTGCAGCAACAGATTGAGATCGGTCCACCTTCAGGTGTAATGGTCAGATTTAAAGCCTCTCTATATAAATGGACACTAAGATCTAAAGCTAGAGCTTCAGAGTGCAGGCATGTGTAAGTTAGAGAGCGCTGGTGAAGAAGGCGTGCTTACTTTGCAAAATAAATACACAGGAACATATTAGAGACAGCAGGTAGGAAGTCATATCTCACGTTATGTAATAAAAAGGAAATCAGTGAGCTATAAGACATGACAGATCAAACCCAGATGGTGTTACTTGCAGGATATCCAGGATGTAGTAATTCACTTTACTCCCTTAAACACACTGTTGATTCTACTCAGCTTTCTAATAGAGGACTGTTTGTTTTTCAGTTCGCTGATTGCCTCCTACCAGCTCATGCACATGACTAAAATGCACGCCATCTCCCATTGTTGTGGAAGCGAGAGTCAAAGACTTTATTTCATTCATCAGTTTGAGGTGGGAAGCAGTGTAGGCTGCTCAATTACACAAGTGGCATATCAATGCCTAGTGCGTTTGCACACAACCTTAAGCGAAACATCTTTGACGTGACCAGTCTTCCTGAACTTCGTAGATGCGTCGACATGCTCAACCCCGGACATTTATGAACACGCAGTACATTAACCGTCATCGGACCTGAGCTATTGTGTAATTGTAACAGGAAGTAAACTGTCAAATCCCTGATATAAAAACAGCTGTGCATGAAGTCAATCAGCAAGTTCGAACCAGGAACGACATTTATACAAGTCAGGTATGTCTTTGAATTCATTCTGATTTATTTCTCCTTACGTCCATACAGTTAGAAATAAAGATATCTCTACTGTGGATGGCTCATATTGTGTATATGTAGTGTGTGGGAAATGATGATAGTGTACCTTTTATATAATCTCAGGTTCAGAATTTGACCTTGAGAACTGCCGGTGTACGTTTAAAATTTTACTCTTAAACCTAAGGCACACCAGGTGCAGGTGAAATATACACAGTAAAGGAGCAAAAGATAAGAGTAGCTCTCATCAGCAAGGAGTTTGGAAGCATTCTTCCTGAGATTGTACCAGGATGTATTGCTTCGTTTATTATTTCCGCTAGGTAGAAAGTGTTTTCTTCTTTCAGGCATCCTTCTTCTGCATTCATCTCTACAGCTCGAGCTGATGCAATCTGTTGGGGGAAATGACTGTCTTCTAGTACTAGCTTCTCACAGGATACTCTGTCACCATAACCACATGGTATATAATAGCTTCATGTCTTTTCATTTTCAGAGAAGGAGCTTGTGCATCTGGCAGAGAAGTGACGATTAAACCTCTTACCTTTGGATTTTAAAACCCGTGTGAGGATGGAGAGGATGGCAGACGGCAACAAAGTAAGTCTGCTTCATGCTTTTACTATTTCTGTAGTGTGTATTAGAGTGTTGGCATGTTTGTGCCAAAAAACTAAAACTTTACATATTCACATTATCTCAACAACGTATCAAAGAATTGTAGTAGTTTAATACAAAGGATATTTGAGTTTTGACTGTTTCCCCACATCTTCCCTGTGTGTGTGTGTGTGTGTGTGTGTGTGTATGTGTGTGTGTATGTATATGTGTGTGTGTGTGTTTATGTATGTGTGTGTGTGTGTGTGTGTGTGTGTGAATGTGAATGTATGTGTGTGTGTATGTGTGTGTGTGTGTGTGTGTATGTGTTTTTGTGTGTGTGTGTGTATGTTTGTGTGTATGTGTGTGTGTGTGTGTGGGTGTGGGTGCTGGTGTGTGTGTGTGTGTGTGCACGCATGTGTGTGTGTGTGTGTGTGTATGTATGTATGTATGTTTGTGTGTTTGTATGTGTGTGTATGTATGTGTGTGTGTGTG
>JAOTRN010000046.1:23382766-23395705 GCA_028566695.1 Bagroides melapterus
TGTGTGTGTGTGTGTGTGTGTTTTAGAGATGTGCAGGCTTTGGGAGTAAACCTGTTGGGTCATCAACGGAAGATTGTGAATGCAGCACAGCAGCTAAGGACTCATCTCACTCAGGGACAGGTGGAGGTATAAAGGATTTTCCCCTAGTTTCTTCTGGACACTAAAATACACAGACGTCCAATCCAGCCTGCACAGCAGCCCAAGCCCTACAACATAGGGAGCTAAACAAAGGACTAGGTTCTGTGACATAAGAAGAACTCTGTTTGTTCTTCTTGCCATGCTTCTTTAGGTGTCCATATTATTGTTTATCCAACCATATTCCTGTCTGTCCGTCTTTCCTCACTCACTCACTCGCTCACTCGCACGCTCACTCACACGCTCACACACACACACACACACACAGACAAATTCAGATCACAAACAAACTCAGCTATAAGCTAATGTTTGAAAGAAAAACAAAAGGAGTTGTGCTGTGACTGACTGTTTGATGTAATTGAGCAGTTATGAGGCTTTGGACTGGCATCAGACACTCATTAGGAATTCCAATCCTAATTCAAATCTTTTTCCACTTTATTCCAGGCTTCTCATCTCTAATGATTATGGACCCTATTCCTCTAATACACACAGTTCATGAGTCGTTCACAAGTATTGACCACTCTACAGCCTTACAGGGCAGTGAAGCATTACTTGAGCACTATATGAGCAGTACTTGATCATATAATCAAGCTTATATAATTGTATTCAGTTGCTTTGGATTCACTCATTAATATCAACCACCGATGACACTGGCAGATTTGTTCACTTTCTTCATCATTAAGAGATGGATGCAAATTGAGTCTTTTATGTCTGTTTAAGGTCATTTATGTACCTTTTTTTAAAAAAAAAAAAAAAAAAGCAAATCATTAACAAAACCCGTTTAGTTGTACCCACTTTGTAATTAGTAGACAGATTTAATAGGTGAGGTGGCACAAATCCAGATTTTTGGCTAGATATAATTCTTATTCTAATTATCTTATATAATATAATCTTATTATATTCTTATATAATAATTATTTTTCAGTTGTTGTAATTTGAAGCACTGTCATGTCTGATGTATGTCTGTTTGCATTCTTTTCTGGTATATGACTATGAGTATCAAATGTCCACATGCAGATTGCTCTTGGCACCAGTTTTGCATCAGTAGTATCTACAACACAGCAAAAGCTATGCATTTGGCCTCATATTACCCTTTTTCCACAGCGAAACTCCAACAAATCAAGGCTTGTACTGCTGGTTCGTTCATTTTATACGCATGACGGTCAGATTCAGGTATTGCTAACACTAATGTCACATGTGGGTTGCTTATACTTGAGCAGAGGACCGCAGGAAGCATCAGATATGTGCAAAAATTCAGCATTAGAGCTGATACAGCTGAGGGTATTAGGGAATGGAACGACTGGGGTATCTTTACACTATTATGCCTCTAATCATATTGCTTATAACAGGCTGTTATTGTGTAAACTGGGCTATATTTCTGTAATATTTTCTGCAACAATGTTTTAAAGAAGCCCCAATAGTCATTTTTTTTTACACACACAGTAAAATATAAGGTTTCAGTGTCAACCTCAAGCTAGATGGCGTTCACTGTTGAGAACGTACATCATCATTTGTCACTTCATCATGTACAATTCCAGCCAAATGTGAGTGTATTGTCCTTGAGTATCATATAATGAGCAGAGTAAGAGTGCAAGCTTCTGCATTGCACTGAAATTTATCTATAGTTATTAGAAGATATTTCATAATTCATGCTTCTTGTTGTAATGTAGCTTGCACTACATAAAAGGTTTAGCACAAGTGCACTTATTTACAGCGAAAAGGTTTGCTGTAGCACTCATCTAACTCTTTCAGTGGAGAGTAATGGGAACGATTGAGTTTGTTTTAATAGATTCATTCATTTGATTAATTTAAATTGAACCAAACTGTTATTCAGTTCATTGTATTCTTGTTTGCTTTACAGTGCTGTGTGATGAGCTACTACCAGTGCTGGCTGCTGGAATTTATTGTGCATAGATAGGAAATATAAAAATACTTTAAATGTAAAGCTATTCCTTTAGCAATTACTCCAATTTTTCATCTTCTAACTGCAAAAATGTAAGACCTTCTATTGTGTTGCATTTTGTTTTTATTTAATACATTTTATATCATATTTATATTTATTTATTTTCCAGTTGTATGCAAAATATGCTGGTCCAGATTGAAATAATATATATGGATATTGAAGAATAGTCTCTCTAAAGCCATACACCATGATTGAGATGAAACCCAGAAGCCCAAGTCAATGACCTTTATCTTATAGATGTAATGTGCAAATTCATCAGTTCAGCAGCATAACCTGAGGTATGCAGGCTACAAGAAAACAAGACGTGTAAGTGTTGATTCAGAACATTTCTTGATGACACAGTGTCTATACAGGGTGTCCCAAAAAAGTCTCAATACATAGGAGAAATGAACAAAAGAAGAATGTATTGAAATCTTTCTCCTGGCTGGATCAGAAAGCTTTGTGAAGGTTAAAGGCCTTTAACAACTTTTTTAAGGGAACAGAAATGATCTGAAACAGTAAATAAGAGAGAGAAGAGACAAGCCACTTACATGAGTTAGTATGAGGTTATACAAGTGGGAATTAGTATATGGTGTCAGTGTGTTAATGAATTTCACACTTAACCCTGGGTTATTGACCTGCAAATCCAAGGCATTTTAGTCGAGGTTATAAAACCTTGCTCCAGAGGAGGGTTAGCACCACTTTTGTGATGTTCACCCCACTTTGTTGACAAATGCGTATGGTGTAAAACCTGCAGTGTTACAGAATATTACAGCTAGATGCTTATTCAAGAGACAAGCCATTATTTAAAGTGGTCACGTGTTTTTATCTAATCATGCTTGTTGACACGACAAATATAAATATAAGAATTCCAAAATGGAATGTTACACCCCTATAAGGTGCATATATATATGGTGGTACATATATAAGGTGGAGTATATTTTCTCCTTGTTGTCCTTTTCCATCATAACCTGTCACAGACTGATAGTTGCCGGTTAAAACATGCCTCCCTTGGTTAAACTAAGCACTCCACTGCTAATCAAGATGTTTGCTAGTGCATATTTTAAAGAACTAAAATAAAAGCATTAAAGAGCATTAAGCTGTGTTGCAGAGGAACATACAGCTTTCTGTCCCAGATCTCGCCCAAACCACGAGAGACTTCCCAAAGCCAGTACTCTGTCCAAATCTCCACATATTCATGTATTACACAAGTCACCACCTGCTTTATCACCCACTTGATTCTTCTTATCACACTGTAAACACTGTACACATCAAAGATTCAATGTTTTACTTCATGGGACGTCTGATCATGAAAGAATAGGGGACAAAGATTTTTGTGCACATTTGTGTATTGTGTGTGGGAGCGAGTGTGTTTTCACAAGAGCACCTGAGTTTGTATTATTTGCTACTGTTCACCAATATTACACTACTGTGAAAATTCGTCAAAATGAATACATGGATAAATAAATAAAATAATTTTTATTTAAATATATATAAAATAAATGGCTAATGTATTTACTACACTGAAGCTATATATATATATATATTTATAGTGTGTGTGTGTGTGTGTGTGTGTGTGTGTGTGCGTGCGTGCACCAATCAGGCAAAACATTATGACCACTGACAGGTGAAGTGAATAACACTGATTATCACCTCATCACAGCACCTGTTAGTGGGTGGGATATATTAGGCCGCAAGTGAACATTTTGTCCTCAAAGTTGATGTGTTAGAAGCAGGAAAAATGGGCGAGCGTAAGGATTTGTGCGAGTTTGACAAGGGTCAAATTGTGATGGCTAGACGACTCCAAAATTGCAGCTCTTGTGGGGTGTTCCCGGTCTGCAGTGGTCAGTGTCTACCAAAAGTGGTCCATTGAAGGAACAGTGGTGAACCGGCGACAGGGTCATGGGCGGCCAAGGCTCGTCGATGCACGTGGGGAGCGAATGTTTGGTCTGATCCAACAGACGAGCTACTGTAGCTCGAATTGCTCAAGAAGGTCGTGCTGGTTCGGATAGAAAGGTGTCAGAATACACAGTGCATCACAGTTTGTTGTGTATGTGGCTGCATAGCCGCAGACCAGTCAGGGTGCCCATGCTGACCCAGGAAGCACTATGGGAAGAAGGCAAGCTGGCAGAGGTCTAGTGGAGTCCATGCCTCGATGGGTCAGGGCTGTTTTGGCATCAAAAGGGGGACCAACACAATATTAGGAAGGTGGTCATAATGTTTTGCCTGATCGGTTGTATAAACTGTATACACACACTCTGTGTAATTTATATATTTTAAATAATATATTAATTAATTAATTATCTCTGACAATTATTGTATCGGGTATAAGCACAGTTATTATATATATATATATATATATTTTTTTTTTTTTAAAGTCTGTTGCTCACTGTCTCAGAATACACATACAGAGAAACCATGGGTCACAGGAGGGGTGTTGGAGGTTGTTGATCAGTACTGGTTTGGGAAAGTCGTCAGCACTCGTCTCACACGTAAAAATATATTTATAAATATGCTAATATGAATGCCCCGTTTATTTAATCCCGGTTGTGATCAGCTGCTGGCTACGATGCCTGCAGTAGTATTTTTACGTTTTTTCTGCAAGCCGATATGGTGTCGAAGGGCTCATCAAAATGAATACCTGTACTGTACGTACTTTAGAACAGTACGATGCTGCGTATTCTTTTAGGTTTTGTAAATACTTAAATTACTGTACCGAAAGAATAAGCACCGAAAAATTAATACTACGCTACCATAGAGTAATGTACAGAACTCAGTGTAAAAGTGATATTTCTATGAATTACACAAAATTCATCTCTTGCAAATGTTTTCTGTGTGTGTTTAAAGAGTGTGGAAGGATGATTTACGGCTTAAACAATTTAACTGTTTAAACGGGGGGCAACTATATAATAGATTATGGATGAAATATCCCGTAGTGTAAAGACAGCATTATAAGGTATGTATAGTACAACGATACATAGTGGAGAAAAAGTGTACAATAGGTAAGGAAATGTGAACAAATGCACTGTTCATTATGGGAACAGCCAAAGGGAAGAAGCTATTTCTCCGGCCTAATGGGTCTTCCTGACAGGACGAAGGAGATAGTCCACTAAGGTCAGCGGTGTCTTTGATAATGCCTATGTGGAACCAAATTAATATGTTATAAGTTTTGAGAGTCATGAGAGTTTCTTCTATCTTGTCTGTTTTGTATTGTGAATATAAAGGTATGCATATTCAATTAAAAAAAATCATCCATTTGGTTGAACTTACTAGATGTAATTTTATCAATAAAAAAAATAGCAAGACATATTAATATTTATTTACGCTGAATTATACTAAATTATTTACAAACCACTCGGTACACACCTTCTCATAACATTCTCTCTACGGTATTGTGCTGCCCTGTTCCCATTAAACACTGCATGTCAGCATATAACTCCTGTTCAGTCTTAGTCAGCTCTAGATGGAGAGATCTGAACTGTATACAGCATAAGATCTTAATCTAATATGCGGGTAAAAACCACAAACAGCAGTTTTGAAATGGGTTTATTGCTGTCTAACACACAGTGGCTTAAGGCTGCAAAAAAAAGATAATTTCTGTGAATTTGAGCCATATATCTAGGGCAATGCTGGAAAATTCCTTGCTATTTATGTAAGCTACATTTGGTGTTAAAGGCATTTACAGTTATCATGTAATTATTAGTTCTTACTTCTTACAGGCAACACAATTATATCTATACACCGATCAGCCATTACATTAAAACTACCTGCTTAATACTGTGTAGAATTTCCCTTGTGCCACCAAAACAGCTCTGAGCTGCTGAGGCATGGACTCCATACAACTCCTGAAGGTGTGCTGTGGTGTCTGACTTCAAGTCCTGTAAGTGATGAGATGGGGCCTCCATGGATCAGATCGGTTTGTCCAGTTTGTCCCAAAGATACTAGATTAGATTGAGGTCTGGGGAATCTGAAGGCCACACCAGTCAACACCTTGAACTCTCATTTATTTTTGAATAAATTTCCTGTTAAAAGAGCCCACTGTACTGTTGCTATGAGATGGTCAACTTGGTCTGAAAAAATGTTTAGCTAATACCATCCTCATGAATGCCAAGACCCAAAGTTTCCCAGCAGAACATTACTTTGTGTTGTTATGTCCCTCAAACCATATTCCTGAACAATTTAATATCAGCCCTCACAATGTGACCATTGTGAAAGTGTCTCAGATTCTCACATTTGGCCATTTTTTCTGTTTCCAACACATCGACTCTGAGGGCTGACTGATGACTTCCTGCCTCACACATCACACCCCAAGACGGGTGCCAGTGTGATAAGAAGAGAATCACTGATATTCACCTGTATATTGTATAGTGTATATTGAGCCTTGGTTAGTACTAAGTAGTAATTTATGTAACCATTACTAACATTATATATTTTATATATATTTGTCTTATTAATTAAATAAATATGAATTAAATGTGTGTTCAGGTGCCAGAAATGACAATGAATGAATTCACACAAGTGCAAATAGTAAATTCCAATGTTATCTCATTCTTTAAGTAAATAAATATACGTATCATTTAATAGCCATTGTAATAATATATACAGGAAATGACAGTAGGCCCACTAACCTGCCTCCTAACACTGATCATAATCTTTCTGATCTTTTATATGATTGATTCTCATGAGCTTGCAAGCATGAGACCATGTGATTATAATACTACATTATAGATTAATTGAATATTAATATTGTTAAAGACTTCATCTAAATTCATAAGGGTAAGTAATGGTGATCATCATTTAATATTACGCAATACTTCAAATATTACACAATACTTCAAAATTTGATTGAGGACGGCACTTTCTGCAGAGTTTTACACATAACTGCCTCACAATAGAACTGTATCACTTCCACTACTTTAGCTTTAACATGTAAAGCCTGAAGACTCATGGATTTGGACATCAATTCCATCCCTGCCTCAGCTCTTACTCTACAATCACATCTACATTTGGATTTCTCATTTGATTTCTCCAAAGCAGAATCATATTAGAGTGTTATATTGTGTAAATACACATTATGCTTCTGAATAATTGGTAAAAAAAAAAAAAAAAAAAATTGTATTCCGCTTCACTTTTCCAGTACTACAGAAACAATCTCTCACAACATGAGTAACACACCAATGAAAGGGTTACAAAAACAAGGTGAAAAGGCCACCCTTTACTAAAGACCAATAATAATACAGGGGACATACAGTGTTGCAGCACACAACAAAACATTACAGAGCCGAGACTGAAACAGTTATTAGGCCTTAGAAAACACCTAGCCGACCTGGATTCAGTGCCTGTACTAAAGATAGTGCTGCACAGTGCCTTCTTAAGACATTCACTTATCCTTTAAAAAGTAGTTGGCTGACCGCTATTACTCATTATTTGAGCTGCCTAGCTGCCCGCTCACCCTGCTGTCTCTCTCCCCTCGTGGATCAACAAACACAAATCATTTAAGCTGATAAATGACTAACAGACAAGGACACTTTTTGTTGTGTGTGGACATAAAAGCTACATGATGTAGGCTCTGACTATAGACATTATCTTTGGCTCATCCTACCAGATGCCTTTCTTCAAATAGCAACAAAACTTTTCTTAATAACCCAAACATGTGATTAGAACTAAGACTTGTTTGCTTTCTTGTTCCTCAACACATCTTTTATTGATGAATTTTTAAAAAAGTACCGTATTAGCATCTGTATTAGCCAATGGAAATCTTGTATAGCTTGTATAATATTTAAGAACAGATCTTGATGTTTAAGGCTAACAGCCATAAACCCTTAGTCTGAAAATATCAGAACTGCTCAACTGCTCATCTTATAAGCATATTTAGCCTATATATAAACTTAGTACAGTAAAGCAACTGCCAATTCATTGGGTCAACATAAAGAGTGATGCATGACATTACAGTTTTTTTATATCCCAAAATTGTAATGTTTTCTCTTTTTGGAACTTATGTGGCAGATTTGATCTAAATTTAATACAACTCAATGCTCTGATCTCAAATGTGAAGACAGTTTATAATTTCTTCCTAAAAGCTACTTCAAAATTGTGGCATTTACTAAAAAGTACAGCATATCATTACTGTACCTATGTCTGCTGAATACTTTACACATAACATTGACATATGTGTGTATAATATATGTAGTTTTTTTCACAGAAGATAAAGCCTGTGTACTGCTTTGAATCATATTAGTCTGTGCCTGGCATTGAGGGAAATATGGTGTAGATTTTGAAGCAATGACTCCTACACTTCAAGAGTGGGTTCAGTTCCAGGTAAAGCTCTTGTCTCTCCCTGCATCACATTCCCTCAGATCCTCCAGCATGGCTCAACTGGTCCCACTATCTCTCAGGATACAAGGAAGGTATGTATCAAGTCTGCTCTGGCACCAATGTGATCAAGGTAATGGACTGAACTTCCCCATGATGTCCAAATATCTGACTCACTGGCTGTCATCAAACAATGCGTAAAGAAGTTCCCTCACCTGCGATACTTAAACTAGCAATTGTTTAAAAAAATTGTGTGCTCTTCTTGTTGTATTACCTCTCAACTGATTACATGACTGATGGTATTCTTAGTCCGTCTCCTAGTGGACCAGTATTGAGGTATTCATCAATAAACATTTCAGGCATTGTTAAAATGGTGTGATGGTAAGGACTGTAGACTATGCTAATAAAAGTAGTTAAAGCTACTTAACATGTGATTTGAGTTAACTTATTAAATGGTGTAACTATTATAATGTTTTGTGATTGTTTAAAATTGTGTGCTGAAATTATGTGTGCTTTAGAACTGTCTTAATTGTACATGATTTAAAAAAAATGGCTGTAAATTTTACAACACGTTTGTATAAGGTGCTGTAATATCTTACTTATTAGAACACATAATCCAGAACATGTGCTGAAATAAATAAATCAATTTACACCTTCACCAACTTTCATTTGAATCAATGAACAGTAGCTTGTTATGATGGCTCACTGCCTATTGTAAATTGTGTCTATTGTAAACTGATTATTATTTTCCATTTTTATTTTATACTGATTCCACTGGATACTTCTATGTTATTTTAATCTATGTTATCTATTACAGTATCTTATACTACGTGTTTAATGTCATATTGACTGTAACGATCTTGCTAGTCTATATTATTGTGAAAATTCACGGTATAGAAACGCTGAAAGCGGCCGGGATTTTAATCTGAACACAATAATTACCAGAATAAATAAAACGATTCTTGTTGTTCACACTTAATAGCTACATGTTAATTCTGTTTGGCTTAAAACACAAACGGTTTTCGGGAATAATTGACACTTTTGGGCGTAAACAAGTGCAAGGAAACATAAACAGTGATTAGGCTACTGTAATTCGCGGTGCAACACAATGTGAAACCTGTTGAGTCATTTAGAGCCGAACAGCTGGGATCCGGAGTCAAAGCCCCTCACCTGCGCCTGAGCGCTGAATGTGCGCAACACTGTCCGGAAGTAGTTTCGAGATTTCACTGGTTAAAACGGACCTGTTTTTGAGTTTAATTGTTTAAAACTATTAATAAACATCACACAAAGTATGCTCAAGAAATACGGAAAGCAGAGAACGCAGCCTTGGCTGCTAAAGCTAAATTTCCCTCAGGACAGTTATCTCAACTGTCTCAGCACTGTTTAAAAGAGTTCGCCAGGACTGCTGTGAGATTTTTGCAAGTGACCAGAAAAGTTTCAGCGGTATTTGAAAGCCGCAAGCCTCTCGGTATTTACTCATAAACGTCTAATAATTTCCCTCAATCCACCATCATTTTACCAGCGAAATTTAGGCTGTTCATTCACAATACACGCTAGAGGAAAGGCAGAAAGAGATTTGCCGGTGACTAAATTAAGGCAAAATCCAGATCCTAGTGTAGAAATATTCCCAAACTGCGAAAATCCCATTCTCTTTTTCTCACGTTAGGTCTCAACCCCTGACCTTTTTCTTATCTTGTTCCTCTCCTCCTGCCACCCCTCCTCAGGACCTAAAGCACAGCCTCCATATATAAATACAGGTGACACATCACACACTGCTGCTTATTGTGTATTGTCCTAAGAAATTCAGCACTTGTGTCTTTATCCGAATTGTTCTTCATTTTAAAAGTGGTCATTGGTTGGAATTAAAAAAACAACCAAAACGGTAAGTCTTTAAAAATATTGGCATGTCGCATGTATTGTTTTAATAATGTTTTAATCATCTTTAATAAATGATTTGATGCGATTAGTGATTTGTGCTTAACAAATTTTGCACAATTTATTTTATTATTTTATTAATGCTACTTCCTTTCAGCATACCTTAAATGTTTAAATAACTCTTTGGATGTTGTGTTTAGTCTGTGAATGTTTCATTATCAATCAAATTCACAGATATATTAGAAATACCAAGAAATGAAACTGTGAAACTCATTTTAATGTTTTGCTTGCAAATTAAGACACGGAATTACATGTACAAATCTAAATCATTTGCACAACACAGCTTGTATTAAAAGTTTTAAGTTTAAGGTTTGAGACGGAATTGTGATTTGTACTTTTTCCCACTACTCCTTATGTGTAAAATCAAGCACATTCTAAGTACATTGTCCTCATTTGTTAAAATTGGTACAGATTTTTGTGAGAAACTGAATAATTAAGCATTAGATTTTGATATTATTGATATAATTCAAATCTGTTATCTAGCTGAAACAAGCGTGTCATGTTTAAGTGGCTCTTTTGATTGTCACCCTGTCAGGGAGTCAAAACCAGGTGATCCTCCCTAAGGACATGGCTCCATCTCTTTCATGGTGTATCCCGAGGAATTTAGTGCACTGGTGGAATCACCTTAAATTCCGACTCCAAAACAAGAAGGGCTGGGATGAAATGTTGGATGAGACGTTTTTTTGTCAGGCTAAAAGGTTGTTTTTACATAAATACACAGACACATGACATTGTAATCCGTTCCTCTAGCATCCTTAAAGTAATTGTAAAGGTTGTGTAATAAGTAAACTGTGTAATGTGAATTATAAAGTGCAAAGAACAAAGTGTTGTTAGAAATGCATTTCTACAAAAATGATTATTAACTATAGCAGCAATAGAGATTAGTATTATTAACTACACCAGCAATAGATTTGGGGTACCTTAAAAAAAACAAACAAAAAAAAAAAACGTCTCTTTTTTGTTCATCAGAGTAAACGAAATCCCACTGTTTTATGCAACAAAGACAAACAAAGTGGGTTGCATTAGGAAACTTCTGGATTGTTCTACAACCAATATCTTTGAAAGAGGTGAGTTGCTGTCATATGTGAAGCTTTTTTGCAATATACTTGTAAGTTTAAAGCCTATAAGTGTTGTGTGTATGTGTCAGGTGCACTAGGTGAGACCGCTTTGCACATAGCTGTGATGAATGATAATTTCGAGGCAGCTGTGGCACTAATGGAAGGAGCACCAGAACTCATCAATGAGCCCATGACCAGTGAACTCTACCAAGGTAAACACACATTCTTACACTTACACCAGAAATAATCATAAGGAGTCTATGAAATAATGATGTTTGTTTGTATTTGTGGAATTTCATGGCAGTGGTTCTGCTTGATTCTTCCAGGTATAACAGCACTTCATATTGCTGTCGTCAACCAGAATGTGAACGTGGTCCAGGAATTAATCCATAGAGGAGCTGATGTAACCACACCCAGAGCCACAGGCATCTACTTCAACAAGAGAAAAGGAGGACTTCTATATTATGGTAACGAAAAAGTAAATGGAAATAAGCAGTCCTAAAGGTTACTGAGCTTCCGATGCGCTTTAATTATCCCAAAAGAGGAGGAACAAGTGATTTAATATCAGCATTTAAGTTGAAATGGTTTTTGATGTTGTGCTTTCAGGTGAGCACATCTTGGCCTTTGCTAGCTGTATCGGTAATGATGATATCATCTCCATGTTGATAAAAGCTGGTGCGAACATTCGGGCTCAGGACTCCCATGGTAAGTGTAATATATGGCCGTTGGTAATATCCCCATTTTTATGCAGATTACAACACAGTTTACACAGGTGGTAAAAGTACTGAAATTATTTATTCATTGGAAAGTACAATTTCACAAAATATATGCACAGTCTTCACTCAAGTTAAAAAAGAAAAGTTGAACAGTAGAAATAGTATGACCTGTTTGTATGAATGTAAATATAAGTAGTGTTGCGTGATGTTCACGATTAACTTAAATGAATTAATGTTTTAACATGAAAAAAAAACTACTGAAGTCAATATCATTCAAGTGGCACCTGTCAGGTGGTGGGATATATATTAGACAGTAAGTAAACAGTCAGTTCTTGAAGTTGTTGTATTAAAAGCAGGAAAACCATGCAAGGGTAAGGATCTGAGTGAATTTGGTAAATTGTCGTGGCTAGACGACTGGGTCAGAGCATTTACAAAACAGCAAGTGTTTTAAGGTGTACTCAGTATGCAGTGGTTAGACAACTGGTGAACCAGCAACAGGGTTAAGGGTCCCCAAGGCACACTAATGCATGCTAGCCCTTCTAGATCTACGGAAGACCTACTGTAGCACAAACTGACTAATAAATTAATGTTAGCTATGATAGAAAGGAGTCAGTGCACAGTGAATCAGGCAATCTTATAGACCTACAACAGGTACTAAGTCCCGGTATGATGAATCATGTTTTCTTTTCCGTCATGAAAATGGCCAGGTGCTTGTATGGTGTAGAGGCAGTGTGGTGCTCTGGGCAGTGTTCTGCTGGGAAACCTTGGGTCTTGGCGTTCAAGTGGTTGTTATTTTAACACCCCTTCATAGCAATGGATAATGCTGTAAAGGATAATGCAC
>JAOTRN010000046.1:23404674-23424133 GCA_028566695.1 Bagroides melapterus
TTTGATGACATGACCGAGTCAAGTTAATAATGTAAATTTACATTTACTCTCAAAGAATGAGCTGTGAAATTGTGATTGGAAATTTTAACAAAAATATTGGCGTTATCCAAAGTTTATGATTGAGTTTTGTGGTCAATTCTTTTTTTGTGTTGAGTATTTAATTTAATTAGTTTAATTAATAAATTTGAGTCTCCAGGCATAGGCCTGTAGCAAAAATAAAGGACAGGCCACAGCATCCACATAGACCAATAAAACATCTTTTTGTGTATATTTCTATGGTTTCAGATTAATTCTTAAAGCCTGATGAACCCCTGGTCTGTCCAGCAACCTAAAAACATTTTTAAGAAAATAACACTATAACATAACATAAATAACACAATAACATTAATAAAATTAGGATTTCTTTGTATAATTTATTGGTCAATTTAACCAATGAATAATAAAAAGAAAATACCTTAGCAGCTGATGGTGGACCAGCTTGGCCAGACTTAGACAGCTAAGGTGGAAGAAGGAAGCTGCATTCAGGATTGGGGACAGAACTAGGTCTAAAGAGCTTAAATACAATGCAGTGAGAGAATCTAAACAGCTATATTCTGAGAAATTGACTTTGCTTCTGTCTGGAAAGTGTTCAGACATATTACTAACTGTAAACCCAAAGCCTTGAAGCACTGTGCTGACCTGTTAACCCCATTGTTCACAAACATCTTCAGTATCTCACTGGAGATATGTCATGTGCCAGCCTGCTTCAAGACTTCCACCATCATCCCTGTCAGCAAAAAACCTAGGACCATGGATTGAATGACTACAGACCTGTTGCTCTGATATCTGTAGTAATGATATCCTTCAAGCATATCATTCTGTCCCACTTAAAATCGATCACATATCCTCTCCATTTTGCTTACAGTGCCAACAGGTCTGTAGACGATGCAATCTACATGGCCCTCCACTTCATCCTCCAGCATTGTGAATTTCAGCTCTGCTTTCAATACTATCATCCCAACTCTGCTACATGACAAGCTCTCCTTGCTGAGTGCCTGACTCCACCTGCAGGTGGATCACAGACTGACAGGAGGCAATCTTTGGCTCCTACTCTGACTATAAATACTTGCTTGCCCCAAGGCTGTGTTCTTTCTCCTCTGCTCTTCTCCCTATATACCAACAGCTGAGGGGGATGAGACTGCTTACAGAAGGGAGATTATCCACCTGGCGACCTGATGCAGCAGGAACAACCTGGACTTCAATACAGAGAAAACACTGGAGATGGTGGAAGACTTTAGGAAGAACCCAGCCCCACCCAACCCTGTCATTCTGTGTGACTGACCAGTCTTAACTGTGGACTTCTTCCACTACCTCTGAACCATCATCACACAGGACCTCAAGTGGGAACTGAACATAAACACTCTAGTTAAAAAAAAGCACAGCAGTGGATGTACTTCCAGCAGCAGTTAAAGAAGTTCAACCTACTGAAGGCTATGATGTTTGACTTCTACATCTCCATCATTGAGTCTATACTCACCTCCTCCAACACCATTTGGTACTCTGCTGTCAATACCAAAGACAAGAGCAGAATGCAGAGTGTCACTTGCTCTGCTGAGAAGGTGATTGACTGCAATCTACCATCTCTTCAGGACTTGTACACTTCCAGTACTCTGAAGCAGGCAGTTAAAATTGTGGCTAACCCCTCTCATCCTGGACACAATCTCTTTGAGGCACTCCTCTCTGGCATAAGGTTGCAGTCTATAAAGGCTAAAACTTCACATTTCAGGAGTTTCTTTCTATCCACATCTTGCCTAATCAAGGATATCCAGGACCCAGCATGGTCTATTATTCGCCACCTTAGGCATTAATTAACCTCTCCCACTGTTCATGTGTATTACATTAATGTTCACAAATCTGACTGTTATAATGCATCGTCCTTCCTCAAACTGGGAGCATTTGCACTGGTTTACTTTTGTATATCCAGCACTAATGTACAGTGATTTTTCTTTCAGTTGTAATACATATAACAATTTTAATTTAATATTTGCACTGGCCACTTTGCACACCCTGCATTAGTGTACATTTTTTATTTCCATCTAATTGCTTGTTTCTTTTTGTAAATATTAATGCTTATACACAGTATGTATATATTCAAATTCAAATTTTGTAACATGCATGTACATAAACATACACAGTATGACATGTAGTGAAATGTGTTGTATGACTGTTCCTTAATAAGTTCTTAGGAATGAGGAAAAAAAAGAATTTAATATAAAGAATAGAATTAAATAAAAATAAATAAATTGGGACTGTAAAAGAGCAGTGAATGGGATGGGATGTGGATAAGTATAAGTTTAGATATATACAGGCAGAACAGTGTGCAAAGGTAAAAGTAAATGTAAATGTAGATGTAAAGTTACCAGTGAAAGGAGGGTCCCAAAGTGAGTGTGTAAATGCAGCTTATTGGTGTGCAAAGGTGTATCAGAGGTGGTTGTTGTGATTGAGAGTCTATAGAGTTCAGGTTCTAGGTGTTGTTCTGGTTGAGGGCTCAGATGTCCTGAGGAAAGGAGCTCCTCCTCGTTCTCTCTGTGTTTGCCCTTCAGGGAACAGAAACGCTTTCCTGACTGCAACAAAGAAGAGTCCATTGTTGGGATGGCTGAGGTCCTTCACAATCTTCCTGGCTTTGGCCCAACACCGCTTGCTGTAGATAGACTCCAGGTCAAGGTTTTCAGAGTGGATGGTATGTTCAGCTGACTGCACCACTCCCTGGAGAGCTCATCTGTCCTGCTTGGTGCTCTTCCCAAGCCAGGGTGTGCTGCTTCTCAGAGGGCAGAGGGCATAGGGCATATAAGGACTTTATTTTATATATATTTATATTTTTTATTACTTTTTACTATGCACCAACACACCAAGACGCATTTATCTGATTCCGATTCTAATTCTGATTCTAATTATAAAAAAATAATTTTTCAACATAAACTGGAAAAGTTGGATTATGGCATATTAACTCAAATTTGTGAGAGGATTAATTTTATTTCTCCTAAATAATTTTGTACTCATCGTGTACATAATCAGGAGGCGGGACCTTTTTCAGTGGGCGTTTGTGTGAAACGTCACTTGGATCACTGGCAGCCATTTTGTTTTAGGTGTCGACTTTCTCTCTCGACGTCGTTTTTTAATATGGCTTAAAACCTGTTGTATTTTGTTTACTTACATAGGTTTATAACCTTATTTTATATATTTTTTGAGAAAAATTGTTAAAAACATCTCCGTTGTTGCACTTGCAAATCTTTTTAGAAAAGCTAATAGCTGGCAGGCTAACAGAGTTTTTGAGCAACCTCTTTAGCTAGCCTGTTACCACAGTGAATTTGCCCGCAGCAAAATGGCGACGAATACGACACCACAGACGGCGACCTGGTAAAGTATTTGCTTCGTGTTAACTATGTTTAACTGCAAAAATAGGAAGCTGTGTATTTTGCATTTTGGGCATGTTGTATTTTTGCTTATACTTTGTTTTCTATACAAACTAAGTTTACGGAGCTGCACGATGTCAAAGGTTTGTCATAGCTTAGCTAAGGCAACGTAAGATACAGTAGAATGCCTAAAACAGCTCATGTTAGCTAGCTTGTCTAACTAACGCCTGTTTTTTACATTATGTTGTTCACAAAATCCGGATACCATAAGGACGAATAAAGCCTAGATATTCTGCCCTGCAAGATATATTTATTTTATTAAATATGTTCTTTTATACAGTATAATCAGTTATTCCAAATAGTTTTAACAGTATTCTGCTGTGTGTTACAATTCTATGGGAAACCGTTTATTAACTGATAGCTTTATTTTATTTCCAATCTCCAGGCCATATGGGGGCAGTACTGTAACAGAGGCGCCGGTTCATGAAAACCCTGAGTGGGAGAAAGCGAGACAGGCGCTGGCCTCCATCAACAAGAGCCAGAACTCCACCAAGACATCTGCAAATAACCACACTAACACACAGGTTAGGATGCCAATATTGAAGCATGGTTATAAGCAAAAAATAAATAAAAATTCTAAGACACTGCACATGTTTCAGCCTTTGGGGCTTAGCTGTGGTGCTGCACATGTAGCCTAATCCTCACTATTGTTTTGTACTTCTTTCTCTGTATTACTGGTTTGGGTTATTTTGAAATAAAAAGAGGGAGAAATGAGCAACCTCTAGGATTTGATAAATATAATTATTTGTTGTACAAGCATTCCACGTTCCACCATGGTTAAATCAAATAACATTAACATTATTTAATTATCTCTGATCCTCACGCTGGATACCTAAAGTGGCACATGTTGTGTTTTGGAAGTGACAAACAGCCTAGGTGGGCTTCTTAGGATGGGTGGTTAAACAGTTTAAATAAAACAGTGTGGTAATATCTTCTTGAGAGAAACAGAATTTTAAAGCAAAGCCATAACTTGCATCAGGCATTAAAAGCTGTGTGGTGGTTTAGTTTTGGTTTTGTTTTTAGGCCGGACATTATCAAGCAGTAGTGACTGACACGTCAGCAATGCAGCAACAGCCGCCATGCTACCAGTGGTACCCACAGAACCAGCAGCAGTATGCAGGATACTCTTACCCATACAACTACTATTATCCTGTGACTCCGGTAAATATACATTATGGTTACATGACTTGCATAGCATTAAAAGTAACAATTCAGTACTAATCCTACTGATTTATTTTAAAGTATACTTATAGTAGTTCTATAGTCTACATGTAGTATGTATTTAAAATGTATTCTTGCTACTAATTGTTAGTATGGAGGACCATATCCCCCTGGTCAGTATGGTGTTCCTGGAGCCTACCAACAAACAACGGCTCCTACTGCGCAGGTAATTTTTGGACAAAACAAGCAATATTAAACATGTAATGGTATATTTTTTAAACAAGCATGCATTTGCATCTGGTGATTTTTATTAAATGCAGTAACCTTGCTGGAAGGTAAGTTGTTTCTAATAGTGTCTCTCTGCTTTTCAAGGACAAGGTAGAGAGTGACTACAAAATTGTGGATCGTAATCAGTGGACTGAAACATGTACTGTAATGTTGTGTAACAGTTAGTGACATTTCTGCCTCTTTTTTCTGTCAGCACACTGGCATGGTAGGATTGAAGGAGCAGAATTCTGGTTACCCATGTGAAGCACAGCCTCCACCTCCTGATGTCCCCCAGCCTCCTCCACAAAGCCCCACGAGCACAGAACAGCCTCCACCTCCGCCTCCCCCTCCCATACCACCCCCACCCAATTCTCAATACCCTCCACCCCCTTCTCCATCCCCTTATAATTCTAATGGAGCTCTGCCTTATAGCCCTACTGACTCCAGTCCTGTAAGGACTTACTGTTATGGGCAGAATAGACCGGGATACCAGGGCTTTCAGGCTCCAACTTATCAAACATCCCAGCAGCAGCAGGCACTAGGCTCGTATGGTGGAGCAGTTCGAGGGGATTCTAGTAAGAAAGCCAATAATGCAAATGTGAACAGAAGCGGGCAGCAGATGTGGAACCGCATGAAACGTAAGTGTGCTTAGATTTTATGTTAAATGATGGACAAGGATGTAAGCTTATGATATAGTTCCTGATGACACAAGTAGGAAATAATTGATCCACATTAATGTAAAAAACTGAGTTGAGCATGGAAGGGAGTCAGGTTATTGTTAACAGAATGCCTGGGAATAGTGTGATGTGTTTCGCCAAGTCTATAGCTATAGCACCTTAGCTATGAAACGGTTAAATTATAAATCTCTTCCACCCACAGAGGCTCCTGGAACTGGAGGTGTGAAGTTTAACATCCAGAAACGCCCTTATGTAATGACCAGTCAAAACTTTGGAGCTGGTGAGCAGGCTAATGGATTGTCTACTTCCACCACCACCAGCACAACATCAGCAGCAATTTCTGTCTCTGCAGTAACAACAGCTTCCACTGTAGGAGCCTCTCAGGCTGGGTGAGATGGATACAGTGCCATGATTCTATGTTTTTAATGAACAAGCACAACATTCTCTTTGCTCAATAGATGTAATGTAGTGAGCAGAAGGAGAGACTGCCAGTGTGACTTTAGTGTTTGTATTTATGTAGACCTCAAGACTGGCCCCAAGCCATGAAGGAATATGTGCAGCGTTGTTTCACGGCTTGTGAGACAGAGGAAGACAAAGACAGGACGGAAAAGGTGTTAAAGGAAATTCTACAGAGCAGACTGCAAGATGGCTCAGCCTTCACCATTGACTGGACTAGAGAGCCTCTGCCAGAGTGAGTTGTAGCATTATTGTTGCATTCTTGTTGATGTTGGTCTTCTCTTATACTTTGTAAGGGGTGGAACTAACCTGTCCCTCCTTAGGGTGAAACCTAGACAGTCCCGTTGGGAGGCAGCACCTCAGCGCACTCAAGAGAACACTGTTGGTCGAGGGGGGGCAACAAGAGGTCGGGGTGGTGCTCGGCTGGGCAATTACAGAAATGTGTTTTCTCAAAGGAGTCCCTCCTCCAGCTCTTCTGGCTCTTCTTCACGTTCGCCATCTCCTCATAGTCGCTACAGAGAGAGGAGCAGACATCGGCGCAGGTAATCAATACAAAATTTTAAAAAGCCCAAGCCACCATTTTAATGATGTCTGGAGATGTGATGGTTGTATTTCTGATATGGGTTTCTGTTCTAGTGACTCTGGCTCTCAGTCTGACAGCAGCATGTCAAGTGACCTCCGACCACTCTCTCGACGACAGCGGGCTGGGAGAGGTCGTGGGGAAGAGAGGGAAAAGGGGAGAGGAGCAGCAGTAGAAAGAGGCAGGGGGAGAGGAGGAAAAGCAAACCGAGGGCGAAGGTAAAAAATTTTTTTTAAAAATGATCCTGCATTGATTTGAGAAACAAAATGTTTCCTTTTCATTTTTTTGGATGAAATATTTTATTAATTTATTTTATTTAATTGTTAAACAGCAATGTTTAATCATGAGCAGCTGTCATTTAACATCATGGGATTTGAATAAGTCCTCACACCAACTTATTAACTAGTAGAATTAATTGAGAATTCAGGCTTGTACATGTTTTCATTTGATGTATTTGGAAATCGATTCCATTTGTGGCCTCAATGAGAGCATGGCACATTGGTTCTGACAATACAAAAAAATAGGTATTTTATGTCTGAAGTTTTGTTAATGAAACAAGCATTTTTTTGTGATATTTAAGGTTTTCCTTAGGGCTGTCACTGTACTTTTAGTCAATCATTGTTCTCCCATGCCTGATCTTTTTGTTCAGGTCTTTGCATGTAAATTTGTGAATTTGCCAAATTGCTGAATTGTACCATTCAACAGCTGTGAAAACATGCTATTCCTTTCTCAGAAACGATGATCTGGCTGGTATTTTTGGTAAAAAGCGAAAGGGTGGAACAGCAGGCCTGGACTTCCATGACCCGAACCGTGAGGCCAAGAAGCAGAGCCGGGCAGCACGATTCCACACCAAGCGCACTGAGCCACTGGTACTGAATATCAATGCCATTGAGCTCCCAAATGCCTCTCAAGAGGGTGTCAGCTGGGATGAATGTCCAATTGTGGGTACCTGCCAGGACATCACCAAAAACTATCTGCGTTTGACCTGTGCCCCCGATCCTGCCACTGTGCGACCTGTGTCCGTATGTATTTACAACCCATGCACATGCATCAAGATGAAGTAGTTGCTTTGTGACTGGAGCAATATATAGAAATAATTTCAATATAATTAATGTCCTTCCTGTTTGTTGATTCTGTAAATCAGTGCATATATAGTAAAAGCACTTGGGCACTTATTTAACCATAATTGAGTAATGGGCCAAATGCTTCCATTGAATGTGTGGATGAACAAAATTACTTCTGTCCTTTACCACTTATTTAGTTTGATTGTTCTAACTTTCAGGTGTTGCGCAAGTCTCTGACTGCAGTGAAGGCTCACTGGAAGACCAGTCAGGATTACCCATATGCCTGTGAACAGATGAAGTCTATACGACAGGATCTCACTGTGAGTAGACTTTTTGGAAAGGTGATGGTCATTGCCTTTAGTACCTTTTGAACTATTTAGACCTGACTTTTAGCCATTACTAGAGGCCTATGAACTAATGTAGCTCATGTTCAGTAGATTACAACATGAGGTAGATATAACCATAATGTAGAGATATATTTGAAATATACAGTAGGCTGTTTAATTTTGTCAGCTTGAATAAAATAAGTGAATTCTGTAAGAAGAAATTACTTATTGTCCCCATTTTTAAGATTTATCTTTGTATCTAGATGTTTGAATCTGTCTTTTCAGGTCCAAGGAGTACGAACAGACTTCACAGTAGAGGTCTATGAAACTCATGCACGTATCGCCCTGGAGAAGGTACAGTGTCTTATTTAAGTTTGAAGTGTGGTGTTTTTTTGTTTTTTTTTTCCTTTTTTTTCCAGATTTGTTTGAAGCAAAATTTCTCACACATTTATTTTAGGGTGACCATGAGGAGTTTAACCAGTGCCAGACACAGCTGAAAGAACTTTACAAGGAGTGTCCATCAATGAACGTAGGAGAATTTACTGCTTACAGACTGCTGTACTACATCTTCACTAAAAACTCTGGAGGTATTTTTGCTCTTTGGTCACCTATCTATTCTCTCCAGACTTTATCCATTTTACCTCCTCTTTCTCTTCTTTATTCTTTTGCTACTGCCTTAAACTACCTAAACTACCTTAAATATTTTAATCTTATTTTATTTTAATTAGATTTGACCACAGAGTTGGTATATCTCACCCCTGAACTCCGTCAGGATGACTGTGTCTCTCACGCTCTTGCACTCCGTGCTGCATGGGCTCTTGGAAACTATCATCGATTTTTCTTGCTGTACAAGACAGCGCCACGTATGGCATCTTACCTCATTGACAAATTTGTGGAGCGAGAGAGGAAGTTAGCACTGAGGGCTATTCTCAAAACGTGAGTACAGTTAACAAAGACACAATTTGTGTTTTTACCCTTTTTTACAACAGCTGTGAATTAAGATTGATACTAAACAATTTCTTGTTGTCTCTCTCACTGTCTCCTGCAGGTTCAGGCCCTCTGTGCCGGTGGAGTATGTACAGTCCAGTCTGGCCTTCCCTTGTTTAGATACATGTTTGACTTTCCTGTCAGGGCTTGGAGTCACATTCGTTCAGTCAGATCCTAACAAGATAGATTGCAAAGCCAGTTCAGCTTGTCTCACCATTTAGTAAAGTGCAAGGGAGTAGTGAGAATATTTATACATTGACAGGAGTGATGAGGGACCAGATATCTGCATAACACAGCCAGCTTATCTTAGCTTAGCTAGATGACAATGTTCAACATTGATCATTGATTACTCTTATTTATAATCTTATTACTCTTATAGAGTGTGACATACATACATACAGAATGGACTGTAAAGACATTTGACTAGTGTGAGGGTGACTAGCTGATCTGCCTATACTTGAAACCTCAGAGTATTAACACTGGGAGACAAGCTGCCTATATGACACAAATCCACACAGTAATCAGAGATAGACCAAGTGCAGTAAAACATCAGCTCAGAAGTTTATCTCCGACCATCAGGCAGAGAAGTTTAGATAGTTTGAAGAAAGTTTCTGGGTTTCCCGTTTCCCAGACCGTGCAGATCATTTTGAAGCTAATGGTGTTCTGTGTTCTCATGTTTTTCTTCCCTCAAGCCAACAGCCTCAAAGCTCACATGAAGAGTATGAAAATCCAAGTTGTGAAGACAAAAAGATGATTATGAAACTTCCTGTTCATCTCAGGACAAAGATGGCTGCTGCAAGCCCTCTGTTGAAGATTACAAGATCCCAGATTTGTTGCTTTCAATGGACTTAATCTTGCACTAATGGTGGATGCCAGTCTGGTGAGAAGATGGTTTGTATGCCTCCATGTGTGTCTTCTTCCTGTATCAATTGTGAGAGTGGCAGAAGAGTTCCATAGGCAATAGAGCCAATATTCCCTGCCTTTCATCCCAGTAATCCAGGTATGGACTTGTAGAAATGGATCATGCAACATGTCAAGAAATGATTCTGCGCAGAAAGTTTTTCTTCAGCCTTCTACGTTGTTTCTGGTGCAGCTAAAGCTGTCAAGTCCCCCGATCTCCTTCAGCATCCAGAGTGTTGCTCACTGTGAAATGGCTGCAGTAAGACCAAGACTCTAAGGAAAGTTAAAGGAGATGCAGGTCTGCAGCCAAATCTACAGAATATAGGACCTCAGTAGTACGCCATAATTTCACAGCCTGAGTATATGTGGAGCTACAGCAGTACAGCAGTTTTTCCAAGAAGATCAAGACGACCTACCAGATAGAAAATCCAGAGGGCATCACTTTCAGTGAAGATGACCATGGCAGCAGAGTTGCCTGTAAGGCAGCAGAAGTGTGGCAAGTGCAGCTGGAATCAC
Source organism: Bagroides melapterus (assembly GCA_028566695.1). NCBI lineage: Eukaryota > Metazoa > Chordata > Actinopteri > Siluriformes > Bagridae > Bagroides > Bagroides melapterus. The sequence goes on from JAOTRN010000046.1 coordinate 23,415,061, forward strand.
CTCCCCTGGGTGACATCATTGTTGCGCTTTTCATCTCTTCTTCATGTAGGAGCTAAAAGCATAATGGGTTTGTATCTGTCCTGATCCTGAGCGCATAATTATGCGGGGTAAGAAGAAAGGACTTGGCTGGTTATAGAATGAGAAGTATTGGTTCAACGGCTGATACAGTAATGATTTTCAGATGCCATATATCTCAAAATGAAAACATAGTCTTAAAGGGCTCTTTAATTCTTTCCAATATTTAATGCAGAATTGTGAGGCAATATGATTTAACTAAAGGATTTGAAGGAAGTCTTTGCAGGATTGCTTTGTACACCTGCTTTAGTCCTCTGGCGTAAACTTGAAAGTTCTTTGGTGAGCATAAAGAATCTGGCCTACCTATGGTTTTTCTCTTTTCATAGTCCAAATATCCTGGCTTAGCTTGTTGTGTTGGAGCATAAAGAAGACTGGTGTATTTAATGCTGTTATTGAGCAGAGATTTTTATCGTTAGTGTATCTGAGTTATCTTCAGGTGAATCTCTCATGTGGAAGTGTAAATAGTGTACAGAACATTTATTTACAATTTTTGCCCCTGGGATAAATGGTTGAAATTTCCTGTTTACACTGGTAAGTGTTCTTGTAATTTAGACGTAAATTTAAATGGAAGCTTTTTTAAAACCAAAGTTTCATGAGATCCAATTTTGAATAATGAAGATATGTAAATATGTAGAGAAAATGGATAGGTTGTTAAATATTAACATTAATCTTTTGCTTCTGTTTGACATGAAAGACAAAACAGTAGTATGCATAAATATTAGGTATGAATATTGCATCTGGTAATTATTTTAAAAGAAAATATTTTTTTGGAAATGTAATCTAGCTTTTTGTGGTTGATTAGGTTTTGCTTATTTTCTTCATTTACTTTTCTTCCCCCATATTTCTCAGTGTAAATGTTTTTCATCCATGTTCTGTTATTTTGACTTGCCCATTTTCTTGCTTCTTTAACTTATTGCTTACTTACTGGCAGTTTTCCTGAAAGTTTTTTTTTTTTTCTTCCATGCTGGTTTTTGGATGCTCACAAGAGAGATTTTGTTTCAGTACTGTTCCCCCACACCAGTTAACACCACTGTTACCTCTCTCTGTGCAACAATGATTGGCAATTCATTTTTATTAAATTTTTTTAAATAACACATTTGGTTGTACAGTTAGCAGGCAGGTCGTATTAACTGGTGCATTTTTTTTTTTGTTTTTGCGCTTGTCTGTGAAACGTTTAATTGCTTAGAGTATGTAAGGATAAGTGATAGCTTGCTGCGTTGCTTTTCCTTTTCCAAGCGTAGCTTCTGTTGGTTAGTTCTGTAGAATCTCATTTTCATCATAAATTTGTCTTTCATATGATGGTAACATAAATGACCTGTGTTAATGCAATATTGATCAGTTTGATTGTCCTGTGCTGCACTGACCCTGCGATCCCCCTCCCATTATCTCCTTCTCTCATGTTCTCTTTTTCTCATTACCAGATTTATCTTTTGTCTTGCAGTCATGCATAATGGAAGCTAAACGAGGGATGAAAAGATGAAAAATGAGAGAAACGTGTATCCAGAGTTGAACTGGATGCTGGAACGTGACCACACCTAACACAAAAATGTATTCGCTTGGCTAGATCGATGACTTAAACATTAAAGTCTATTTGCAATGTGTATGCATTTTTATTTTATTTTTTTATTTTTTTATTTCTGCAAGCTTTAAGCTCTATCACACTGCAATATTTTTTCCCCACCATTGTCAGTAAAGTAAATCGTTCTGGTCAGATGTGTCTTGTTCCCTTTTTTTTTTTTGTTTGTTTTTTTTGTTTGTATTCTATTTCAAGTTTTGTAGTAATCTTCAGCATTTTTGGTTCTGGCAGCTTATTTCGTATTAGGCTGGGGAACATGGCACATCTGAGTGTAAGATTTTCAGAGATCCTCCCTCACCAGGTTGTTTTCAGCTGAATGTAAAAATGAATTTAGCTTAAATGAGAATCAGGAAAAATGAACCGGTTACCTAGGTCATTTAGATTAACACTTCTTTTATTCTGAATGTTTGTTTAGTGGTAAGATGCACTGTTTTTTTCCATGCCTCTTCTAATGGTCCCATCCCTCTCTGTAAATGTGCATTGTGCTCTCTCTTCCTCTGGTCCTCTTCTGATTTGACTGCTTCCCACTTCTTTAGTTCCATAGTTTATAGTTTTGATTTACTTTGATGCCTTTCCTCTGTGATGTTCACTTCTCTCATAGGGTGTTTTCTCTAGTTCTCATTCTTTGCTGCTTTCTCTTGACTTCTGTCTCTTTCTTCTCCTTTCTCGTTATTCTTTTCTCTCCTCCCCCATGTGATTTATAACAAATATGTAAGGGTCACGTATGTATGTGCTCTGTGCTTGGCAGTAAGTATTTCCCACATCATCTGCTTGCTTCTCTGCCTTTTTTTACAGCTCAAACGTTTAACATCTGAACGTCAGCTTTGAGCTAAAGGACAGTAACGCTTGTAAATACTTTCTGTATATATTGTACTGCTCTTGAAATAATAAATCAGAAAGAAATTAGTTTTCTTTTTGTGGTTATTGTCAGTTGAGCTAACTCAGGTTTAGGAATAATGATTAAATTTCTGACTTGTGGCCACAAATTAACAGTATTGTAGCATACAATGTATTATAGTATAGTATAGTATTGCAATAAAAATGTATAATTTTATTGAAGCCTGTAAGAGTACACAGTATTACAGTTGCCCATTTTAACTTGAACTGTACTTTAGTATTTGGGGTAAAAAAAAAAAAATATTGAGATCAGCAACGGTTCTAGCTTAGCAACATTTTGGTTTTTACAGGTGATGGTAAAATTAGATATGTTTACATTTTCATCAGTATGACTGCTGTGGAGCAAACTTTGACCTCTTGATCTCACATGTGGTGCCATGTGAATAAAATGTAGTGGAGAAGAGTGAAGGGTGTTACTGTGACAAAGGGGGAAAAACTATTCATGACCATGGTTTTTGGGATGTGAGGTGTTCAATAGGTGACATCTTTTTGACCATACAGTGTAGATCTAAAGTCAACTCACTAAGCAGAGTCCAAAGATGTCCCTTGTTTATCCTCAACCACTGCATTAACATTTTTTTTATTCTGTTTCAATCCTTACATAGAAAAGATACCAGTTTCTCCCCTGTGTGGTCATTTACTAAAAATATATTACTTTATAGAAATAAGCTTATTTGTATACAGTTTCATGATTACTGATACATTTGTCTGAAAGGAGATCTGAAAAAAATTCTGTGTTTTTTAATAATTTGATCCTACATTCTAAATAAGATAACGATTTGAATATCAAGAATAACTTCACTCCGTTTTTGGTGCTTTACAGCAGGTTGGAATTGAGAAGAAGGGCTACTACTTTTGTATAATGTTTAATGACGGTTACCAAAAGCAGGCGTCTTTGCTGTTTATGGAATGATGTGAATAGGAGCCGTGTTACTGCCCTCTACTGTACAAACAGCAATATTCCCATTAATTAAACAGGAATTCACTTAGGGTTTTGTATTTAGTATTTCTGATTAATATTAAAATAAATGATAATTTTGTCATTAGTTAATATTCAGGGCATTTCAATGGAAAAAAGCCAGTACACTACAGAGGTTCTACTAGGAGTGATGGAAAGCTATAAGGATCATCTCAGCAATTGAGTAATCTATTATTTTTATTATTATCCTCATCTCACCCACTTTTTATTTTCACCATAAACAATAGAAAAGGTCATTTTAAGAACACAGCACTACTGCTAACAAAAATGGCCAAACAATCCTTATACTGATGAAGGCCAACATAAAGTTGACTTCCAAGCTCTTCTAGTAGATTATGCAAACACATCGCGGCGTATTAAGAGCTCGCGGTCGCTTGTATGTACAGGTCAGCATAGTGGGAAGCTTGGTAGTTGCCGTTTGCTTTAAAATGGTGGCTTTGGTATTTTAACACACTAACACACAACACAGGACGTGAACAACAGCTCTTCATCAGATACAGGACTCTATAGTTGATACTCAAGTCTCTTGTAACTTTGCGTCGCTTAAAGCTACCCAACTGTACCATCAGTGATTCGCTTATACACAGAATGAAACCATAGTAATGGGTTTTGTTCCATCCACAAACATTTATTACAAGCTTCATACTTGCATTAACCTTATAGTGCCTGATTATGACGCATCATGTACAGCATCTGGACCCAGTGACCAGTTAACAGTTGATGCGTTATTAACTCAACAAGTCACAGAACATACAGTAATGGGAAATTCTACTGTCTTAAGAGACACATTGTTATTGGCTCTTTGCCATAAACTTGACAATGTATGAACAAAGCGAGCTGGTAAACATTTTGTCATGTAAAGGCATGGCCTAAAAGCCCAGTGCTAATTCCTCTAATCCATGTAGGTAGTATTATTAGTGTGAAGAGTTGACTGTCTGCTTCAGTGTGATAATACTGCCTTCATTTTAAGTGCCAAATCACATCAAGGACAATACAAAATTGCACAAAATGAAAAGAAAATTGGTGCAGGAGCAGTAGCACAGAAAAACTTGGGGAGAGATTTCTTTTGAATGGGACAGAAGTGCTTTACGCAAGGACTAGAATGGAGGTGAAATGGGCGTAGGTTAGCGGTAGTTGTTCCTTGGCTACACTGTTTTTCTTTTACGCTTTGGCGTTGATTATTTCAACAAACTCTGGTTTCAGAGAAGCTCCACCCACCAGGAAGCCATCCACATCTTTTTGGGCTGCCAGCTCCTTGCAGGTTGCCCCAGTAACTGAACCTAAAAGTGAATAAAAAAAGGCTTCAATGGTCTTCACCTGAACCAAACATCACTGCTCAATGAAATTTGTATGGAACATGAACAGGGTCATCTTACCTCCATAGATGATCCTAACAGAGTTAGCAACAGCCTCAGAAATGTTGGCACTCATCCACTGCCTGAGTTTATCATGCACTTCCTGAGCCTACAGAAAGCAAGCGAAAATGATCAGTGAACTACCGGAAGCAGATTCGTACAGTCCGCTCACCTAATGACGCTTGAAGGTTGTACCTGTTGCGGCGATGCAGTTTTGCCAGTGCCAATGGCCCAGACAGGCTCATAAGCAATCACCACCTTACTCCAGTCCTTCACGTTGTCTACAACACAAGAGGATTCTTTCAGCACATTGAAGTATCAAAAAAAAAAATATCCATGCCTCATTTATAACAAAGCAATAGTTAGTTCTAGTCTTTTGAACCCTTTTGAACTTAACATATTCCATTTACCTGCGATGGCTTTGGTCTGTGCGAAGACAACCTTCTCGGTGATGCCAGCCTCTCTTTCATCCAATTTCTCCCCAATACAAGCGATCACACCTAGGCCACTCTCGAGAGCATGAGCTACCTTCTGGCCAATCAGCTGCAGGGATTAGTGGCACAACACACGTGTTTCAAACAGTGCTTACAGCAGTCACATCATGTCTCCTTCAGATTTCACTGTATACTTTGTGCAACAACTTGTAAGCAATGAAATTTCTTGTGAGTTACCTCATCACTTTCTCCGAACACGTGACGCCGCTCAGAGTGTCCCAGAATCACCCACTCCACACCACAGTCCTTAATCATCGCAGGGCTGAGGGAGGGAGAAAGCATGAAAGAGGGTGGCAAGTTAGTTTTTGGTGTTTTTTTTTTTTTCTCTGGTGAAATCTCACCAAAAAGTTTTTGCATAAATACCTGATCTCTCCAGTGAAGGCACCCTTTGCAACCTTGTAGCAGTTCTGTGCAGCCACTCCAATTTTAGGCTCAAGCTTGGACCTGGCAAAGTCAAGGTAAATAGTAGGAGCGCCACAGACCACATCTGCAAGAACAGTTTTATAAAGAACTTTACATTTTATTTAAAAACAAAAAAACTATTTTACATTCAAAACATGTGAAATGGCTAAAGATGTATAAAAAAAAAAAAAAAAAAGATTCTTAATTAACCCACAATCATAAACTGACTATCTACCTTAAAGTACAAGGTGACTGCACTCTTTGCAGAATGAGTTCTTACTAGTTCTAGCTTTCTAAATGGTTTCTATAAATACTTGTATTTGTCCGGTGCAAGCATTAAGTCACACAACCAGTCACAAGGCAGAAGGCAACACACACTCACACTCTTGTCGGAAAGCGCTGATGATGATGCACACGTTTTGCTGTTAATGCCCTGATGCTCAGGTAGCTGCTACATTTTAATGAACAAGGTAATGAGTGTCTACAACATCTTGCCCCTCTTACACATTTCCACATTTTGTAGCATTACAACCTGTAACAAGGTCAGGAACCATGTAAAGAAAGCAATCAAGAGCCCAACTTACAACCCAACTGGTAACTTAAACTTACAAAAAAAACACTACACTGGAGAGTCTGCAAACATTTCCCTCCAAATATTGTGTTTTATGCCATCACAATGCCTACACTGAAGCATGATGGCTACACTGAAGCATTTAACCTCTAAAATTAAATACTATAGGATGTTCTGTAACAATTTTTTTTTTTTTTTTAAACATGACCCATCCCAGATTCTGCAGCAGAATGAAAAAGGAGGAGGAGGACAAATGTGCAGAATTGAGTGTTCACTCTACCTAGGTCAAAATGTACATTTAATGTGCTCCTCAGTTCTAAAGTGTAGAGTAGTGAACCCAAGTTTGTTAGGTTGGTAATGGTTATGCAGTAAAAGGTATAATGCACTTCTAAAGCTGGTATACAACCAGAAACAATTAAAAGAATAAAGGAAATTTTTCCCCCGCTCTCTGTATATACCAACATAACCTAACCTAACTATATCTTGTACCCACTGTCCTCGTTACACCGTGCCGTTTGGAGACAGGGATCAGCAAGTGGTATTCGCAAGACTATCTTGGGTAAAGCCAAATCTAAATTAAACCCAGCAGTGACACTGCCTTAAAGGTCACACATCCTAGTCTTCACTGTCAAAAGGTCAGAGGTCGTCAGCGAAAAGGTTGCTTAGCATTTTACAAGAATCATAGGTCAACTGCAACTGGAAGATAAAGGTCAGGCAGATAACAGGGCTAAAATAAATTTTCTTTGAAATAATTCTCTCATATATTTAAAAAAAACAAAAAACAAAAAACCAAGTAATATAAAAACTGAGGACTTGCAATCTGACTTCAGCTTTTTCGACAGTTGTTGATGCAAGAGAGCTGGCTGGAAGAGAAATGTTAAGACATGTTGAACTTTGGCTGGTTGAAGTCCACAGCTGTGTGTGTGTGTGTGTGTGTGTGTGTGTGTGTGTGTGTGTGTGTGTGTGTGTGTGTTTCTCAGTGAACAGCAAATAGACATTTTGATATTTTATGCACATTCAAAAAGGTTAGCTTGAATAAGCCAAGACAACCCATTTTAAATCCTAATACTTTTTGCTCACTTACATTATAAATAAGTGAATTGTGAATACTACAAAATCTAATATGGGCAGAAATAGAGGTATTGCTTAAATTGAAAATTAACAAAATTTCACAGATAATTAGTTGTATACAAAATGTACAAAAAGTAACAAAAGGAGACTGTTATTGCCTTTTCATGGTTCGAAATGAGAAACGCATTGGGTCGCATATCTCAGTCATGAAGATGCAGAGAGAACACTTTCTTGACAGTTTCCTGGGTCTGACACTTGCTACGTGCTGGAAAACACACACGCACACGCGCGCGCGCGAACTTCTCCATACACACCCACCAGGAGCTGTCAGCTCAGGCCTGTCCACAGCATCACCGTGCAAAACCACGACTGTGGACACGATTTACATTAAACGAATAGCAAACAGGTAAAGCCAATGTTCAAAGCACAATCCGTCATTTCCCTCCCTAAAACACGCATCAAACTCCCTCACACACACGCTGAAGACACACACGACCTTGGGTTGCATGCTAACTGGAATTAGCCAAATAGCCATAGAGTTAGCATATAGTTGTCCAGTCTGCTTTTGCATGAACGTTACAGGTTACTCTAATCGAACAGAGAACTGCTGCTTAAACATTTATGTTTAGATGAAAAACTCGTGTAGACACGGGGATGTAAAAACACCATTTATAATATAACTGTCTATTTGCATTAGCTGAATGCTGCTACAATACAGTTGGTGAGAGTTTGGGGGTGTTTTCCGGAGTTCTGCCTCTTTCTATAAAGGGATTTGACGGACACTAACGACGCTGTTGTACATTAACTAGCTTTCTAGCACTCTGTACACCCTGAAATAACAGAATGACGGTTGGTTCAGGAGAGGGCTCATTGCAACATTTTTATTTCCTCACCAGTGTCGGCGTTGAGCTTTGCGCTGTTCAGAGTGTTGATGAGCTCTCCAAGACTTTTCTTATCGCCGTTCATCTTCCAGTTACCACCGACGAAAAATTTCCTGCCAGTCATAATTGCAAAAAAGGTGAAACACCAACACACAGCCTGCTCTGGTCTTAGTGAAGCTAAGGTGACCTCAGGAGGAGAGATAAACAGCAGTGTGAAGTCAGTGCGGTGGGTTTATATAGAGGAGCAAACAGCTCCGCCTACAGACAACTCACTGGCCTTCAACAGGGCCGAAGAGTCAGTGTGTTGTGTTACAATTCAGACATACCAAAGCTTCCATGCGCACTTCCCCTTGACCACTTAAACGTGGTCGATTGCGTGATGCATATGTGGGATTTTTTTTTTTCTAAAGGGTAAAGCTGTGTTCTGCATGCAGGGGCGGACTGGGACCAAAAATTGGCACTGGATTTCCTGACCCACAGCAGCCCACCACATCCCAAATCATAATACATTGACTCATTAATGCAGAGACTAATTTTAAATGTCACTTACTAGCATAAAATATAACGCAATACAAAATAAATGCTATTTAAACATCTATTTGAAGCATCACTGAACATAGATGCTAGCTGTATTTCGTTGCCTTGTACCCACATGTGCAGTGACAATAAAGTTGAATCTAATCTAATCTAATATACAGTATATTTGTAAAACAAAGAAACAAATGAAAGAACATTAAGACAAACAACATATAAAACTATAAAGACAATATTT
>JAOTRN010000046.1:23430592-23442767 GCA_028566695.1 Bagroides melapterus
TGTGTGTGTGTGTGCGCGCGCGCGTGTATGTGTGTGTGAGAGAGAGAGAGAGAGAGAGAGAGCGGCGAGCTACCGAGCTGCCGCACACAATCACGGAAACTCCCGGCAGCGCCACTTCCGCCCACACGAAACATGGCGGCTTCCTTGATGGAGAACCTGGCGGAATATTTAGGCTCCCCCGAACCGGCAGTTCGATTAATGCTTTCTATTTTAATAGGTAAGCACATTTGAACTCTTTGCGTATCAAACTGTAGACATGGTCCGTTTTATGAAAATGAGCTGACCGCAGCTTTGGGTTCAGTGTAACTTAGTGAGCTGAGTTAAATCCTGTGTCAGGTCAGAGAGCTGGTTATGCATTGAGCGCTTATTAGTTTGCAGTACAGCAGATAATAACGAAAGGCAATGCTGCAACACGTGGAGGTCGAGAAGGCTCAGTGTCTCCCAGCAAACTCTGTCACTCCCTTAGTTCCTGCAAGGACGAGTGTGACATTTTAGTTTTGAATGACTTTCTAAGACTCTTCCACTTTCTGACAACTTTATGTCCATTAAAGACTTGATTAAAGTAAAGTTGTATCCCGGGTGATTTTGAATCCCAATTTGGACAGAGCTATTGAGTTGACAAAAGATACTATATGAGATGAGAAAACATGTAGACTTTGGCCTGACACATGGTCATGCATGCTGATGAATGATGAATGAGAAAATAGCCCACCTTGTGCTGTAGTTAAGAGAACTTATGATATTTGCACTGAATGACCAGTGTTAAAAAAGACACAAATAAATGATAAAATATTCTTCCCCTATTCTTCCCTTATTTTTTAACGTTACTCTCAAGCAGTTATAATTGTGTGTTTCATAGGTTAGTGAAAGTCTGTGTTAAAGCCCAGCTATTAGATGCAAAAAAAATATATGTACTAGAAATACTTGATTTGTTCTGTAAAAGTTCTAGAACACAAAAACATTTGGCCATTGCTAGCTGGAAACAGCTAAATGGAGCTCTTCACACAAGGTCACCTGTTGACTCATAAATCTATATCGAGGCACGTTGTCAAATATCTGACGCAGCCTGCATTTAAAAGAAATGAAGTTTACGAGGTAAATAATTTTTGTATGCTTCATTGCGGATTGGTTTGTTTTTAGTATTTATTGGAAGGTGTAATATACACAGCACGAATCAGAGGTGAAAACAGAGCTGTTACACTGCGCTGGCCACTTGGGTGTCCTTGCAGTTGTAATGAAATGGAACTTCAGCTTTCCCATCAGACATCCTTTACGCTGTCCTTTCAACATACATCACATCATGTGACTGGTAACTTCACTGTCTTGATTTTATTGCCCCTTGCAAATTTCTATATTTTCAGCTGGTCTTTGAATCATTTTCACAAAAGTGCACTGAAGGTATAATTTATAAATAGTTTATAAATGATTTAGAAATATAATTAGCTGTATAAAGCTGGATTCAGACAAAATTACATGAAGAGATGGAGTAAAGTCTATCTCTGAAATCTAGTCCTTTGATCATGTGAATAATTTTTGCACATTGACTGTCACTTCTGGAAAGTTTCTACTTTCTCTAAGTAGTGAAAAGTTTGTAGAAATCACTCCAGGTAAAATAAATTCCATCCAACTGGACGTGCTGGTAAAGCTTCCATTATGTCTAATGCTATAGAGACACACCCTGAAGCACTCTGAAGTACTATAGTATAAAATGCAGAACACTTTAAATATACATGACATTTAAAAGCACTCAGAAAAGAAATAATACATCTGGTATGCAGTGAAATATTCAGCTAGAACGTGATTATCAGAACAAGTTTACCAGTTAAACGATGTCCTGCAGCAACATTACTTAACAAACAAATCTGACCAGGACTTCAGGTATTTCGGCTGTCAAGCTAAAAGGTGATTAACAAATGGTTTTTGCCTAAGGATGTGCTGATAGTGTAACCTGTTGTGAAATATGCTGCAAGGTTTATTTCATAGTCTTATCTGTCCATCAACCTCAATGGGCGGGGCTATCAGCTGTTATCATCTGTTTATGGTGAGTTGCTCGATTGTAGCAGGCATGCTAAGGTTTCAGCTAAGAAACCTTGAAAATTTAGCTTCAGAGTTTCAGTACAAAGTACAAGAAAGTAAAACATTTCCCTAGACATGGAGAGGTGCAGTGGATTGATACAGACAAGTTCAGAATGTAGGTTAAGTGGCTGAACAGTGACATTATGCCGAAGTGTGTTCTTAATCTTATTTACTTAAAGAAGCCCACACCTATAATATTATAACTCACTTTACTAGGCTAGATTTATTTCAAAATGTTTTCAACAAAACAATTAATCATTCAGATCCTGTTACAGTTGAACCCATATTTTAGGTTTCAGTTGAATACTTTGTTTTTTGTCTTTTCCAGAAGGGGCATTGTTTTTTTTAGCCATTTGTTTTCTTTGCTTTTGCCTCAGTTATGTTCAAATCTAAAAGCAACAAGATGCATTTAATTAAAAAGTGTGTTCCAGCTCAGTAAATCTCACTTGATTACATAATACATTTTTAATTAGTTTTATAACCTCCCTAGTTCTAATTACATTAAATTGCTTTCTGGAAAAATTAATAGGCTTCACTTTTTCCCCCTTAGAAGTTTGATGTTTTCCTTTTTGTTAGGTACCCCGTTTTTTGTTGTAGCCCATTTGAAAAAAACTGATCTTAGATGCATGATTAACTTTCTGTAGAACAGATCATCCTCTAAAGTGTGATGACTTGGATTGTGGATAAATGATGATATAAACATAAATTTTAAGATTATTTTTAAAGCTCCAGCTTGCTGTTGTCAACTTTTTCTTCAATAATACATTTAACACAAAAGGAAAAGTTAATAGTAACATTACTGTACTGTTCAGATCGAGTTTGTTACGCTTGTTTTGCGCTAATAACGTAATTAATAATAACATGGTAATAGCAATATGTGTTAAAGGCTATCTATTTAAACTTGTCCAATAAGACTAAGGTATTAACATCTATTCTACCTGTAATTTCTCTCAACAGTTCTGAACATGTAACCTCTAAAGCAAAGACTCCTCAGACTCCCAGCATGCAGCCGATATTCTAACAATTTGGTTTACTTTTTTGCATTGCATGTTATGTTAGAATAAATATTCTCTCTCTCTCTCTCTCTCTCTCTCTCTCTCTCTCTCTCTCTCTTTTCTCAGGTTATCCTTTTGCACTGGTGTACCGGAAGTTTCTGTTCCATCAGTCTCCATGTGTCATTCATCTATTCCACGTTGTCTCAGGCCTGTCCTTGGCCGTGTTCAACTTTGGTGAGACGAGAAAAAAAAAAAAAATGAGGGAGTGCATATGAAAAGGGCAGGAGATTTAGAATGTGGATGGTGCTATGTATTAACTGTGTTGTATGCTGTATGGCCAAGTGTATGTGGACATCTGATACATAATCACACACACACACACACACACACACACACACACACACACACACACACATGTGGTTAGAAGCAAGAAGTTGCATAGAATGCCTTTGTATTCTGTAGAATTACACCTTCATGTCAGTGCCATCATGACAGTGCTGCTGTGCAGAAAGCCACGTCCATGAAGACATGAAGGTCAGAGTGGAAAACTTGAGTGTCCTGCAGAGAGCATTGTCTTCAACCCCACTGAACACCTTTGGGTTGAACAGGAATGTAGAGATTATTAAACATCAAGGAGGTGACTAAAACTTGATTGGGATTTTTAACAAGCACATATGAGTGTGACTGGTCAGCTGTCCACAAACTTTTGGTCATTAGTTGAAACATGTTTTAACACGTTTTAGTCTCAATTTGGTTTATTTCCCAGACTGCCAACGCATTGAGTTTGTTTCCCCTTTATTAACCAAAAGTACCATTTTCTTTGATGAAACGACAGAAAGGAAGAAATGGATGTTGTAATGATTTCCTCTTTACGCAGTAAAACCCACAGGCAAGAAGGCTGCTAGCAAGGCAGTTGCCAAAGCTAAGTCTCAAAGTCCATGAGCATTTCAAAGGTAACAAGACGTAGTGTGCCAAGTAGTGGCAGCGGAATAGGCAGCATAGATCAGTGCAGTTTGAAAAGTTGGCCCAACAATTTAGGACGTTGCATAATGTCCCTGTGTTTTATGTTGACATGAGCTACAACAAAATAATATGTTGTTTTTTTTTCTTTCTGTTTGACTTGGGACAATGGCATCCTACAAAATTACTGGCACCTGATGGGTAAATAGTGTACAATCCAAGAACATAGTAAAAGTGCACAGTGTGAGATTTGAGACATGACTTAAGACTGACTACAACTCTAGTGAAAAGATGTTATTATTGACTAACCTCTGCTTATTTTATTATTATTTTTTTAATGCTGCCCTGGGCTTTACAGCAGGTATGTTTATTCTCTGCCTGATTTATTTGTCTAAATGTCTTTTGTCATTTGTCTGCCATCCTTTTGCTCCCTACGGTGTCTGATTGGTTTTTTTCATTCAGACTTATTTTCAGTTATAAAACCAATTTACAAAAAATGTGGACAAAAGAAATTGAAGGAGTATGTGTTTCCATGAAAAAAGATGACGTCAAATTGATTAGGGAGAAAAGACTGTAACAGTGCATGGAAAGAAAAGAGCATCAGCAAACTAATAGATAAATTAGATGTTTATATTTGTTCATTAATTCATTATTTGGTCATTAACTCTTTTATCCAGGTCAGTCTCAGTGACATGCTGATTTGTCTGTACATGACATTGTGTCCTCTGTCATCGTGTTTATCTATTCATCCATTCATCCATCCATCTGCCTCTCTCTCTCTCTCTCTCTCTCTCTCTCTCTCTAGATAGATAGATAGATAGATAGATAGATAGATAGATAGACAGATAGATAGATCTAGATATAGTGCAGAAACAAATGACTTCCATCCCTAACAGCATCATATGGAAATCCTTCACTGCATGGAAATCCTTCATTTCCACCTCGCTTTGCAATGTTTATCTTGGACTGTTCAAATTTTTTTTTTATTTGCATTTACAAAATAAATTTAACAGCCTTCATTTATCACCTACACAAGCACAATGAAATTATTTTCTTTGCACGGTCCTGCATCATACGAAGCTGGGGTCAGAGCACAGGCTCAGTGACGATGCATCACCCCTGAGTCAGAGAGGGTTAAGTGCCTTGCTCATGGACCAAACAATGGCACTTTGGTGCTGCTGGGGTTTAAACCCCAGACCTTCTGTTCAGACTTAATCACTGAGCCACTACTTCCCTGCTGTGGATATCTGAGTGATTAGATTACACCCCAACAGATCTTTCCAAGACCTTTTGGAGCTGGATGGAAAACCTTGTTTCTGCCTTTGTGTGTGTGTGTTTATTTACATGCTTGTGTGCATGTCCAATGAGGGTTAAATGTAGCTGCCCTTTTACACCTGACTGCTCTAACACACCTTTACTCTGTATATCTCTCAGGGTCTCAGGTGTATCACTCTGCATTATGCATCATCATCCAGTTCCTAATGCTGAGACTTATGGGAAGAACCATCACTGGTGTCCTGAGCAGCTTTATATTCCAAATGGTGAGAGACTTTTACGCCACCATGGTTTCTAATTTGTGACAGATGTTCAACATTGTTCTTCTATATGTGTCTTAGGACTCATTATGGCAATGCTCACAGGTTGCTAAAGATATGTTCTGCCTTCCCTAGAAATCACTTCCGACTCTAATCCAACATAGACGAGAAGGTTAAGCGAGTAGACTGATTACATTTACGTTTACAGCATTTGGTTCACTAGGTTACAGACTTAGGATGCCATCAACCTAAAACTCTGTTAAGGATTGTTTTTTAAATATAGACATAATACAAACAGGGAAATTAGTTGCAGTGTTTCAGGAACACTTGGGCTTAGGGTTTGATTTTGTTGACTAGGTGTGTTGGATTAGGGTGGGGACTGCATTCTGTAGGAAAGCAGACTTCCAGGAACAGGATTAGTTCAATTCGGTTAGTTTTATTTGTTTACAACTTTCAACAACGGACATCTTCACAAAGCAGCATTGACATGTGTAAATGTCACATTATTATCCCTAACGAGCAATCCAGAGGTGACGGTGGCAAAAGGGAAAAACTCCCTGAGTCGATCTGAGGAGGAAACTTGGAGAGGAACCAGACTCAAAAGGGAAGGTCCTCATCTAGGTGACACCAGACAGTGATTATAAATAATTCCCTTCAATAACCGTGTACTATATAGTCAGAAGAAATGCTAATTGTGTTAGCATGATCTGGAGTATAAACATCAGACTCAGATCTGAATTTCTGAAATTGAACTTAAAGTTTGTTGTATTGAACTGAACTGATTTTTAACTTGGTCTGTTGGACTGAATTATCTGTTCGATGATGAATCCACTGGTCTTCATGTCATTCGAATAGAATTTGTAATTAAAGATCAACATGTTAGGATCATTTTATAAAATGCTCACCTGGCTTTGAGTCTCCATTTGGAATTAAATTAGGTGCTGGTCTTTGGACCTGCCCACTTCTGGTTGGAGTTCTCATCACTCCCTGCTCCTGAGGATGACCAACATGGACTATGAACACGTGGATATCCTGGAGTTTTGCAATCATATCTCCATTAGTGAACAGATATAGAGCTTTAAGAAGATAGTTTTAACAGGAAGTCTATATTTCTTGGTTACATAATTGCACGTTTGACCTTATACTACACAGACGGTAAAATATTTATTGTCTCTCTCTCTCTGGTGTCAGCTAGATGAGGATGTTTTTCCTTTTCAGTCTGGTTCCTCTCAAGGTTTCTTCCTCATACCGTTTCAGAGAGTTTTTCCTCACCTTCATCACCTCTGGCTTGGTTATTAGAGATAAACCGAGATATTTATAAATGAAAAATTTATATCCTGATTTTATTAATATATTTCTGTATAACGACATGCCTGTATACCTGCGTGCTTTGCATTATACATTTGCATTTAGTTATTAGACTGCTATGCAAATTAGCTCACGAATGAAATTGAATGATGTTCATGCACAGAAGTGCTAATAGAGTAGTCAGTGACTTAAATTCTACTAAACACCAATAACGAGTGACAGATGGAGGAAGAAACACACACACAAACACGTACACTCTATCCTAGACACAGACAACACCAAAACTAATCAGAGAATTAAGATTTAAGAAAAGAAAATGGAGATAGAATTACAAAAGAAATTGTGTTAATTGTGTGAAGGGAAACTTCAGGATATTGAATCGACCTGGGTGCAGTATACATGATCTCGGTTGCCAGGTTTTGGAGACTAAATTGTATCTAAAACCACCATTGTCATCATTAGCCCTTGCTGTTAAAAGATAAATCAGTAAAAGAAAAATTTAAGTAGAGCCTATTATAATGAAACCAAGCAGTTATGATAATCACATTCAATTATCCCCAAATATGAATTTCAGAATAATGTGGCTTCAACAAATTGTCAGCCTTAAAACAGCTCATTATCAGAGCGAATAACACACAACAAGTACCTCTCAAACAGCTAACCAAATAGTCCTGAAATCCACAGATCATATTGAGGGCTAAAGTCAGAACATGATCTTAATTCTGAATACGTTGATTAGCACACACCATTTACACTGCAATCAGGAGTAAGCACATAGTACAATATGGACTTGTTTTTCCCTCTTATGAAACACTACGTACTAAAATGAAACAGTTGTGACTTCTAGATGCTAGTGGATCCTGTGAGATGAAACAGTCTGGTCTGAAAAACGGGCAGAGACGATAAGCGCAATTATGGGTGTAACTAATTCGAGTGAAAAATTGTAAACAAAAGAAACTATTTCATGGCAGTATTGCAAACAGTTTTTTTTCCACTAAGGTTCCGTTTGAAATTTTTTATATACGTCTTGAAATGTATAATAAAGTGTATTTTTTTTAAATGTCCTTGCCCCTACAGTTTTAAATTGACTTGTATATCTCTGTCTCTCTCTCTGTCTCTCTCTCTCTCTGTCTCTCTCTCTCTCTCTCTCACTCTCTCTCTCTCTGTGTGGTGTGTGTGTCTGTCTCTTTCTCTCTCTCTCTCTCTCAGACATACCTCTTGATTGGTTATTACTACACAGCTACACAAGAGTATGATATCAAGTGGACCATGCCCCACTGTGTCCTCACCCTCAAACTCATCGGTACACTCCGTCCTTTTACACTGAATGTCATGTTTATTCAGAGTGTCAGCATTAAATGCTTTGTAATCTTTTATCACGAAGAAAGCTAAACGTTTAACACATCACTAAATACTAGCTAAACTGACAAAGGTGCTTTCCCTGCTTTCTTCTCAGACTGAATCTCAGATAATATGAAAGTGTTTATTTATTTTTTTTCTCATTGCAGGTTTGTCATTTGATTACTATGACGGAGGAAAAGAACCAGTGAGTTGATTGATTCATCCTATATGGTTTAATATTTCAGCTGTTGTCCCTGGGATCTATTTTATTTGTGTTACTTCTCTCTCTTGTTCCATTATTTGTGTCAGTCATGCGTGTTATTTTAGAATACTAACAATAAACTTAGTTCATTTGAGCATCTCCTGTATTTATATTTTTTGGATTATCATTTGACCTGTAATTTAATATTTTTAATATTTAAGCACCTGTTCTCCAGACACAAACCTGAAACACTCTGTAAATGTTTATATACTGTACATGAGCCAGCATTTCATGAACTGGTGTATGATTGTGTTTGATTTGGGTTTATCTTGAATTTTGCTTGTTATAAGGTTATATACAGTGACAGAGGCCTGCCCTGGGCTTCTTGTTGTATTCGGTGTATGGTTTGATAATGAGTATTTTGAGGTTCAGTGAAAGATTAAACAGGTTATTGATCACACACTGCAAAAATATTACTCTTAACAAGTGAATATATTTTTAATATTGTTAGATAAATCTATTACACATCTATTATCACAATAACCCCTATATTATCTATTCAAGCTTGAGAAGTCTTGTTTCATGGGCAGATAATTTTGTAGATAAGGTTTTAAAATGGTAATTTTATCATTTTATTCTTATAAGAAATTCTAGATCATTTTGAATATATTCATGATATTGACTTGCTAAGATGAGGTACTGATCAGGTTTGTGCCTTTAGAGCAGGGCTTATTTATTTGTCATGGCAATACTAAATCATTTTAGCTATTTCAAAATAGTTTGAACAGCCATTTGTACGTTTCTTTTTATGTCCTCTGTCCTGCCCTGTCCGTTAGTCTCAGTTGAGCGTCGAGCAAAAGAACGCCGCTCTTCCCACCACTCCATCTCTGTTGGAGGTTTGCGGATTCTCGTACTTCTACGGTGGCTTCTTGGTAGGACCTCAGTTCACACTGCGCAACTACTTGCGCCTGGTTTCCAGAGAAATGACCGACTGTCCCGGCCAGGTGCCAAACAGGTAAGCTCTCTGTCCATGGCTCAGTTATTAGTTATTATACTGTAACATGCAGCATGCTGTAATGAAAAGGATCTTGTGAACTGTAGTGCTAAAAGATTACTCATTCTCTCTCTCTCTCTCTCTCTCTCTCTCTCTCTCTCTCTCTCTCTCTCTCTTCCAGTACGGTCCCTGCATTAATGCGCTTTTGTTTGGGTTCCTTCTTCCTGCTTATCTTTACAATATTTCAGCCGTATTACCCAGACAGCTATTTCCTTACAGATGAATATGAGGTCAGTTTTAATAATGCTCAAATTATTTGCAATATTTGTTGCATGTCTTTATACTCATATATGAGCACTATTGATTTTCCCCCCATATTGTTATAATAACTGGTTAATATCAGTAACTATTTTTTGTCTCTGTTGTCCAGGCTCAGCCATTTTGGTACAGGTGTGTGTATATCCTGCTGTGGGCTAAAGTAAACCTGTACAAATATGTGACCTGCTGGCTAATAACTGTAAGTCTATAATGAGCACATACAAATACTGGCTTTCTGTGTTTAGTATTTCTGTTAAAGGAAGAACTCGTTTGACTGGTGGCCAGATTTGCCATAATATTCACAAGAGAAAACATTCTTGACTAATGTAAACGTGTAGAACTTCACCTAAATAAAAGTTTGCAAGTTGAAGTACAAATTCAAATTCTTCACTCACTCTAAAGTGGCAGAGTCGAAATCTCTTTAAGTAGATTTGTGGTAAATTAGTTCTCCTTCCACCAAGGAATAAAGAAATTTGTGAAAACATTAGACAGGGCTAACTAAAAGTAGCTTTATAGCTTTTAAATGTTAGCTGGCATGCTAACAACTCATGATAAGAAATCACCATGCACCATCATCATTGCTAAAAAGCTAGCTGTCACACACTCCCTTGATAAATATGTAGTAACTGGCAGTAGATTACAGAGATTTTCTTTCTTTTCAGCACAACACTGCATACAAAATGTACAGCATGTTTGTACTAGCTCTAAAACGCTCCCTCATCCTGCTGTTATTGTTTAGTTTAATCACCGACTCTTGTTTTTCTTTCAGTGTAGGGCATTTGTGTTTATTTTTCAATCAGTCTTGCTCTTTGTTCAGTCACTGTTGAGTTAGTTATTAGCAATTTACGCTTGCTCTCTTACAGGATTTTCATTGTTGTCATTTTTTGTATGATGTACTTGATTCATATTTTAGAGTGTTGCTGTTAATATTTCAGTCATAGAAGTGAACATTAAATATCTACAAGTGCTCTTGTCAGCCATTTAGCACTGTGATCATATCAATTAGCATCCGGTAGCTACATGTGTCTTATCTTTGCTAAGAATTGATTCTATAGATAAAAATAAGGTTTCTTGAGAACTGTGTTTTTGTTTACAAGTGTGAAGGTTAGCATGTGGCAATAATGTGGAAAACTAGTGGCAGTAATGCAGTCAAGGATTACCATAAAAACAAATGGGAATATTTCTTAAAGGCTCATGTAAAAATCTAGTATATACAAACACCACGTGTCTTATAGTCTGCAGATTTAAATTCAACGTTTTCTCTGAATGTTAAAGAAAGACTTTTAAAGCTTTAATGTCAAAGAAAGAAAGTGGTAAATATGTAGTAGTTTTTTCTCAATAACAGCTGCTTGTTTAGTTTTACATTCCACTGGAACTGGTTTATTTGTGCTTTCTTGCCTTTGTACTTGTTCAATGCAGGAGGGAGTGTGTATCCTCTCTGGGCTCGGCTACAACGGTCACGGTGAGGACGGGCAGCCCAAGTGGGATGCCTGTGCTAATATGAGAGTGTGGATATACGAGACCACGCCGCTTTTCACGGGCACCATCAACTCCTTCAACATCAACACCAACGCATGGGTAGCCAGGTATGCAACCGAATTCCTGTAACAAAACAAGCGATTGTAATGATCATTTATTATTAATCAGAGGATATTTTGTCTCTTTAACACTGGCCTCGCATCTTTGTCTTTGTGTCATTATATTACTGTACAGGCACATTTTTAAGAGGCTAAAGTTTTTGGGTAATAAGATGGCATCACAGATGGCCACACTGTTTTTCCTGGCGATCTGGCATGGCCTGCACTCTGGTTACCTGCTCTGCTTCTCCTTGGAGTTCATCATCGTCAACGTGGAGAAGCAGGTGACCCAGCTGATATGAACCTCCTGCTGCAGTTACAATTCAGAAATACAGTTATATAAATAGTTATAAAGAAGTATATAAAGATCCTACTAAGATCTTACCCTGGATCAACCTATTAAACATTAAAAGCACTTCATGAATTGTGTGTTAGAGGGAGGTTAAGATTGTTCAACCTATTAAACATTAAAGGTATTTATTTAGGCACTGAATAAGCATTAGTTTAAGTGTTATAATTATCTTTCATTTTAGGTGGCTGAAAGTCTGAACACTTCTGTTTTCTTTTCCTCTGAGTTCATTGAACATTTTGGTTAATGCAGACATGCACACTGATTAGGAACTGTCTCCTGAAGGACGTGTCTTAACATTGCTGCATAATTGTGTTCCCTCAGGCTCAGGTGATTATAAAAGACAGCCCCAAGATGATGGCCTTTGCAAACAGCCGTCTGTATCCCCTTATATACATAGTGCAGCAGTTTATCCACTGGCTCTTCATGGGCTACCCGCTAGTAGCATTCTGCCTCTTCACATATGACAAGTGGCTGAAGGTGGGTGAAGACCTGAGGCAGTGTCTCTGTATATCTATCT
>JAOTRN010000046.1:23442867-23455095 GCA_028566695.1 Bagroides melapterus
TCTGTCTGTCTGTCTGTATGTCCATTAGAACCACATCCACATGAAGTCTTTATTAAAGCTTGAATGACACACACGTTTGAAACCTAATGATGTCACAGACAGAGCTAAATTGTCTGTGCTTAGAGCAACATAATTACTGTCCCCTGTCAGTCAGATCAACACTAAACACTCGTGGGTGTCTGTGGATTGGGCAGGAGTTTAGGAGTTTGAAAAGATGATTATTTTGCTTTATGTGTTTTGATGGAGGCTTGTGTTAGCCAAAGCTTTTCAAAAGATGTCACACAATTGAGGCCACTCTGGTGCCTGGTGACTCATTTTATTAGAACTTGTTTTAAGATGCAGTGTAAATTTAAAAAAGAAATCTAAATGTTAAATGTACAACTTTATGATATGTAAGTTCCACAATTAAGTTTACATATTTTCTATTATACTTAAGATTTATTTTGATTTAATAGTAACATTATTATTATTATAAGTAAGATTAATATTAACATTTTATATATATATATATTCTTTCTTCTTTCTTTCTTATAAATAGCTTTATGTGCTTTGATGAAAACATTGAAGTGAAACATTTGTGTTTATTTATTTATGTACACTTGGGGTCGTAGGTTTACATAATCCTCGTAGAATCAAAGTGTTAATAATTTAAAAAAAAATCATAAAAATAGATAATAAAAAATGTGGTTTGTTTTTTTAATTTATTTCTGCCGTGAATAAGCTAGTTTACATAACAGATGTTTACATACTGTATATAGTCCACACAGGGCATAAGGGTAAGTGAATTTACACAAATGAACCATTTTTCATTTAGTTCTGCCTAAAAAACCTTCATAAGATAAGTGTTTCCTAGAAGAACAGTGAATTTTTTACAAATTACACCAATCACTGAATCAGTGAATATTTGCTCCTTTTGTAATAGTTATATGTAGGTGTTCCTTAGCTGTCCTCAGCATGAAAAGACGTATCTCACCATCATTATAGCCTCTGCTTGAAAGGGAACTAAATATGCAGAAGAATGAATAATTTGATTTTACAATACAATTTATAAAACCTAATATGAGAATGTGCAGGAGCTAAAGCTGAGAAACAGTGGGCAGTTGAACTGCTCAGGACTCATAAACAATGATCACAGAACATAAAAAGATCATCTAGGTAACAGCAGACAGTGTTAAGAATGAATCTTATGTAAAACAGAGCTGGATCCTTTGTGTAAATGAGTTATTATTGTAGCTTGTGGACTATATGTAAACATCTGTTGGGGAAAATACTGTAGCTTATTCAGGGCAGCGCTAAATAAACAAAATATTTTTTATGATCCTTCTCTCTCTCTCTCTCTTTCTCTCCCTCTCTGTCTCTCTTTATTTTAATTATTAACATTTTACAGAATTAGCAAGGTGTATGTAAACTTCAAGTGACCTCAAGTGTACACTTCCATCAGCTCACTCACATAGCTCCTGATATTTCCTATTAGCATCACTCTAGTTACTATACAATTTTCAGTAGCTAGAGAGTAATATGTTTAAGGTGAATCACTAAATAATTCCAGAGTTTTAAAATTTTCACCTGCAGGTTATATTTCCTATTATTATAAGTTAATTACTCTCTGTATTACCAAAATATTGAATAATAGTCTGTACATTCTGTGTTTCTTCTTGTTGATTACCTTCATGAAGTCATTAATAATTGGCTGATGAGTTCAGCCTCAAAACACTGCTTTGTTCATATATTCCACTTGCTGTTTCCTTTTTTTAGTAAGATATTTTTGTTTTTTTACAGGTTTATTCTTCTGTGTATTTTTGTGGTCACCTCTTTTTCATCATTGCCTACCTTATCCTTCCGTTCCTTCGTAAGGCACTGGTGCCTGGGAAAGCAAAGAGTGACAAAAAAGAGCACTAGAAAGAAATAGGTAAAGTTCAGATATTTATTTTCTTTCCATGTGTCCATCTTTTTGGCATGATATGTCAAGAACCAGTAGTTTGTAGGATTAATGTGGAATAATCATTGCAAGCAGCTGATATTACGTTTTACACTTGATCCAAACAGTATCATGGTCACAGGGTTAGGGGTCAGGGTCATATCTGTCAAATTGTTTTTTTTTTTTTGGTTGTTTTTTTTTTCTTCTTTAATATAGTTATATAATTATATAATAGCTTCCTTCCTGTGTAAAGTATATTTTAAGGGTATTTGAGGTATACACACAGGTAAAAAAGAAGGACTAGGCATTGTGATGGTTGAAGAAGCATCTCTGTCAACATTATAAATGAACAAACTCTGGCAGCTGCCATTGGCTGCTTATTGAAACCCAGAAACATGTTTTGAACAATGTTTCTTTCAAATCTTACTGTATGCACACATTTCATGCCTAAATACTATTTTAATCTTTTATAACGTTTAAACCTTATTTTGTAGTTTCTCTAGGCTTCTAAAACGAGCTTGTATTTTAGATAGATGGATGAATGGATGGATGGATAGATGGATAGATAGACGGATGTGGATGGATAGACATGTAGATAGATAGACAGGTAGGTAGATAGATAGAACTTTGTCATTGCATAGTACAGGTACAAAGCAGCAAAATGCCATTTAGCGTTTACAAGAAGACAAAATAGTAGAAAAATATGCTAAGGAACAAATGCAGATAGATATGTAAATACGTATATGACCAACTATAAATGTTATGAGCTATGGCATGTAGTATGAGCATAGGAATAGGTACCAGTTGTATAAACAGTATAATATGTCTAAAATATATAATTATATATACTGTGCAATGTATGTGTCATATGTACAATGTATGTAGAACAGTGACCAAGAAATATATAGTGTATGTACAGATATTGTACATAAATGGAGGTAAACTAGGGTAGGCAATGAATGTACAGTTCTATACACTTAGTAGAAAAATATGTATCAGAGTGTACAGGGTGGAGCAGAACTGCAATGATATGATCAGAATTAAGAAATACGTATATGGTCTATGTAGGCTTTAGCTATTTTATTTTCATGGCTGTACACCATGAAAATGCTGTCCCCATAGCTACACTCTAAAATCTAATGGAAAGCCTCGTCAGAAGAGTGAAGCTGACAATAATAGGGAGGGAACAACTCAATTCTAATGGCTATACGGTTAGGGAACGGCTTCCACAATACTCTGACGTCCACATACTTTTGGCCATGTAGTGTAGCTACAGTAGGTCTGCTAGGTCTATATGCTTTTTACTGTAGTTATCTCACAATACGTTTCAAAAGCTATATAAGAGTATTAGCCAGCCTTTTTATTTATATCCTTATCTGTGACATGTTTTTAGGAAAAAAAAAGGATGTTTTGACCCTATTTTCTGATTTAGTTTAGGAAAAAAGGAAGGAATAGCCAGACTCACAGTGCTATACCTTCATCCAGTAATGTACACGTTACAAATATTGTGTATCTACTGCTTTTATTAAACAGTTGAACAAACTTCAAAGTTTTGGACTTCAAAGTGCTCTGTAGGGCTCCACTGTGTAAAGTGAAGGTACTGTGGTATTGTAGGGTGTATTTTTGACTTAATTAAAAAAATGATTTTGAGAATAAAAACGCAAACCCTATAATGTAAGAAAAAAAGTCATCGTTGTGGGTGTATGTACAAAAAGAAAACTGCAGCTTGTCATCTCACATCATCCTGAGGACCGTGGAAGTTCGGTGACATTATACTATTATACTATTCTTGTATAATGTTACACAAAAAGGAAACGCAGTGAAATGGCAGGTTAGCTGAGATGGAGATGTTTAAAGTGTGTAGTGAACTGCTTCTCTTCTCATCCCTGTCGCATATGTCACCTTTTCATACTGACAGCTTAATACTAGTACTTTATTCTTCAAATCCTAACACAGTGGCCGTGAAACACAGTTGTAGGGAAAGGCTTTCATTGGTTATGAAAATAGCGGAAAATGGAGACGCAGGTGAAAGGGTATGGAAGAGGAAGTTTCGTGGTAACCTCAAATCTGATGTCAAAGGAGGCCATCTAATTAAATCTGATAAAATCTAATCAAACCATTTCCATCCATTTGTTTGTACCACTTATACTACACAGTGTCAAAGGGAGCTTGGATTCAAACAAGGCAGGCATAAGGCAGGAGGAACATCACACCCTGAACATCACAGGGCACAAACACACACATGCGCACACACACATGCACACACACATATACACACATAAGCTCTACACACAATTTAGAGAAGACAATCAGCCTACAACACATATACAGGGCAGAGGCAGGAGTTTCGAGGCAAACATGCTACCCACTAAACCACCATACTTCCCTAATTATAATTAGAACTTATTATTATAATTATTCTTTTCTAATCAAAGTGATGATGGCAATTTAACACAAAGTCATTAATCACATAATTGTTTCACTCAGTTTGCCTTTCACTAAGTTTAGAGACATGCGCTGACTGGACATCATACAGACACATGTGAGACTGACTGACGAGCACTGACTGACATCCGTCATCAATTTTCATGCCCTCGTTTCAGACCTGAAGAAGAATCCAGCGAGCAGCCACGATGTATTTCAATAAAAAAAAAAAAAAGTGAGAAGAGTAAAAGTGGACATCTCTATCTCTGGACATCTCAGCAATGCTAAGTGTTGCTATGGCAGCAATGAAGTGAGGGAGAAAGAGCTCATCTATTCTCTTGCAACCTTGAACACACATGAAATGAATGCCTTGAATTATTAGAGGATTACATCATCAGGCATTTCGAATATCCACCAGTTTCACCTCAGAACAGCCTCAAAAGCACTTTGTACAGCTGGTAAATGACTTCGACTGGAAACATCTTCACTAAATCAGCTGTTACTGCAATTCTTGTTTTTTGGGGTTTTTTTTTTTTTAGATTTTATGTCAAATATTATGTAGACCATGCAGTAATTAGGACTATAAATTATAAATAATAATAATAGCAATAATAAATAAAATAATGTTATTCTTTCAGCTTCTCTCTGTTCGGACTCACTACAGCGGATCTGCATTTTTTGATTTAGCACAGGTTTTATGCCGGATGCCCTTCCTTATGCAAACCTCACATTTATCCGTGCTTGGGAACGGCACTGAGAATTAACCCCTAAATTGCTAGGTTGGTTCCCTGCCTGGGAATCAAACCCGAGTCAATGAGAGTGTGGTATCCTGCTGGATACACCAGGGGATTAAATAATTCATAACTGTAATAAAGTTTAAATACTTTGTAATAATTTTAAAAAAGGAAACAAATCCCTCTAAAATGACTTCTTTAATTGTTTCTATACTTTGAGTATAGAGAAAAGAGTTACTGACTTTTTCTAAAAAATCTAAACATTCTCAAATGTATTTGTTCCATTTATCCAGTGAGGACTATCTTAATTGTTTATCCTCAAGCAAACAAAGAATTAACAACAATCCTTCATGTTTGGTCGTTTTAAAGTTCTGAGGATTAGTCAAGTCTATTTGAGAAGCTTTTATTGTCTTTTCACCCGTACACAGCTGGTGCAGTACACAGTGATATGAAACCCTACTGTTACATAAAACACAACTAAGTCCAACTCCACACTACACCATACAACATCTGTGTACAGACATGTGCAAACACTCCAGAATAACTGACAGAAAAACACTGATCAGTACACAGTCCTGTAGTGAGTAAAGTGCATGTAAAAATGCAGCAAATAATTCATGTAGAGCCACAGCTTGGGCCCATGAGACATTTCACTTATTATCTCAATTATTTTTACTCAGAAACACTTTACAATGTAAACTTCCTTTCTCTTTACATTTAGAACATAAACAAGGCAATCTTAAATGTGTGCTTAGTGTCTGTGTTTTTTAGCAAGCTGTTTTTACATCTTCATTTTACAACAACCTGCCAGTCAGACCTCCATGAAATGGTTCTTCCACAACCTGCTTATTTCTACACACACATATCTGACTCTGACCTTACAAAGAAAAGTGTGATTGATGTTTTATAAAACTGAAACTCTCATTCCTGATGTTCAAATGTTTTGTTTCTTGCAAGAGTTTTCCACCATGCTCTAAACTCATTTTTTCTTTTTCTCATCTCTTCTTTCTTCTTCTTTTTTTTTTTTTTTTTACAGGTTTCTTTGTCTGGTCCTCCGTTAACTACCTGAAGGGAACTGTGACTGACTGGAGACTATTTTAAGGCCTTTAACTATATATTATAAATATATACACACACTTGCATAAATCTGTACAAACATTTGTTTCCTTTATGTTTTTTGTTTGTTTGTTTTTTTTTGTTGTAGTTTTTTTGGATGATGAAGAAAAAGAAGAGTCATTATTTCAGATAAAGAGAAGAGCAGGCAGAGAATTCTCTCTGAGTGAAGAGCTGTTCCTCTTTTTTTATATAATATATAGATGAAATGTGAAAGGTGGTTAGTTTTTGAGGTGATTTTGTTAAGAGATAGCAGAGAAATGTGGAGGCTAATTAATATCCATACTCATTTGTACAGGATTTTTTTTTTCAGCCACAGTATTGCACTCCTAGCTCTCTAGTTTGGGGCATCTCGGTTGTACCCGCTGATGATGTCATTTCAAGCAAAACCAAACAACCCAGTCTGGGAGCTGGCCTATAGGCTGCCTGCTTTCATGGACATTGTTTGAGTTTTTTGATGTTTATTTCCTTTTTTTTCACTCGTTTTCCCATATCTGCAGCCACTGGTCAAATTCTCACAAAACACTGTAATATAAAACACGGGATGTGCAGTGAAACTTGGATATGCCGTGCCGTGTAAATGAGTATTATTGTTTCATTTCTAATTTAACAAATTTTTCACAATATTTTTAGCAATTTTTGAATGGGTTGATGATTTTGTAATTTTGTAGCTTTTTCAACAAAAATAAGTCCACAACAATGAATGTGATGACTTTTGTCGAATTTTTCACTCTTTCTTCACCGACTTGTCTGTCCCAGTCTCTGTAAACTGGAGCACGAGCAAAAAAAAAAAAAATTAAACATATGCAGGAAATCTTATAATATTATTCACACTACTTGCCAAAATGATCATTTTTGTATTACTTAAAATCTTAATCACTTGGCGCCATGTTGTCTAAACTGCAGTGAGGACATTTTTTTCTGCTCTCAGCACTGACAAAGTGAAAAAGCAGTGACTCTCTGTAGCGTTACGGGATTTTAATATTTATACTTGTTCAACATTTCACTGATGTTGTACGGCTAACTAATTTTGCCTTACTGTTACCAAATGTATGGAAAAAAATTATTTTAAATGAGCCATTTCTTTTGAAATGGTCATTAAAAATGCTGGATTTCATCAAAAACAGATATCTGTGTTGTTTTTTCACTAACAATGTAGATGATATTTATAGTCAGAAAGAAAGTACACCCTCCCTTATAACAACTATCTGGTCCTCACCAACTACTATAAACAAACAAATAAACTAAAAAAAAAAAAAAGAAAGAAAAAGCACATTTCAATATGTACAAAAAAAAATAAGTACAAGATATGATATAATCATACATAGTAGTGGAATGTACTATAGTGGAACATTCACATACACATTATTACCCTTTAGCAACTATAACTTGAATTAAATGTAGGAGGTCGTCAATCTCACGTCATTTTGGATCAATTTTGTCCCATTCTTCTTTACAACCTTGCTTCAGTTCACTGATGTTTGAGGGAGATTGTTTCTGCACAGCTCACTTGAGATCCTGCACAGCACCTCAAGGTTTGAACTTTGCCTTGGCCATTCCAACCTTGACAGTTGGTACAGGGTTTTTGTGGTGATACACTGTGTTTGGTTCTGATGCCAAACATCACCACCCTGGTTTTGTAAATTCAAAGGACATTGCTCCAGAATATTTTGTGTTTTGTTTCGATGCAATTTTACAAAACTAAATCATGCTGCCATATTCTTGTTGAAGAGAAGGGACCTCTATCCACACTTCCAGGAAAGCCGTACTTGTTCGGTATTTTTCTGATTGTGTTGTCAGGAACATAAATATTTAATATCCTTATAGAGGCCTGTATGTCACATGATGGAGCTCTTTGGCTTTTCTTTACATCTCTGAACATTAAATGCTCTGACCTTGAACTGATTTTACTGGGATTATCACTCCTATGAACACTGACAGCTTGAAAGCTGTACATTTCTCACCAGAATAGTGTATTTTAAATTATTTGGAGATAACCCTTCCCAGATAGAAGACCAGCAGCAACACTTGCTTCTGTTAGGTCATGGGTGATGGAGATACTCATCTGAGTGCTCCAGAGGTTGGGTTGGGGTTTTTATTGTTTTTTTCTATAGAGGTAGCTACAATTCTATTTCTCAGCTGGTTTCTGAATATTGTTTTAGTTTTAGGGAAAATTATTAGTAATGACCACACAGTTGAGACTCTGATAAATAAAAACAGCACTGAAGAAAGATGTACATTCTTCTTCCCATGACTTTATTTTTTTTTTAGCTTGCTGCATAACACCTAGCGGTAAAGACTATCCAATAAGACGTGCACATTCAGTGTATTATCTGCTTTAATCCACCTACTTAAGGGATATTAATTAGCTGATCAGATAGAGTGAGAGAGACAGTTAGAGAGGGAAAAACACTAAATTCTGTATGGTGGCCTTGAGATAGTTTCCGAGTAAAAGCCGCTTGTTATCGCCGTCCGCAACCGCATATTATCGTAATAAATACTCTAAATAAAAAAATAAAAAATAAATAAATAACGCACCTCTGCTGTACTGCTCTTTAGATGGACTGTTAAGTGCTTTAGTCTGCTGTTTGGAACACAGCCTGTGTCTAGCGTAGGAGCCGATGAGCTATGACGTCATTTTGCAGTCTGGCCTAATGGGGTCGGGAGACGGGGGGCGGGACATGAGAGTATCCTCAGATGTCAATCAAGGCTCTGAGGAGGAAGTAGGAATTGGGATGGGTGATAAGGACTAGGCTTTCTTGATGAGGTGAAATCATTCCGGAAAGACTGAGGGGGAGACAGAAGAAGCGTATGTATGAGAAGCGAGCGAGAGAGAGAGAGAGAGAGAGAGAGAGAGAGAGACGCAGTGTGGGCGTGGTTTGGAAATAACTCTAGTGGGAGGGGCGGGGTGGCGGCGCTCTTATATCACTCAGACAATTTTTCCGTCTTTCTCGTACTGAACCTACAGAAAATAAAGACGAGTGCTACGGAAACAGGCAGGTCCATCCATTAACGTCCCAATTTCACGCATTAATTTTGAGCTTCAGTACATTCCTGACGCTGTAGGAGGTCTGTGTGTCCGCACCTGTTAGCCTGTCGGTGTTGCGCTCTGTGTGTGTGAGAGAGTGAGTGTGTGTGAGTGTGTGTGTGACGGAGAGGCTGAGGAGGAGGCTGTCTCGGGTACCGACTTGCACTTCACGGTAACGTCGCATCTCATATCATTTTCAAGTAACAGTTCATTTTACAGTCGTCGTATTTTTCTTTTTGTCTATTTTAATTTTTTTTCACAGACTGTCGTGTCAGCTGTACTTGGCTTTGGGATACATTTTGGAGTTGCTTAAAATTCGATGAGTAAATGTCGCATATGCAACGTTACAACGCTACATGTTTTTCTTAGTTGTCTAAACGGTTTCGTTTCAGGTAGAGTAGCGAGCCTTAACCTTGGGACTGCTTTGGAGATGCACACACACACACACACACACACACAACATTCTGGCAACACTTGTAAGGTTTATGGTCATACACGACGCACAAAATGGCCAGTATCAGCTTTCGGCCTCGTCCAAGACCCGCATGCTATGATAACGGTACTGAATAAGGAGTGGGACTAGCGCGCTACCGTAAATATGTGTACCTGAACAGGAGCCACCACAGTGTGTGTCCTGTTTCAACATTATATTTCATTAGATTATTTAATATAAAATGCATAGATTCAGATTGAATGAAGATGCAGATTGAAGCTGAGAGTTATACATGGAAAGATATTTATGGGATGAAGCCCTTGAGAAGAACTCGACGTGGAGGTTAAAGCCAGTTCATGGTCTGTAAATGATGTAATGTTCTCCACAGTAGCTGGATGATATAACCTACAAACATACAGTTAGGGCTCAGACTGCACACATGCAGCACCTGTGTTTTTTTTTTTGTTTTTTTTTTAGAGTGTTTACTGATTTACTCTATGCTTATGCATGATAAACAGGTAATGCTAGATCACTTCAAACTTCTAACTTCATCCTTAATTTGACATCAAAGTGTACAAAGTTTGTGTATTTGTGCCTATTTGTGGAGCAGACAGGCCTAGATTGGGCAACTAGATCTGGTGTTGAGTAATCGATCACGATACGTTATTTAAGGCTAGTAACTGAATGCTAATAAAATGAATGTTTAATGAGGACAAGATCCCGTTGTGTGATACAGGCGTGGATGTGTCTGTCTCTCTGTACTTGCACTCCTCTGTCCATGCTTCTGCCTTTAGATTTCTCTGCTTCATGTCAGTTTAATGCATGTCTTCTTCCATGTCCCCTCCCTTCTTCCTCTCCCTTCCTCCCTCAGATGGCCGGAATGAGTTTCCTCTCCTTTCTCCTCTTTTGCTTGACTGCCGTTGCCCATGGCAACAAAGGTCAGTGGCCAACATCCTTTTGCATGTAGATTATGAGCAATGTGAATAATGACAGCTGTCCCGAAGAACGACAACGTGATGGACGAGTTGTGCAGAAGCACAAATGCATCCCTAAATATATGTTGTCTCTTGCCTGCTGTAACCCTTGACCCCTTGAATGAATCACATGCATCATATCTGTTTTAAATGGTGTACATGTTGAGCTTTATGTGATGTTGATGTATGGACTAATCCAGTGAATATACTGAACATTATAAGCACAGTAATGAATTGGCCAGTCGATTAGTAATACTAGGAAGTACCACTACTAGAGATTCGAAATGGGTGGTTGGACAATTAAAATCATCAGAGGCAAGCAGGACACTATTTTTGCAGCTCAGCATAATTGTACAGTGTTTTGACCGGCTGTGAAAGATGCAAAAGCGAAAAGAAAAACAGGGAGAACGATAGAGGTTGAAAAAAGGCGACAGTAATTACTCTGCTGAGAAAAAAAAGAAATGGAGAGAGATTGCTATAGGGAGTGGTGGAGTGAGCCAGTGTGCATGAGAACAGCTGGAAATTCAAATGTCAATCTAATCTGAAAACTAATCCAGCAAGCCGATGCTCACATTAACGCTACGTTAGGAATGCTACGTGGAACGAAGGTGGAGGGAGAGGCAGAGGAAAAAGCCCAAAAGAGAACGAGAGTTGAAACACGATGGAGTGGTCAGCAGTTGCACATGATAAATCATCAGCTCCTCCTGGAAGAAGAGAATGCTAAATCATGCTGTGAATATTGCAGAATATATGACTTCTGATTATGCTGTTATGCTGCCATCTTGAGCAGTGCATTACAGCAATGCAAATCCGGTTCATGAAACATTGCCATTTTTATGCAGTTTAATTTTTTTCATTTTCTTTTTGGTTTCAGAGAACCATATTAGTGAAGAGTCATGATTTATATGCAGTACCACAGGCAAGAGAATTTTCCATTTTCATTGTGGCATTTGCTCGAATAGGTTTTATAGGACATGTTTCTTTGCACTCTTTCAGCCAGCTAGAGCGTTTCGCATATCTGTAGCTGCAGGTGTAGTGGAGTGTTGGTGCAGATTGATGCGTGTGCTCAAGTGCTTTTCAGGGGGAAATCACAGCAAGATGTTCAGTGTGACTGAGTGATAAACCCCATTCTGTGAGATAAGAGACAATTTAGTGTGTATATGTTTCAGTTCATGTACTGTATTTGTGTAGGTTAGCTGCATGTCTGCATGTGTGTGTGTGTGAATATGCTGGGGTATGTATGTATGTGTGGGAAATAAATTTGCTCATGCCTATGAGTCTATGCCTACGAGCCCTGAAATTTGTTAAATTGGCAAATCCTCAAATGCAGAATATTCTAAATCCTGCATTCTTGCCTTGTTCTTCTCTTCATTACTCTCAGCTAATAAACACAAGCCATGGATAGAGACCGAGTATCAAGGTATTGTCATGGAGAACGACAACACTGTCCTGCTGAACCCACCTCTGTTCGCCCTGGATAAAGATGCTCCTCTTCATTATGCAGGTAATGCACATGAGTACATCAGCAGGATTTTACAGTTTTTAAGATACCCTTTGTTTCTTGAGCATCAAAACCATGAGCTCTGTAACCCTTAAGCATCAGC
>JAOTRN010000046.1:23507151-23519211 GCA_028566695.1 Bagroides melapterus
CACATGTGGAGATAAGAGATAACTTACTGTGATAGTTTTGGCATCTCTATCTGTAAAAAATAGCTCCCCTCCTTCAAAATCTTCATTCAGGTAAAGAATGGCACTGAAACAAAATTTAACAACATACATTGAATCATCTGCTGTTTAATGAATAAACTGAATGTGTGGAAAGTGAATATGTGTGTGTGGATGTACAGTACCTCAGGTCTCTGTGTGTGAATGCAGGTGCTTCTCTCCAGCATTGCCTTGTCTCTGGCTCCAGAATACAATTATCCACATGCACAGGGTGAGACAGATCTAAGCGTCCCTCTTGATGCCCTACACACAAATACGCACACAGACGTCAATCAATCCTCTGAAATGTGTCTATTTATGCGAGTGAGAAACATGTACTTCTGTGCATTCAAGTGCTCTTGAGAATTTTTGTGTTCCCGAGTTGGGAAGTTCAAGTCACTTTCAACAGAGAAGGATGGAGGTGCACCTGCTATTAATAAAATAACACTACAAAAATGTAGCAAGGTTTCTACTTCTAGAAAATTAAGTACAAATATTGTGATTTAGGTTCTTTTTTGCTTTGCTTTTTTATGTTTTGAATCAATTTATGATTCATTAAATGCCACTATAAATTTAAAAGATCCATTATTATATTGTAATCAAAGCATTTCTCTCATACACGTGCTTAAATGTTAACCAATTTGCCTGATTTTCAATAACGTTCCGAAAAAAAAAAAACATATAATAATTGAAATCAGCTTTTGAGATGAGTAAACATTCAATCTCAATCAATTTACAACTCACAAAAAGGTGAAAGATTTCCCGATCGTAAATACAATCTTCTGTCGTGACTTAAAAGCACTGTTACTGAGGTGTGCTTGTATACCTGGAATGGCAGACCGGCAAACAAGGTGTGTGTAGGAGAAATAGAGAGGGGAGTGGCTCCTAAAGTAGGCGTGTATTAGGATTCTAGCTCTCTCGCCTACTTCGTGTAACAGCTTTGCATCTGATTGGTTCAATAATCCATCCTGTGCCAACTGAAAGACAGAGATGTGACTTTAGATCTCTTAGAATGGATACAAAGGCATAACTGTTGTTCTTTCATGAACACACAATTAGTTTTCACCTTAAAGGCTCTTAAGAGAGTCAAGCCCTCGAATTTCTCATTAGGTGTGTGCGGAGAGCGTCGTCCTTTATAACCGTCACCGACTAACGCAGCAATCTGTAGAAATGCAACAGGATATTTGGCCAGACCTTGTCGATTTTATTTCTAAATAAAGTGTGTTTAAAAGCAAAGTGCTCTACATGAATAATAATAATAATAAAATTAATAATAATAAGTGCAACCTCATGAATAACAACATTGTAATATATAAGAACAGACAAATGTTGATCATGCTACATCAAAAGCTTTTATAGTATATACAGTAGTAACAAGCACAACTGCTATTGAGTTGAAAACCATGGGGAGAGAAAACAATGTATAATAAACCTATATTGTGTTTTTTAATCCCTTCACCAGATCCTGTAATACACCGGTTATCAGTTATCAGAGGATATAATCAGGGCTGATCCTTTTTTGTTACTTCAGAAGTCTAAATAACTTTAATGCAGGTATAACGTTCTCTAAAAGCTGAAAAAATCATAATAAAAAGATTTGATCAAACAAACAAACAAACAAAAAAAACCTTTCAGGTTTCCTGACATGAAGTTAAACATTGTGAAATGCTGGATTTCATTTATTTACAATTTTCAAACATACAAATTTGTAATCCTGAATTTACATCATGTCTGAATTAACTGAATTAACATAAGAAAATGATTCAGTATCCAGATTTGGATACTCTCAAGGCATTCAGTGTGACACTTCAGTGAGATTGTTAGTATAAAAAAATATAAAGAAAAGATTACAGGAAGAAGCAGTGATGCTTGAGGGACTCCCCAGACAAGGTTTGTGATGAGGGAAAAGAAATGTTGTTAGTGATGAGAAAGGTAATATTAGATCTGTAGATTATAAAGTCATCAGCTTACAGTTGCCAACTGCATCACAGTGTCGCATTCAGACTGGGACAAAACACCATCCAATACCACACGATTGGTTCCGTTCAGGACCTCGTCATCCATTGTGATGGTCACACCAACCAGAGGAACTGGACCTCCTAAGAGAAACAGAGAGAAATACAGAGAGAGAATGCTTATTATTCATTTTTCTATCCTTTGTTAGCTGTGGTAAACACTACAATAAATCCAATGTTAATAAAATGCTAATAAATCCAAATTAGTTGAACTGACATGAGGGCAAGAGCGAGACAGCGAAAGATGAGATTTACTGTTGATAGATGGTGCACACATTGAACAAATTCAGACTCTACACACTCACCAGCATAGAATCCACTGTCATCCACCTCTAACACCCTCTCTCCTTCCTTTAGTTTCTCATTAAGCTCTTGTCTCTCTGCTCTGAAAATGAGAAAGTGGAGACGTCAGGTTCCCATCGTAATACTTCCTTAACAAATCTGTGTCTTTGTCCATTATTCTCCTCCACCTCCAACTCTCTCTCAGCGACTCAGGAACAATGTCCTCTGGCGTCCATAGATCCTGTCAGGGCCCGAATAGAAAAACCTCATTTAATTACATGGGAATTAAGTGGGAAATGAAAAAACAAAATGGAAGACAGAATAAATAGGTGTGTTTTACCGGATCAAAGAACTTGAAATCAAGGTTTTCCACTCCAAAGTAAAGCAGTTTCTTTTCTGCTAGAGCTCTGCTGATGTAGTTGGAAATTTCCTGTAAAGAGAAGATTGTTGTTGTTGAGGTTAGGAAGACAAGCTTGATAATTGATTTTAAATCCAAATTAAACTAGTATTTCTTTAATGATTCATAGTTCCTGGATCATGGATGTTTTGTTTATCTTGTTAGATTGACAATTTGTGTTTTTATTAAATATATTCATAGTAAATTAGTAGATGGTTTCATTAATAACACATTGGGATGAAAAAAATGCTAATAATATTAAAGATTCTTCTTCCTATGATAAGCCTA
This sequence comes from Bagroides melapterus, assembly GCA_028566695.1. Classification (NCBI taxonomy): domain Eukaryota; kingdom Metazoa; phylum Chordata; class Actinopteri; order Siluriformes; family Bagridae; genus Bagroides; species Bagroides melapterus. The sequence goes on from JAOTRN010000046.1 coordinate 23,510,188, forward strand.
ATTTGTATTTGTATGTACAGTATTTATGGATTACATTTCTACTTTTAAGTAAATAGTTTAGTTTTCTATTGTGTTTTCTGGTGTGACAGTATTCCGGCTTGTTACACACTTGCCAAGAGAAAGCCGTGTTTGAACACTTTACCTTTAACATTCACATTAACATTATCACGCTTCATGCTGTTGTCCTACCTGTGAAGGGCCTGTGGCCTGTGCTTCAGTGTCGCCCTCCAGAGACTCTGTGTAGAGCTGAAGGTTACTAAGTGATTCAGTGTCGTTTGGGTAAAACAACAGGAGAGAACGCAGTGTCTGCAGCGCCCCCTTCAGATCGCCCGCTGCCAATACAACAGAAAAAAGCCAGTGAGTGAACTGTAACATGGCCAAATAAATGATCCATTCATGTTAGCAGAAAGATCTTTGCCTTGAATGTATCATATAAGAAATAAAACCTGACATATTCATATAGGAAAATAATCCAGTGAGGTGGTGTGCTGTCACCTGGAGATTATTTTCCAATAACAGCATGTCCAGAAATACAGAACTCTTCTTATAACACTGGAATTTTCTAACAAATTTCTTAAATGTATAAAAATCAATAAGACAAGACTTTATTACAGCAGCGGACAAGAGACAATACAGCAGGAAAAAAGCAGGAAAAATATGACGCAAATATTAAAAACTGCTGAGAATGTATACACAGAAGAATAGACTATAATATAACCAGATTCACTCATATACCAGTTATAACAGTCTGCAAAATTGTCATTGTGCAGCATGACATGTTGAACATGTATTCATTTACAGTTACCCTTAATATTTTGGAACGTACGTACATATGAAATCATTTACATTATAACAGCTTCAAACAGGCTTTCTCTCACCAGTCTCAGCTACAAATGAATGACACAAAATATCACTTAGTCAAATTAGTAAAAAACTGGAAGGCCTTCTGTCTTTAAAGGAATTGGGGACTCTGAAACTTTATCATATCAACAATTGTATTTAATTCATTTGTTTGGAATATCTGCCATACAAAAGCTTGTATAAATTGTTACTACAGAAATGGGAGAATGTAGCACAGCAAGAAAGAGGAAAAGAAAACATAAAAGAGTAAATAAAACAAAACAATAAAAAACAAACAAACAAAAAATTGTCAAATTGTGTTCTCATGTATGTTTGAGATGATGTAAGATAAAAGCAAATGCACAGAGTTTCGACAGAAACAAGAGAGTCTAAAAGCAGACCAAAGCTGTGGGATTTTGCTGAGAACAAACACACTCAGAATTGGACTACAGTAAAAGGTCCCAGGATGAAAACTACTTTATTATCAGTCACTGTTGTCCTGTCATTTTAATGGAATGCTGTGGTAAACTCTGACCTTTATACTGGGCAATATGGCGATGCTCAAGCTGCATTGGGAGAAAATCCTCCTGAGGAGAGATCCGTCCAGGCCGCATGGACACCAGACCAACACATGCTTGATTGCATGCCAGTAGAGAGAGAGACAGGGCTATGGGGAATAGAAAAAAAACTTGTCCACTTTTGTATGATACAAAACACAATTCTCCTTGTTTATTTATATACTGTAATTAATTCCTTTTGTGTATGTTTCACTTCTTTTCGCACCTGCAGCTTTTTCATACACTCCCTCTACACTATTTGTCTCCTCTGGGAGGCGCTGTGATGTAACCATGCACTGAGCTCTGCACTCATCCGTCTGCTTCAGCGTCTCATTGACACACTCCTTCCATCTATCTGCAGCTCGGGCCCAGTCAGAGGAGCTCTCAGCCATGACAGCAGCATCATACACCTCCTGCGTTTCCCACAGGGTGAGATGGAGGAACAGGTGCATGAAGTGTGATGGACAAAGAGCTCATTTGAAGATAACGTTTATATACTCTATCAATAGCTAGGTGATGGCATTATGAAGGCTTTTGTGGCAGAAAGAAGTCATTTAAATCAATGATGAAACAAAATAAAAGTCACCTTCTACATCAAGGAATCATATTTGTTGTTTGAATTTTTCTTCTAGCATTTTTTAACTAGAGCTAAATTGTAGCTTATGTTGCTAACAAGTACATTCATCATTCACTGGCTTCAACAGAAACTGCTAAGTTGAGCTCTGGTAGCTATGATATATGTTTTAAAATGTCGATTTTTACAAGTCACACAGTGTTAGATACCACAGATGAAGAAAATTATTCATTGGCCTGACACAATGATACAAATTTTACTTGGCACACTATTAGCATGATGCTAAACTTCCCTTACTTGTCCTGCTACATTAGCATGATGGATGATGAAAAACTTGGAGCAAGAACATGTCTTGGATGACTGTCTAAAGTTAGAGTAAATAAAGATTATGTAAGTTTCATAGTTACATTCAAAAATGATACAGGATGATTTTGAAAGAGAAGAATAAAGTTCAATTAAATTTATGAAAAGGAGATTTTATATTGAGTTTTTTGGTTTGGCCTGACAGATCTTACTGCTGCTTTGTAAGAGCACACATGCTCTTCCATACCTAGCAGGAAATTACATAGTAAATGGAGTAAACATTCTATCGACTAATCTAAACTGTCATAACACTAGACATTATTAAATTTCATAATTCATACTGTACCAAGGTTACTTCTGAAATATGTCAACTTTGCAAACATGCAGAACGCTGAACAGGACATTCTGTACATATCCACTTTTTAACATGGGATGAATTTTGATAGCTGGAGAGATATATATCCTGCCAAGTTGGTTCTTAACTTGTAAAATGTAGTAGTTGCTTTTAAATGGACATTTCCATTCCGATATTTCTTGATACATTTCATTCAAAGTATGCAGAGTTTCACCTCAGCTTCCCTCATAATGTCCACTCTTTCGCCTTACCCAATGCTTCTCCAATTCTCTCTCTCTGTCCTGAAAGGCATCCTCTGTAACTCCAGACATACGTCTGTACTTCTCAATGTTGTTCCTCATCTCCAGGTGACTTGGGTTGGCCATGAAGAATGTGTGAGCGGCAGCAGCAGCCTTCCTTGGCTTACTCAACTGTGAAAAAAAAAGAGTAAAGGCATCTTTCTCAGTATTCAAAAGCAGTTCTATGTTAATAATTCTGATCTCTAACAGACATGTGTGGAAAGCTTTGTTTATTTGTTGCACACATTACTCTACCTGGAAGTAGATAAGCTGCAGAAAATTGTAAGCATTGCGAGTCCCAAATTCATATTCAATATCCGATGATACAGGAAGCTGACCAGCAGGAGTGACAGCTCGGTTTAAACAGTACTTTATACACTCTGCTCGCTGCTGGATCCAGTCCAATGCCCACAGGTCCCAGGTGCTGCCTTTTTCTGTGTCTGCTCACACACACATTCACACTCAGTCATATATACAAATATGCATTCACCAGACAACCATGTATCATTACAAAAAATCATGCAGATATAGGTCAAGAGCTTCAGTTCATGTTCATAAGAATGGGAACACAAAATAAAGGTGAAGTTTTTTCCTTCTTCAACTGTCCTGTTTGGGTGAATCTGTATCCACTCTAGCCTGAGATTCCTGTTATTAGCTGACCTGATGTGGTCTTCTGTTGGGCTGTGTATTCTGAGATGGACTTCGGAGAATTTTCTGCTCACCACAGTTGTAAAGATTGGTTTACTGAGTTAGCAGTGAACTGTCGCTCGATCAGTAGTGCTATTCGAATAATTATGACGTGCCACAATATGCAAATGATCGCATGCAGTTTTTTTTAGCAACTTTCTCAGGGTGATTTGGCCGCTTTGCTATTGTAAAGAATCGGCATTTATGCTGAAGGCTACCTAGTCTGGACACTATCGCGTCTCCCGCAGCTGAGCACTCGTCGTGGCATTTTCGCCTGATCTTGCGCAGGGATTCCCTGGTCGATATGGACAGCTCGATGTACTCGGCCGCTTTCTCCCAGTCCTCGGTGAAATAAGCCCGCACTCCGAGGTAGTAGAGTTCGTCGTAAGGCTGCAGCAGGCCTGAGAGAGAAGTCGAGCCTCCCGCACTGCTTGCAGTCAGAGACACGAAGAATAACAAGGCGCAAAGCGAGATAGAGGCCATGCTCAGCGCCACGTCTACAGGCGCTTTAAAGCGCAGCGCCTTAGTCTACAGCGCGCAGGAGAAAGAGAAATGGGATGTTGGAAGCAGAAAAGCAGAAAGGAAAAAGGGAGGAGGAGTGAAAAAGATGGGTGGGGATGTTCCAGGGGTGTGTGTGATTCAAACAGCCTTTGGAAAATCTAACGACTGCACATTGTAATGTCACCCAGCTGTTACTTAATAGAAATATAATAATTATAAATAGTGTCTGACAACTTGTAGACAATTAACTAACGACAGCAGTACTGAATGTTTGCATGAATATTTTCTTCAAGGCCACCTTATAACCTCAGAGGTAAATACTGTTTTCTCTGTCCACACTGATGTGCCCAGATTTTCTGTATGGTACTTTAGAAATCACTAACTTCAACACGTGAAGGCCGTGCTCTTTTAGCATGCGAGTCACTGGGCCGTATGTTTTAGAATATATGCTCATTTGTGTGGATACGTTTGATACGTCATACAATTATCTGACATTTTAATCAATAAATTTACATGAACATTCTTCATGTGGTAAGCATAACATAATACGTTTTTGTATTTAAAAAAAATATTTCCAATTACAAATTTATATAATAGAAATGTTTGAAATTTAAAACGTGTGTGTGAAGTAACCATGAGATTTATATTATAATCATATTATTATTTTTAAGACAAGCATAAAGTACTTGTGAGTGTTCGAGAGAAAAAGATATACAGCCTGACCACATCATCAGTTACGTCTATGACAGATATCTGAAATGGTAAAGCGCAAATTTGCGACACTTCAAGGTAACTGTGCCTCTGCTGCCTTGCGCTTCCCACCTGTATTCCGACAACCTCAAGCTATTACGTCATCCTGGTTCTATGTTTTAATTGGCTAATAGTTTGTTCTTGCGAATCCTCTGAACAATTACGGATTAGGAGGCGGGGCTTGTTGGATTCTGGTGGGTAAAAAACTGGCAGTACTGGACCAGTGCACTGGGTGGCACTGAAAGCTGCAGTTCATTGAGCGAAACGGAAAGAGAAAAGGGAGTAAGCAGAGCTGTCACATAGCGCCTGGTATTTGGGTTGGAGTTTTGTGGTCTGGGAGCAAAATCAAGACGGGACGAGTGCGCGAAAGAAAGGCAGCGTTATCGAGAGGACATGGCGGAGGCTAGCGAGGTTTTGATGTCGGTGTTGTCCACTATTCGTGTGCCGAGGCCCGGAGACCGCGTTCATAAAGACGAGTGCGCGCTGTCATTCGCTTCTCCGGTGAGCTTTTTACTCCACACACTGCACACTTTACTATCATCGCTTGTATACTTATATACTAGCTTATCACGTATTATGCTTTTTGATAAGGCGTTTATTTAAGTTAAGCCGGTAGGTGCGATAGACTGTTTTTAGCGTTGCTGCTAATGATGCTGAGATTCGCGTTAGCAGAATGGCTAGTTGTGTTAGCTAGCTTCATTCAGAAGTTTCTATCGAGCATTGATTTACTTTAAAACAAACCTAGTTAAATGCTGGTTACTAGACATATCAATATGGATCTAATCACATAAAAATGTTATAATTTACGTAAAAAGATATCCTTTATAAGTACCATGATAGCTAGCTAACGTTGCCGCCTTACTAGCGGTATTAGCTAGCTAGCTAAGTTCGCTGAGTAATGATCGGACAGCATCATAACTGTGTCCGAAATGCTGCCTAACTACCATTCCATATTTCCTACCAACAGCAAAGTGCTTGAAACACCACCGGCTTTGAAAACTAGCTCACTGTGTTCATTTATGAGTACACGTTATACCATACGATGTTAAATTGTAAAACTATGTAAACGGCGCATTATACAGCGCTGATGGTGGAAAACATTGGGCACGAGCGTGCACTGTGATGCGATCATTAAAAACTATTTCATGCACAGGTGCTTTGTAGCGCTACAGATGTGACAGCAAATTGTAGCATGCACACTTTTCATCATTGTTGTCGTTGCTGTTCAGGAGAGCGAGGGAGGTCTGTTCGTGTGCATGAACTCATTCCTTGGCTTTGGGAGTCAATTTGTGGAGCGGCATCACGCACGGACCGGCCAGAGAGCTTACCTGCACATCAAGCGCACGCGCAAACCGAATACCCAGGTAAACAACATCGCTTTGCTTAAGAGGTTATGTGGAAGCATAGCACAATTCCCAAAAACAATAAAAACGGTCTCTCTGTCCAATTACGTTTTACTGTTAATAATATACATTGTCATAAAGAAAGCAAGGGGGGACACTGGCAAGTAAACATGGCTTTGAGATGGATGGCTTTGATCCTGGGTACATAGTGGGATTATAAATCATTACTCTTCCTGTGTACTAAGTGTGGACAAAGGATGTCCAGCAACATTAGCATAACAGTCTTTATGATTACAGCAGCAGGTCTTCGATACAAGCTTACAGTGTGCAGGTGAAATTATCTACTGAATCATAAGTGAGGCTTGAGCATGAACTGTTTTCAGGGATGTGATGTATTACCTTAACCATAAATCCAACTAGTGTTTAATCAGTAGCACATTTCTGTCACTTCAGTAAAATCTCACACAATGTTTAATGATTAGTTTTGTCATACGGGGAAAGCATGCATTATTTGACCGCAGATCTGTGTGCTGTTTTGGGAGGGTTGCTGGTGGAGCAGATTATAACTGAGCACAGTGGTTCCTCCTCGTCTACACCTTGTTTACGTTGATGAAGTATAAAAATGTGGTGCACAGTTCCTCAAATTCTCAACTCATTAAGGGTGCATGGATTTAAAAGCTGACTGTTAGCAGTGTTTTCCATATATCTGAAATAAACTTGGGAAGGAATGCTACATCATCAAAAGCAGTGCTACATCATCAAAATGTGTTTGAAATTTGTCATTCTATATGTTTCTAAATGCAGGCATCCCCCTTTTTTTTTTTAACACGGCTCTTTGTCACGTCACATAATGAGGGCTCATGTTATTGGCCATGCTTTGTAAAGGTTATTGTAACCAGGCTGAAATATGAGTGAACTTTTTAGCAGAGTACGACAGGCAAACAGTGTGTGCTGCCCAGGATGACACTGCCTGTAGGAAAAGCAGCACCACTCTTTCTGTAGTGACGTAATGAGTTCACTGGCATACAGCAGTTTTCCTGCAGATCATTTGTACTGGGGTCTGTTCATTCTCCACATCCACACACTGAACTCTATCCTGTATCTCTTAGGCCACCTGTGTCACTGACACAGACGTTTGTTTACGCTACATGGATATTTATATAATCATTTTGGAGTTTTAGGAGTTTAGATCTTTTTCAGTATATATCACTCATATTTTATGTTCTTATGGACGTCTGAGTTTTTCTGGCATTAAAGCTTCTTTCCAGTTAAAAAAAACAACAAAAAAAGACAGTATTCTTACACTTGTGAACATGACTGATCCAGATTGAGTATTTTGTTAAATAAGAATTTCCTTTTATTTATAAGCTGCTTCTTGCACAATGACTAACATTTCAACAGGCTGAAATCAGAGTGAAATTTTAACGAATTGTTTGAAAGTAGTTAAAAAAATTTTTTTTAACTAAGGCAAAATCTCATTGAAGCAATCACATCGATTTTTTTTTTTTTTTGTAGACGCTTGTAAAGCTATTGGGCAGTACAGATATTTACACATTATCTTTATTAAAGTGTAAAAAAGCCTGGAAATGAGCACTCCAGACCTGCCATACTCCACTACACACACATGAGCTCATGTACTACTTTATCCTGTTTCACTCCTCCCCTGACCCTAAGCATACGCACGAGCACTTCTTTGAACCCCAACATGTGAAATGGAACCAAATCACAGTAAACGAACTTGATCTTACTTTACCTTTGTATGTTTATTAAACCTGTCCTCTTGTTTATTTGTTGTTCTCAGATGTAACCTTTATGTAAATAAAAACCTACTACATGCATGTTTTTCAGAAAGAGGATGACGGCAGTACCGGGTCAGGAGATCCTCCCAAGAAGAAACCTACTCGCCTGGCGATAGGTAAGCACCAACATGACTTGTGCTTGAGATGGCTATTTCTTCTTATTATATGATTCTGGTTCTGGAACTGTTTTGCATTGCAGCATGATGGAGAAATGCTGGCTCTAGTCTGAGGAAATTGATTCACTTCCAGCACCAAAATGCTGACAGTTTGAAACCCATAACTGCAGTAGCCAAGGGCACGAGAAACTAGTTTTAACCACCGAGAAAATGAGAGTTTCACATTATAGATATTTTGGTGTTGGGTAGTTTAAAATTAGGTTGCTGTTTGTCTCTAACATCTGTCATCTGTTTATCAGGAAGTTGTTCTTAATGTTTAACTTGTTTACATAAAGGCGTAAATGTTTCATGACTCTGATGAATGCATGAATAACTATTCTATAATATAAAATAGATAGTGTAAAATTCTTAAACGCTTCTTAACATGAACATGACAATGTAGCCAAAAAGGGATGGAGAACATTAGAAAAACTGTGTGATCTCTATGAATTTTTCTTCCCCTTTAAGATGCACATAAATAGACAAGGTTGTTAGACAGACAGACGGACAGATAGATAGATATGGAGTGGGGAAAGATTTCTTGGCACACTTTGGGTTGTTAATACCAATCACTCATCATCTGAAGGCCACAGACTCTTTGAGTATTGTTGCTGATTTTCCATCTTCTATTAGCTACTTCCAGCCTGATTAAGCACCATGTCACAAAGCAAAAGTTGAGTCGGCTGTTTTGAGAGCAAAGGGAGACCCAAACTAGTATCAGTGTAGTGTTCCTCAGTGAGACATATTTCTATAAGAGAAATATCATTTGTACAGCTCATAACATACACAATAACATTACATGCAGTACATTTGATTTACTTTACTTTATTATTAGGCTTTGGTATTGTTTCTTTTCATTAGGAGTAAAGCGTCACATCCATA
>JAOTRN010000046.1:23605926-23620740 GCA_028566695.1 Bagroides melapterus
CAGCATGTAGTTTCTCAGAGACATCCAAAAGGGCAGTCTCTGTCGAGTGTGCTGCTTTGAAGCCAGACTGGTTGGGAGCTTGCAGGTTGTTCTGAGAGAAATAGGCAGACAGTTGGTTATATACATTGCGTTCAAGGATTTTTGAAAGAAAAGAGAGGACTTTTTGAAAGAAAAGAGGGAGCCACTGTCTTTGTGCAGGCCCTTGTGCTCTTTATCTAGGAACCTTCCCACATCTGTAATCTAACAGTTTGGCACTTGTATTTTGTGGCCTATTTAAGCATATTTATATTTGCATATGTACACTATTTTCTGTTTATTAGAAATGCTTGTCATGTAAATTATTGTATATTGTATATAGTAAATTACTTGTACTTCATTATCAACTATTGTCTACTAACTATTCTAACTATTAACTAATGCAATACATATTAATAACTAGAATATCCTAACGGTAGAATCTTTGAAATATTTACATGAATTTCAAAGTACTTAGTATTTAGTATATTCCCTTTTTGCTTTAATGACAGTGTGGTCTTGAGATGGACTTCAATAAATGATTCAATAAAAGAGGAAATATGGACATAAAGAAAATATGAGATATGAAACATAACCTGCAAAAATATGACAAAAATTTGAAATATGACAAAGCAGTTAAAGTTCAATATCAAAAATATACTTATATTTAAACTGAGACCTATAAATAGTGCAGAATTGCTAATACTAAATATTCAGTAATGTTTCTAAAACCTGAAACTTTCCGTTTATATTCTAGTTTGGTCTCAAAATTTGATAGTCAATACAGATGTCCACTGGGTTCCTTCAGTAAACCAATCTTGCACATATGCAATGCAAACAGTGTCATTAGACAGTGATGTTATTATGGAGAACCTTTTTTCAAACAAGGTTTAGCAGGTGCGCTAATTAGTGCTTTGTTTTTGTTATTTGTATGGACCAAGGGAGAGGCCTTTCTACGCATGAAAACAACTGTGTCATGGTGAACAATGGAGAGAATTAGACAACCAGCATCCTGGGAACGCAAAAAGATGAGAGACAAACACACAGTGTAAAGCCACTTGACAGGGTCATAAAGGTGCCTGGTGAAGTAAATAACAAGATGGTATGTTAGTTGAGCTAAGCTCTCAATGGAATTAGCCCAAAATTTCTTGAGTTCTTACCAAATTTGCTTGAGAACTAAGCATTCATTAGGTAAACAAAAGTCTTATTTTCTACAAAGTCACCCTGACCATATTCATTTTTTAGATTATATAATTCAGGTACTGTATATATGAATATGATTGTGTGTGATGCAAACCAGACTCGCCCCTGATTCTAATGTACATATAATAAATTTACTGCATCAATTCAACAAGTGATTATTTCTCTTCTGCCTATTTTTTAAGAATAGAATAGGCATACACCATGTATCAAGTGATTTATCTAGTTATCTGTAATTTATCTGGCTTTGTCCAGGAATATGCATAGCATGCCATCCCTAAAGCATCATTTTCTTTCATGTCATCTGTAGTCAGGAGACCACATACAGTAAGGTAAGGTTGTTTCTTCTTGGATAGCAGTAGGATTATCAAAAGCCACACATGGAAAAAAGGGGACAGAAGTTAAGGTAATGCAAAGGAAGGCTGAATTTTACCATGATGAAACATTTTCCACTCTTTCAGGCACACAAGCAATCTAGAAATGGTCAATCTAATGCTATCATGGACACAGACTCACTGAAACTGGACTGCTGAACTCTGGAAAAAGACCTTTTTTTCTAATCTTGCCAAGTGAGCCTGTGCACACTATAGGGTTTTGTTCTAGGCTGACAGGAGAGGAACCTGATGTGGTCTTTTGCTGTTGTAGCTTATCCACCTCAACTTTTGATGTTTTGTGCATGCTGAAATCCTTTTCTGTTCATGACAGCATGTGCAATCTGACAATTTGATTGCGCAGATAGCGGGAATGTTAAGGGATTTTTACAAAGAATATATGATAATGTCATATATTTGTAAATGATGTCCAGTGTGCAAATGTCAATCATGAGGTACAAAGTAGGAGGAGGAAACATTTACATTAGTCTTCTGTGTGAACTACTTGCTCAGTATAGTCTTGGCAAGTTCAAATCTTTAAAAATGCCCATACGTGAATCGGGCAGCTTAAATCTGGTGTGAAATGCTCAAAAACAGATACTACACATTGTCTGCTATTTAGCCAATTAGCAGGCCTTGTGGCTAACCCACTGCTACCTTGGGTGAGTTTTCTTCAACATACCTTGAGCCAGTGAAATTAGCTGAATTCCATAGCTTGAGTGTTGGGACATTATTACATCCAGACATGTTTATCTCTTCCCTTTGTTTGGATTTCCCACATGTCAAATGGGGAGCCACAAATAACTTAAGACTTGCAGCATGTATGCTTATGTAGTCAGTGTGTGAATTCCTTCTAAGTCAAAGATTGGCAGTAGCTTTATGCTCACTGTCTCAGTGCTAACCATATAAAAGATCCATGTTTGACTGGTCCAAACCCTGCAGCTTTCAACACTCCCACGTCCAGTGAACTTTCTAGATAAATTATGACATGGCAGATTCACTGAGGTGGCCCTAGTCAGCAATTCTGGGGAAAGAAACTGCAGTTCTGCCACAGTCCCAGCCTTTTTATGACTTGAGGTCTTTTCAACATCAGACCCCAAAAAATTGGTACTCTGTACCATGGTTTGTTGCCTCTTGCACAGAGGTACAAAAAAAATAGGTTGAATCCAGACTCCAAACTTTTCAAAATTAATACAATAGACTTTTTTCAGTTTTTTAAGATTGTTAAACTTGTTCCTAAAGACACTTCCCTTTTATTTGTTAAGCATTACAAGTAGTTTCAAAAGTAACCAAAAGTCAGACAGTTCAAGCCATACAGCCACAGCATTAGTTTATGATATATGCTGTTCCATTTTAAATACACAGTTTAGTTTCTACCAAATGCCACAAGTGTTTTCAAGATATATGCAAGCAGTGTTGTCTACTCTGATGGCCAGTGGCATCAGAATACTGTTGGACATGGACATCTTTCACCTATCACGGAGCAGGCCATCTTGGACATATCCACCATCTTCACCTGTATTACGTTGCTTGTTCACATGGTAAATCCAGACCACACAGTTAATTTCTACATTCACTAAGGTCAATGACAGTGCTAGCCTAAGGTCAATGACAGTGCTAGTCCACACAGTTAATTTCTACATTCACTAAGGTCTACTGGGGATGTGAGGACTGATGATAATAACCAATGCAGTGAAGTCCTAGGTCAATCTGGACCTACAGGCATTTCATAAGTGACTTGTCCTTATACTTGGAACCCAAAATCACAGACAGTGCAAGAAGCGCAAGAGGTAGGCTTGCTGGAAAACCAGGGAATTCCTAACAGAAGACCTTTCCTCCACATTTGCTGATTCTTCCAAAATCATAAGGAATTAAGTAACCTGGCCAGAAAGCATTGCTTGGGGACCAAGATTGTTGACAAGACCTTGGTTCCTAGTACTGCCTAATTTTCAGACCACCCTGGTGGCTTCCTCCTGAAGCAGTTTCAAGTATATCTCCCCCCTCAGGCTGAATCACCAGTTGGAAACTGCAACTTTGAAGTGACAACTCCCATCTACACTTGAAGTTTCTTTGAGCTCCCTAAGTCTGTGCAAGATACAGAACTGAAATGGCTATCTCTGAAAACTAGCAATGACTTCATCAAAGGTTAAATGGTCTGACCATAAGCTTGCTTTGCAGACATTAGTGATCAGATAACTATGGGGTGACATTGTGTTTGAATGCAAGATTATTTCATCAAACTTTAGTTTAGAATTTTACCTTACCTGTACTATGTTCTCTCTTTCACATTTCTTGTACTATAGCTCATAGTCTTTTGACAGGCCTAGTTAATAGCTGATAATCCAGGGCATGGGCCAGGCAGCAGAGAAACAGGCTTCATCAACCAGTTGCTTGCTGCCTTGAGGCATTAGATGTTAGATCTGTTCCCCAATCAAAATAAAAATACAGAACATTTCTGAGTTTAATATAAATACACTATTTAACTTAGAAATAGTCCATGCCAAAGCACCATTTATCTAGTAAAAAATTACTATAATATTCCTTAGATAAAGGGTTTATTTTAAATGACTAAATGTACTAAAACAAATTTAAATTAAACCAAATGAGTAGGAAGCTCTAAATTAAAACCTAGTGAGAGCAGAGATTGTGAGACTCAGTAGGCATCACTCAACAGTGGGGCACTCTCAACAGAGGCATATGATTGATTTTATACTGACATTTAGCACTGATATACAAAACAATCTTCCTAAACCAGTATGGAATATCTAATTTTATATGAAATACATTTAGACACTTCTTCTTGCAAACACATAAGCCACACAATCACCTCAACTGTTGTTCTCAGATTTATTGAAATTTTCATAATCTATAGGTTTATTTATTTCCCGTTTAACCCCACAGAACTTGTAGAAAAAGTGGCTGAATGCATAAACTCATTGTTTTGCGATACACTAAATATTCATAATGTTGCACAATTTAAAAATTATTTTCAGACAGATAGCATGCACTTGTTTATAATGACCAAATGTGTCATTTATTTATTTATTAAATAGGACCATGTAAGATTTAGAAAGTAAATAGCAGCATAAAAAACTGGTGGTGTTCCAGATTGCATGGGAGCATGGAAATCCTGCACAAATAGAAAAAGGCTCAGCTTATCTCTAGAAGGTATTAAAAATAAACTTAGACTCATATTTTGGACAGTAGCAAAAGCAGGAATATGACAGACACTGATGCACAGATATCAACAGTGTGAACTACCAATTATTTTGTTGTTTTTTCCGTGATCAGATCTCCAAGACTCTAGAAAAGCACCCCAAAGTTCTATACCTGAACTCTTTCATTAGAATCACAAACATGAGTTAATTTAATCTCCGCTTATATTAATTAATCTAAGTTCTGTTACGTCAGGTCACAGTATTTTTCTATATAATGTAATTTTAATGCTTATTTAACAGTTATCAGTTTGTACATATTAATGATGACTGCAAAAATAAAGTATGAAGCTCCTTTCTAGGGCCAGTGCTTTTCATATACAGGGTATTTGATGATGATATACATACCTGCTTGTTTCAGCCAAACCAGTTGACAGATACCAGCTTACTAATGGTGTTTACATTAGACACTGGATGCTGAATAACCCCCTCCTGTTTTATCCTGACAAGACTGTATTTCTTCTATAAGGTTAGAGACAGATAGAAATAAGTTTTCACATTATAAAATTACTCTCAATGTGCAAAAGTGAATGACCTGGGTTTGATTAGTGACACCAGTCTCTCATCAAAAGCACATGTAGTAGCACTAAATCAGCTCATAAAATTGTGTTAAAATTGTTTATAGAATATTACTCTTAATCCAAGAAAATAGTGTTTCACTCCACAGTACCTCAGCAAATTCTTATAAACCACAACATCTGCTCCTATCATATCTTACACAGATGATTCACTCTGCCCCTGTAAAGTAGAAGAGGTGGAACAGAACACCCCATATGTATGTAATGTATGTACAGTTACTGTGGTTATTTACCACAGGCTCATATGTATGTAATGTATGTACAGTTACTGTGGTTATTATACCAAGGCTCCTTGTCATTTGGAACCATGTTGACTGGGAAAGCAAGCTCTAGGCTGTAAGACTGCAACACTTATTGTAAATACTCTGTGAATATTTTATTTGGAACATTTACTAATACTTGTAGAGCCTCCCTATTACACCCTTAAATTGTCATGGCATGGATTCCACAAGATTATGGTCCGTGTTGATATGATTACATCACACAGCTCCTGCACATTTTTCAGGTGCACTTTTCATTAAAAGTTAATCACCTGTTATTCCACATCCAATATATCAAGCTCATTGTCATGTTCATGAAACCAGTTTGAGAGATATTTCCTTTGTGTAATGGTGCATTATCATGCTGGAAGTAACCATTAGAAGATGGTAAATTGTTGCCAGTGATGAGCATGATTCACAACAAAACTCAAATAGTCTGTGACATTCAAGTGATGAAAGGTATTAACAGCCCAAAGTGTGGCAAGAAAACATTCCCCACACCATTACACCACCTCTACCAGTGTGGACTGTTGACACAAGGCAGGTTGGTCCATGGATTCATGCAGTTGGTGCCAAATTCCAAACATATCATGTGTTAGCCTCATCAAACCAGGCTACATTTTCCAGGCTTTTGCATTTTCCATCTAATGTTTCATTTTTTGTCCATTCTGAGAAGCTTTTCTGCTCACCACAGTTGTACAGAGTGATAATCAGAGCTACTGTAGCCTTTATATTATAATCTAAATATAATATTATAATATTATAATTTTTTTTGGTTGGCTGATAAGATAATTGCGCAAAATAATTGTTGTACATAAAGTGCAAGAGCTTGTTATGCATGCATGCACACTCACACAAGGAGGTATCTGGGTGCTTCAGACTGCCCTGGGGCCATAGAACCACAGTTATTTATTATTACTAGAATTCCATTTCATTATTATATAGTGGAACCTGGCTGATGCAAATGCAATACCTAACCTTTAACTGGGTTCATTTAAACATACAACTGCAGTACCCCAAATTATCCTCAAACACTGATGGGGCTAAATTAATCCTACTGAGGGGTATAAATTATTCTATTGAAATCTATAAGTTATTTTACGAATAGGTGCTGCAAATTGCATATTCAATATGGCAAGCATGCCAAATGGACAAGATGAGGGCTGCTTATTTGAAAATAGCAATACAGTAAGTAAGTCTGTGTGGTGTTATCCAGCTTACATATTTTCATACAGAGAAATCGCAGCACAAGAACATCCTTCAGCCCATACACATACATACATACATACAGTACATACATAAATTCATAAATAAATGTGATGATACCAACCTGCCCATCATAACACACATCTCACTCCATGGTCCATGGGCATTAATATAGACTTAGTCCTAACTTTTCTGTTATAACAGCCTCCACTCATTTGGATAGGCTTTCCACTAGATTTTGTAATATGGCTGTGGGGACACATACCCATTCTGCCAGATAAGCATATCAGAGGAAAGGCTCTGATATCTGATAAGAAGGCCGCTTGCTTTTTGCACATAAGTAGTTCCATTGAAGGTAAATCTTAATGCTACAGCATACAAATATATTCAATGTTAATTGTATGCTTAAATACTTTGGGGGTAACATTTAAGTACTACATTTCTTTCTCCCCTACTTTTTCTTCCCTTCTATTTTTACATGCATGCCATGCAAAGAAATGCATTTTCATAAATGTACTGTTTTACAGTGCAATCATTCTAAAACACTGACCAACAAATGCAGATACAACTCTTCTGATGCCCACTTGTTTTCTCAAGGGCAGTCAAGGGAGAGAGAAACAGACAGAATATTGCTGCACTCTTGGCAGTCTGCAGAGCCTTTTTATGAAAGCAAGAAAACCATATAATTGTGGCATCGTAATTATCAAGAGAGAATGAAAGGGGAATAGTGAGTGAGAGAAACAGAGGAGGGGAGCCTAAGGGGAAGGGAGGAGTAGATAGCTGGCAATTCATTTGTATCTTCATCTTTGTAAGTAAGAAGTGAATCTGACAGTTACAATAATAGCAATGTGAAACACTCAATTGGATTTCGTTGCATGAATGTTGAATATTGGTCTTACATGAAGGATGTTGCTCAACACCACACACTGTGTATAGCCTTAGTTGGTCAGATTTAGATGTATTTCTGTCACAAGGCTTGTCTGTGTAGGAGAGAAACAAAAATTAGGTGTTTTTATTTTCTCAATTTCTTTTGTTTTTGCCTGAAGCTGATCCGGAGTGATTCCAGATTTCCTAGGCAGATGCAGCAAAGTCTCAATAAAACTTCAAAACTCCTTTGCTGTCAAATTAAGCCTAGTGTCAGCAGTAAACACACACACCTATATAGTTGCAGCTCTGGGCACATGTACAGTATAACAAATGCGAGAGACTGATTGAAAGAGCAAACATTTTTAGGAGCTTTGTGTCTGCTCTAGGTGTGTTTGTAAGGAGTGATCGACTGCAGACAAGACAATGTCACTGCCAGTCTCTAAATCAAATGAATCTATGCATATTCACATTAGCATTAATGTTAGACTGCTGCTAATTGAAGTACACTTTGGCAAATGTGTATGTGTGTACATGTATTTGTGCTTGTGTTTGTATTCATCCATTCTATGTGGATGTGTGGCCTCCATCAGAGGGCATCACATACACATGCACACACACACACATATGCACGCACGCACACACACACACACACACACACACACACACACACACACACCACAAGCAGAAATGCTACAATTCAGTGAGTTGTTCTTTCAGACTGCTTCTACCATTTCACTCATATCTAAAAACAGTTCTTTACACACTCTATATTTCTTTAAGTATCTCTTCTTCTTTGGGTCCCTCTTGAGCTATGACATGCTTTGTCACTCAGGCAGTGTTTTAAGTGAAGTTTCCATGGGCCTTTGTGCCTGTTCAGTGACACTATGAACATACAGAGCATAGATCTCAGTTACTTGTGTGTTTTCCCAGTGATACCTGGTGATATTGATGATGCATGCCCTGACATGTTCTCTCAGCTGATGTCATAGCTCTCTCTTTCTCTTCCTCTGTCTCACACAGTGGGTGGGTGAACTGCAGTTCAGTACTATCCTGCGGTTATGTTCAGATGATATTTTGCTGCATGAGACAATAAGCTGTCTGCTCTTTGCATGCATGCATACACAATGCAATGAAGATTTTGGCAGAAAATCATCACCCACCATGGTTATAGTATTTTACTCAACGTCATCATTAGTCTGTCAGGTATTATGTCATCTCTATAGATTTATTAATCTGTCAAATACATAATGATGCTATTACTGTTTAAAACAAAATAACGATGAATTCAGATTTAGCTGGAGATAAAATTGCAATATATATTACATGAATTGAACACTGGTTCATCAGAGGGCATCACATATTCATATAGACAATACAGACAAAAATGTTGTGGGGGTGGGAGGAAGCCAGAGAACCAGGAGGAAATGGAGAAATGGTTACCAACACTACCTGCTGGTTCAATCAGTCTCATTATCTTAATAAAGTGAATAGTTGTGCTGAACGTTACCTTTAATATACCACATAATGTATATGATGATCCTGTTGTTGAAATGGAAAACAGGACAGATGACACTTGAGTATCAGAATTTAGTTTACTAGCTAATTAAAATGTGCAGAAATAGTACTTATGAGTTAATGCTTTCAACACAGTGAAGTCAAGTAGTTCTGGTCATAAGAAGACTGTTGCTAGGCAACTGGGATATGTACTCTGAGAATGAATGTGTTTTTGAATGGTTGATTAATGTTTTTTACTAAGCAAGCTAAGCCTAGGATAACAATGTAAAGTCAGAAACACAGTGTTAATGAGAAAAAAATGTCAGGAATACCAACATTTCTCCAGCTGTGCTGTTGAACAGTCTGGACATAAAAAAAAATACATTTATACTTAATCAATTGAATATTGAATATTGACAGCTAACTGAACTGTCATGAGCTCTGCTGTACTGGAAAACTTCAACAAGGAATTTCACTTCCTTAGCTAACTGGTGTATAATGTAGATATCAGGGATTATTGAGAATTAATTCAAGGAAATTCAACCTGTCTGGGCTGAACACTAGGGCCATAATGCACATCCACTTGTTTTCATTTTTGCTTCCTATGAAAGGACAGTTTCACCTTTCAATAAATCAAATGATTCAGAGCCAAATGTCAGTTCTGCAAGAAAAGTCACCCTGAGAATTTGCTTCCCTTTGCTGCACAACTTTAACCCTGAGTGAAATAACAAAAGATCACCTTAGCTTTACTGATCACTACCAGTTATCACACCATAACATCAGCATGAAACAGTTATAAACGCAGTTGTTCTCTCAGTTACACCATTAGCTTTTCAGCACTCCCTGACATAGAGAGTGCTAATTCAGACATGTATGTGATGTTTCCTGGAATGATGGACACAGTCAGAGAGCTGACTTTATATCAAGTCAAGAAGCTTTTATTGTCATTCCAACCATACATAGCTTATGCAGAACACAGTGAAACGAGACAAAGTTTCTCCAGGACCATGGTGCTACATAGAACAAAGACAGAACTGTATAGACCAACACAGAGCTAAGAACTTAAAGTAAGTTGTCCTAGCCACATAAAGTGCATCTCTGTAACCTACAGTAGTGCAAACAGAGCACGACAAAAGACAGTGTTGACAGACAATACAAGAAACTACAAGACAAAACACAAAAGCAGCACTGACCAGTGTACCTACTGTATATGTAAACATACAGAAATGACACTTAATAACAGCAGCAGTTCTATGAGGTATTGTAATGGGTTGTCCAAAACAGCAGTTGACTAAATGTTGACAACGTGCAAAGACACAAAAACAGTGTGCAAAGCTTTTGCATTTCTATTGTGCTTGCAGGTTTTCAATCTCGGGCTGTTTTCCTGTTTTTGTCCCTTTGTTGTTCTGGGATATAGATGGTTTGCTCTGAACTGAACATTGCCTGTTTTTGACTTGGGCCTTGGATTACAGTTTGGACTTTACTGTGATTTTTATGAGTTCCTTACTTTTGCATGTTCTATTATTTTAGGATCACTGTTTTTTTGTGTGCCCCTGCCTTAATGTACTCACTGTCCCTGTGGAACCATTAAATTGTTTGCTCCTTGCTTTTGTATTCAACTTACACTTCACTTACGCAAAACCTCTGAAGTCTGTTTCATGACAAGACATACATCAATTACTGTACTTATTTGGGGATATATAATGTACTGTCCAGTAGAAATACTTCTGCCAATTTTAAGTATTACTTTAATACATTTTGCTCCAATACATGTCCCCAGACACCTTCTCTGTATCCAACACTGAATCAAATAAAACAATATACATGTTCTGGCACTCAGGGAATTATTCAACTCTGTTAGATTAAAGGCAGTGTTGGTTCAAGTGGCAAGGGCTCTGAGTTTTGATTGGAGGACTGGTGTTCAAGCCCCAGCACTGCCAAGCTGCTACTGTTGAGCAATGCCATTAACCATCCCTCCATGGGTGCTACATCATGGCTGACCCTATGCTGTGAACCCAACTTCTATGACAAGAAAGAATTTCACTGTGCTGTAATGTATATGTGACAATATAAAGATCTTTCTATTCAAATAGCAAAAATATAAGAACAAACACACTTGATACTAGTGTTTGAACAACAGCAGATATATTTGTGATAAGCAAAAAAAAGGTGCAATGTTATTATTATTAGTAGTAGTAGGATTGTTATTATTGTAATATTATATAATCTTTTAATTTATGTATTCTACATGTGAAGCCAACCTCCAACAAACAAAAACATAGAGAAATAGGAAAGCATCTTCCCTATTCCCCATACATGTCCTCACAAATGCTTGTGATTGGCTATTGTCACTGTGAGTGACAGGAGAGAGAGTACAGCACCCTCCCTCCCAGAGAACATGGCTTGTTTTTGCTCTCTTGGCTCCTGATAACAGATAGCTGCAGCAGCAGCAAGGTTTGAAATCACAGACAAAATAGCAAACATTTTTTCATTGTATCCTTAGAGAGCTAGAATGATTTTACAATATTCATTCATCTTCAACCAATAACATGTTTATGGAAGGTCGAGGGAAACACCAAGACCAAACCCTGGACCTGTGTGACAGCAATGCTATGCAGTGTAGCTTACTTTTGTACAAGATATTTTGAAAACAAATATTTCTAGAAAAAAATCGATTATTTTTTCATGAGTTATTTCACTGTTTACTTGGGTCATAGAACTAGAACAGTTTCCGTACTTTCTAACAGAGTACTGTTACTATTGAGACTTTTAAAAGTTCCACATGTTCTCTCTGTGTCTGTGTGAGTTTCTTCCAGCTTTTCAAAAAAAATGCTTGTAGTACATTGTGTGTGCATGGGGTTGGGCATCTTTTTATATCTTACTGGGACCAATTGTCCCCTCAAGGCCTGGGATATCAGAGGGTTTTGACATTTGACTCGCCCCCACAAGGAAAACTGCTTCTCAAAAAATTATGCGTGTTTATTATATTAATGTGTTTTTGTGTGTGTGTTTGATGCCCTCTGATGGACTGCAGTCCAGGCTACACATCCACATAGAATGAAAGAATGCAAACACATAACATCACATAAATGTACACATATACACATTTGCCAAAGTGTACTTCAATTAGTAGCAGTCTAACATTAATGATAATGTGAATATACACATATTCAGTTGATTCAGAGACTGCCAGTGACATTAATGGTCTCGTCTTCAGTCGTTCTCTACTTACAAACTGATATAGATTGAACACAAAGCTCCTAAACGTGTTTGCTCTTTCAATCAGTCTCTCGTCAGTCACTTTTTGCTGCTGTGGCAACAGATATTCTAGGGAGATGTGAAGGAACATGAAGGCGATACAGAAGAAAACAGCAGGTTTTGATATTACAATCAGTAAATTGAATATAAAACAACGTTTTTGAGTGTCTATACTCTTTCGTTAATTGTAACTATATTTGTTGTCTCTGAATTTTATTCTTTTGTTTCCCAAGCATACATCTGAAAAATGTTACATCTTTTATAATTCATCACTCTGTTCACTCAGTATGAATATATAAAGTTCCAATGAGCATAATCACGTAGTGGATATTTTATTTATGTCGTATTTATGTTTCTTAGGGGCATCTTAGTTATTTACAGTTGACCTTGAATTTAAGTGCTTTTTGTCATGTGAAATCTACTATGGCAATAATTTCAGTGTTATGGCCTGATGATTTGTGGTATTCACAATATTTCAACCTGAAATTGACAAAAACAAATGTGGAATTTGAGCACTATGTCAAATATAGAAATAAAACAGTAAAAAATTGGATAGATATATCAAATAATTATAATTCAACAAAGAATGTTATTTTTCACTTATTTAATACATCAGATGTAGATTATTAGAGTAATGTATATAAGAGCAATGAATCAATAGTATCTTTTTTGCATTAGGATTATATTCCATGCCTGGTATTTTTGAGATTTAGAAGGTAGGTGATCCTATAATAAAAAAAAATATTGCAGTTATATGTTGAATAATATGGTATATATTCTATGTTCTATATTTTATATTCTATATTTTATATTTTTTATTACTCATTTTATTTTATTATATTTCTTTATTTTTATTTTTATAGAACAAAATAAAAATAAAAATAAAGAAATACACAGTATGACATGGAGTGAAATGCTTTGTATTTTATTCATCACATAACATAAACATACACGGTATGACATGTAGTGAAATGTACGACTGAATTTTTTTAAAAATTCTGTTAAATAAACACGATGCCAGCAGCTACATGCACAAATACATACAGGAAACATCACATCCACAACAAAGCTCTTGAAATTGTCACTAAGGCCAAGCCTATATATGCAAATGGCTCATACTGAGGTGGATCCCAGAATGGTTCCCATGAGCAGAAATGAGATAAAAGCTTGCAAAATGTATATTGGTTTGTTCTTGACTATATTTTTAACATTGTGTCTATCACCCCATACACAGACTTAAGGGAATCCATCGACTTTATTATACACACAAACCACAAATCACATGAATCTTCTAATTCTTAAGATCTCTGTAGATTGTAATGTATTTTTTAATGCTGTGCCTCTATATATAATAGTTGCCTCACTGAAATCTAAATCATTTTGTTCAGGCTTCTTATGGCAGGATACCACTGTAACCTTCCAGATTCCCCTGGTTAAAATGTTTATCAAAGTATACCAGTGAGGTATCATTATGGTAATAGGCCATATGCTAAGTGGAATAAGCAGAGATGCAGTATGATGAGATTATGGAAGCGCAAACATTTAATAGAAGATTACCATTGCCTTGTTTCATAGCTCAGTGAATGCATGCATAATGTGTGTGTTAACTTATGACATTATTATGTATGCTGCATAGGTTTTAATTTGTTGAGCCCCAACTTGAAGAAAGATAACTGATGCTGATGAGTAACATTTTCAGCCTTAATCCAATGTAAGATAACAAGTGTCTTCTAAATTAAGTTCTCTGTATCTCATTAATTAGGCCTTGCCATTTTCTCACCATGTTCCATCTAAAAGAAGAACTTGTCAGTTCGTTCAGTTCAGCATGAAATTTGGCAGAAATAAATAAAGCCTCAGACAACACACTTAACAACTCCATGAAGCACAATTTAATTATGCAAGTAGGTAGATATGTTAATAAGTAGGTAGTAGGTATTAAGGAAAGAATGTATATAAGTGAATAAGTAATTAGATAGGAGTATGTAGCTAGTTAGATAGGAGGGGTGGATAGTAGGTAGATTGATAGTATGGTGGTTAGAAGGTGGGTAGTTTCTGTAGGTTGATAAGTAGGTATGTAGGTACACTCTTAACCCGAATTAGTTGACTTTACTAGAAAATTGCGTGGAAACCCATTGCATTAATCAAGTTTAGATTTTAAATGGGGTGAAACTACACTGTAAACCATAATGCAGTAATTACTTAAACAATCAAGATATCTTGACTAAACATTACTTGAAATTTTGTATTTTCTACCCATAACTCAAAAATATAATTTAGTTTAACTTACCTGCAAAATACTTGAACTTAAGATTTAAAATGTTATGAACTCAAAATCTTGATTTATTAAAAT
>JAOTRN010000046.1:23626857-23654172 GCA_028566695.1 Bagroides melapterus
TTTTTGAGTATGTTAAGACCCCCAAAAGTGCCCAAAGGGTTGAAAATAAATAAATAAATAAATAAATAAATAAATAATCAGACGAAAAACAATAGGGCCCTTCGCACTTTTTTTGCTTGGGCCCTAATTATATAAAGGTATTTTTTTAATAGTATCTAGTATTTTACTTTATTTGCTCTTGGACGAACAGGAGCATCATTTGGCTAGTCTGTACCGTTAGCCACAAAATGTCAGGGTTGGTTTTTTTTGTATGTTTGTTTTGTTTTTTGTTTTGTTTCTAAGCAGATTAGCTCAATGCCAAGCCTGTTGAGAAGAAGATCAGAAATGAAGCTATTGGCACATAACGTTTTAGATTGCATGCTTAGATGGATTGTCAAGGAAGGGCATTTTTCATGTTATAACACTAGATAATATGAGCTAGTGCACTCAGCTCAGTTCACCAATAACATTGGACTCTTTTGGCCCCCAAGAGTGTTTTTTTTTACTTGGTTGTTTACAGTTCTCAATGAACTATTTCTTACCTATCAAAATGTCAGAATTCACAAGAATAAAAAAAAACACTACTGAAGTAAACAACAGAAAATTGATGTATATTTGTACTGACCAACACCTTAGAGAAATAATTCCAGCATTAAGAGCTTTCAACGCGTTACTAAGCATTGAAGTAGAAATTGAAGAAAATTGTTGTTTATCCCTGTAATTTATTTCCTCTGGAATACACTACATCACTATTTCACCCACTACATGATGGTTAGGTTAACTAGTCAAGACAGTCATATACTGAATTAATTATTTCATTTTGAATGTTTCACTATTTTCTAACTGCCTCATCAACTGATGTAGTCATTATTAATGATGTAATATTTAATGGGGATAGCTGATAATGTTGTGATTCATAACTCCAGGGTTCAATCCTGGCCTCAGGTTATTGTTTGTGTGAAGCTGCATATGTGGGCTTCCTCTGGGGTTCTCTGGTTTCTGCCTTTAAACGGTTCCACCTCCATAAAACATTACAGTAGAGTGATTACTGCTAATGGGTGTGAATGTGTGTCTATAATAAAAGTGCTTACTGAAAATGACTGAATGAACTTGATAACTTGATACATATAAAACTCTTGAAAATATCTTGATTAGAGGGTGTTATTTCTATTTCCCAAGAATAATGATTTTATTACGTACACTATATTGCCAAAATTATATTTGCTTGAACATCCCATTCCAGAATTTGTCCCCCCGCTGTGGCTATAGCAGCCTCCACTCATCGGGAAAGGCTTTACTGTACATGATATTTTGGAATGTGGCTGTGGGGATTTGTGCCCTTTAAGGCAGAAGAGCATTAGTATAGAAGAGCATAGTATAGTCCTGTATTAATGCTGATTGAGGAAACCTGGGGTGTAATAAGTCCTCCCTAAGGTGATCAGTGAGGTTGAGGTCAGGGTTCTGTGCAGGTCACTCAAGGTCTTCCAGACCAGCCATAGTAAACTTTGTCTTTACAGTATAGACCTGACATTGTGCACAGGTGCACAAGTTTGGGATATTTGGGAAATTCCAGCGACGGGAAATCTAAAATCTGCAGGATACAAAGACAGTCTGGATAAATGTTTGTTTCCTGCAGTTTGGTAAAAACCCACTTATGGACATGATGGTCAGTTATCTACATAGATTTTGCCATTTTGTCTAATGAAAGTAACTTTTTCTTTTCTCTGCCAATCCTTTAGAACATCATTCCTGGTCATGATTTTTCCCTGTTTTTCATCTAATTATTTAATTTCTCATAGAAATACTAATTTCTAAAATAAAATAATTGTATATGGTTTGCACACCTAGTACTATATTAGCATTTTCTGCTGAGACTGTTGTGAGGTGAACTGAGCAACGAGGGGCAAAATCTTCTACTGCATTTTGCTATGAGAAATGTGAAAACTCTCAAAATCAAACGTGGCCTGAGGGCTATCAACAGTGGATGCAAGAGCACAGTCACCCTGAGTGACATATCAATTTTTTTTTAGATTTGAATCTTTTTATTCATTTGTATTTAAAGGGTTTTTTATGATTTCTTTTACAGTAGCAGTATCATATCTCCTCTGTAGCTCTGGGCACCTCTGAGATGATGAGGCAGTTAAGTGAAGTGCACAAGTGTCTCACGTGTCACTGGTTTCTTACAGCACTTACAGTGGCTGAGTGACTCAGGAGCACTCTGCAGTGTGAAGTGAATTTTCAATGAATTTTCTCTTGCCAGGTTGTCATACAGCACTGTGAGAACTAGAACCTGTGGGTTTTTTTTTGTTTGTTTGTATTTTGCTTTATTTTCCTCCCAGCTATTTTAGGGAACTCATTATAATTCAATTTATATCATAGAATACATTCCTATCTATTCAAAGCACATTTTGTCTGCTGCCAATCATTAGAGTATTTTTTGCCCAACGGTTGGAACGGGTTTGAACTCAATTTGCTGTAACCAAGTCTAATTAATCACACTTATTTTAATTGATTTACCCATAAGGATTTGTTCAAATTAAATTGAGGAACCCCGCTACAAGAAAACACAAAAGGAGCAGATCAAAAGAATAAGATTTAACAAGAAACAAGAAATGAGAATATGAAATTAGAAAAAAGATCACATTTTTAAAAGGATCATTACACAACAAGAAAAAATCATTAGGTGAATCTTATTGTGGTGTAACAGTAAAACATAACATATCATTAACTCTTGAACTATTCATTAAGTCTGCAGTAGGCCATATTTCTCCAAGTCATGATTTAGAATATTAAGAATGCAAAAACACACAGTACTGTGAAGCTTCCACGTGTTTAAATAAACAAGAAAGTCATTCATTCACTGATTCATTCATAATTCCAGAGCCAATCTCAGGAACAATGGGTGTGATGAAGGAGTTCACCCCTGATGGGACATTAATCCATTACAGACCACCTTGTACACACAAACATTAGTTACTTCAACTGAGAGAATTCAAAACAGCTACAAGCAGGAGGAAAACACACAGAAATGGCAGGAACAGGAACAACACCACACCAGAGTTCATGCATGGTGCATGGTTTGTAGTGTCAGTGCTCCCTGCTGTGGCACACAGTAAATAAGATTATAATATAAACTTTAAATGAAATATGCTTCATCATTCCCTCAGTATGGTGGCTGTAAATTTTAATAGCATACTAAAGGA
This sequence comes from Bagroides melapterus, assembly GCA_028566695.1. Taxonomy (NCBI): domain Eukaryota; kingdom Metazoa; phylum Chordata; class Actinopteri; order Siluriformes; family Bagridae; genus Bagroides; species Bagroides melapterus. Next base: position 23,630,040 of record JAOTRN010000046.1, read on the forward strand.
CAATTACATGAGTTTAGAATAAGAGAACAAAAGCATGACCAGTTTTCAATGTGGATCGGATTCAGCCAATATTTCTGAAATGAAATTCTTATTGGTGCAGAGTAAAATTAATATTTATTAGGCTCTTTCAGAACATCCAGGTTAGCTAGTATATAGTTATCCTTAGACCAACTTTACTGACAAATATTACATATTACATGTGTAATTATACATATTACATATGTAATTATTACATATTGCATTAACCGTAATGTATTGTCATATAACACATGTAGTGCTATAAGCTATATATGGTTGAAATGACAATAAAAGCTTCTTGACTTGACTGGACTTGATTCTGAATATTGAATCACTGGCATATAAACAAAATCTATGAATTAACCTATAGTTAATCCAAAGTGCTAGATATTCAGATGCTCCAAAGAAACCTCATATAAATTCAGAACAGTACATACCAAAATTAGTGTTAGTTAGAGTATTAGTGAAAGCACTTCTTTGTATTCTTTTCTATTTTTTTTCCATGACAAATTATATTATCAGCAATGATATAAGTGAAAAGTAAAATTTTAGGAATCTTTACATGAATTTCAGGATTTCTTAGTGTTTCTCCACTTTTTGCTTCAAAGGCTGCATGCACCTGAGCTGACATGGAATCCAAAAATTTGTGCAAATCCTTATGATGCCAGTTCATCTGTCTAAAGTTTCAACATGTGAGTTCTGAGATACTTTTCTGCTCATAACAATTGCACAGAGTAATTATCTGAGTTTCTGTCAGGTTGAACCAATCTGGCCATTCTCCTATAACCTCTCACAACAACAAGGTGTTTCCATCTGCAGAACTGCAGCTAGATGTTTTTTTTCTTTATTACGCCATTCTGTTGTTTACCATATGTTTACCATAATAAGTTTAAACATCGAGTGAGGTTTTTTTGTTGTTGTTTTATCAATTCTTGAAATGCTGTAAAATAGTGAAAAGGCTGAGCAGAATATATGAGAAGGAAAAAGAGATGTAAGCGCTTATGGGGTCACAACTTATAAAGCTTATAAAGCTGCTGTGGGTGTGAACCTGCCTGAGGTGTGGAAATGAGCAAGCGCATTTGTGAGGAGGGGTGTAAACAGGAACAGGAAAGCATGCATCTAAATAGCATTTAAATAGCTGACATGTCTCAGAGCAAGCTCAAAGCAATGTGTGTAATACAGGGTCACTGTGGAGGTGCATACATGAAGGTTCAGCTGTTTGTTCATAGCACCTTTCATTACTCCTCGCTCTGTTCTGCTGTCTCTCTCTGTTCTCATTTGCCCTAAATCTTCTCTCCTCCTATTAAAACAGCTCCCAAAAACTACTATACTTAACAAGAGCTTCTGTTACAGCAAAGCAGCATTGCTACATTCTAAATTAGTTATATTTTTCAGGAGGTGGTAGTCTATCCATTAGCACTTGGAATAAAAACACATGCCCACGCTAACACAAACATGCATGTTACCAGGGGTCCTAACACTACAAAATCAGGCAGTTACTTTGTAGAAAAGCTGCTTTTAAGGAAGTAAGATGGTATAAACTAATGTTCCTGCAATCCCTGGAATTGTAATTTCACTAAACAAAATTAAAGTCAAATAAACATTTGCAGTCACTGCCAAAAGGGTTTGTGCATTCATTAAGAAAAAAAGCATTATACTAGGTTATACTTGTTTATTCCAACATATCACAACTAGTTTGTTTTTGTTAGATGGACAAAAAAAGAGGTTAAATAACCTACATATCATAAAATGGTCCAGGTTCAAGGATTCTGTCAGGTCAACCATTTCTACAACAATTTGAATGATAGCACTCAATTTCCTATATAAAACCCAGAAATTGGACACTCTGTTGTTTATCTAAAAAGATAATTTTATTACTAAAAATTTAATTTCATAGTTTACACAGATCAGGGAAATTTAGACATTCAGAAAATTCACACATTTTCTGAACGTGTGAATTTCCCTGATCTGACAAAAAATATTCAGGACATAGATTACAAACAAAATTACCACTTCATAAACTGGTTCATCTGAAAAAACTTGAGAGCACTGGCGCTTTTTAATTTGCTGGCAAAAAAAAGATGCTGGTCATTTCATCTAATTATTCATACCTTTTTTAACAAATCAGCAGTTTTGCATCCTGCTACTGACTTATTTGGAAGAAGTGGAAACTACAATCTTGGAAAGACAAAAACAATATTTGGGAATTGAAACAAGTTCTGATAATGCTCTGTGTACACAGGATTCAAATCAATTGGTTTTTGTTACGATTAATAGACTAATTGTTTCATTCACATTTTTATTAAAGTAATCCAATGAACAAATGACAGTTTTTCTAAATGAGTTGACATTTCCAACATTCATAGAACTTCCTCCAATTTCCAGTTTCAGTGGTTAATTAGGAATGCGTTGATGTTTGTTTTTTTTTAATAAGTTAGAACATCATAAATACAGCAATTGAGACATAATAATACATTACTAGGCCAAACATAATGGGAACTCGAGGGCTAGGATTGGATTGAACCAGCCAGTCTGATTGCCAGGGGTAATTGTAGCAGTGAGAAACATGCTCAAAAGGTTCAAATTAGATCCATGAAAAAGGTTTGTCACTCAGAGCAAACCCTTAAAGGTTCTCTCTAGAACACTACAGCACAGCGTTCCCCATTCACTTGAGCCCATCTGGAAATCAAATAATGCTTCAGAATTCAAAAATTCTTTAAGGAATCCTTTTTACCAAGAGTTTTAGAACCTTTAGTTTTTCAAGAGACAGTTTCTGACAGTTTGTATTGGTGGTACAGGGGGCAAGATTGTTTTGCCAAGACTAAGACATTTGCCAAAAAACACAACATATCAAAGGAAGGGGTAGATTTTTTAGGTTTTGGTGGTTTAAATAAATCTGGTTCCCATTTTTCTTAAGCTCCTTAACAAATCTAATATAAAATGTCATACATATTGACAAACTACAATCAGTCTGAACAGCCTAATTCAGTTCTTTAAGTGCACCTGAGAACTTGATTAGTATAGTTGGATTGAGTTGTTTAGATTAGATTAATATGCTTTAGGAAACTAAACCAGAGTCAGAAAATCATAATGCTTGTGGAAGTTTTAGCTATTTATTCATGCTCTCTTTGCTATTTTGAGTTTGCAATCCTATATATTTTTGCCTATGTTTTGGGTTATTTTTGTCTTCTTTTTTTGATATTCTTGTCTCAAATTGATTTATGTAGGTATAGTTCAATCTCCATTTTGAATAGAGCCACAACAAAAACACATTTACATGTCCTACAATTATTCTGTGGATGGAAAAGGCAATATATCTCACATCTCCATGCTAAAAATAAATCCATAGTCACAGATTCATAGCTGAGACTTACTAAAGGCTATAAACTGCTTTTCAAATATTTTTTAGAAGAGAGAGCCAATTTATCAATAAATAATCAATCTGAGGGCTCACCATACCATTTAATAAAATAACAAATTATTTAGATATATACAGTGGATACAGAAAGTATTCAGACCATCTTCACTTTTTTCAATTTTGGTATGTTGCAGCCTGATAGCAATATTGTTCCAATTCTTTTTTTAATTAGTCTATATTATAGAAATGTCTGTAAATTTATTAAAAAGAAAAAAAAATGAAATATCACATGTACATATGTATTCAGAGCTTTTGCAAGAATACTTGAAATTTAGCTCAGGTGCCTTGCATTTCTCTTGATCATTGCTGAGATGTTTCTACACCTATATTGGAGAATACCTGTGGTAAATTAAATTGAATGGACATGATTAGGAAAGGCACACGCCTCTCAATAGTAGTCTTCACAGCTGACAATGCATATCTGAGGAAAAAACCAAGCCATGAGGTCACTGAGGAATCTGTGTGCATAGCTTAGAGACAGGATTGTTTGCAAGGCACAGATCTAGGGAAGGCTACAAAAAAAATCTGCTGCACTGAAGATTCCCAAGAGCACAGTGGCCTCATTAATTCTCAAATGGAAAATGTTTGGAACTACGACTCTTACATGAGCTGGTTGCACCGGCCAAACTGAGCAATAGGGAGGAAGGGCCTTAGTAAAAGATGTGACCTAGAACCTGATGATAGCTCTGGAGCTCCAGAGATCATATGTGGAGACCATCACTTCAGCCTTTCACTGATCTAGGCTATGGTGGCTAGACAGAAGACTCCCCTCAGTGCAAAACACATGAAAGCCTGCTTGGAGTTTGCAAAAAAAAAAACAAACACCTGAAGGACTCTCAGACAGTGATGAACAAGATTCTCTGGTTTGATGAAACCAAGATTGAACTGTTAGGACACTGGAGAAATCCGTCATATATGGCAGGGCATCCAGGCGATCACAAACTACAAGACAGCTTCACCTGCCTGTGACAGTGATGCCTCCCTCCCAGATGCACTGAATGACTTCTACACTCGGTTCAAGGTACAAAACAATATAGTGGCAAGGAAGACCATCCCTCCTCCCAGTGACCAGGTACTCCGTCTATCCACAGCCCAGGTGAGGAGAACTCTATAAAGAGTTAACCCATGGAAGGCTGCTGGACCAGGGAATGTGCAGAACAGCTAGCAGATGTCTACCAACAGCATTCTGGATGACCTCCACACACACCCCTCACACCTACTCTTCATCCTCCTGCCATATGAAAAACAAATCAAAGCAGAGTTTCTTTCCAGAGGCCATCAGACTCCTCAACTGAACTGAACTGTACAGAAGACACACAAACTGTGTGGACTGCATTGATCTGCACCAATACATATCCAATATACATCCACATCTACAGCACCAACCATATCAAACTGTTTACATGCTGTTTTGCACATTTTTGCTACCTTGAACACGCTGTGCAAAGCTTGTTGCATCATACCCAAAAAGACTCAATTGCTGCCAAAGGTGCTTTAACTAAACACAGAGTAAAGGGTCTGAATACTTGTGTGATGTTTCTGTTTTTACTTTTTAATAATTTACAAACATTGCTAGAATTCTGTTTTCACTTTGCCATTATAGGATAATGATTATAGATTAATACGAAAAAATTACGTATTTTTATAAAATAAATACTATCAGCAATATCACCATAAGAAAACTGAAAAAAGGGAATGGGGTCTAAATACTTTCAGAATCCACTGTAAATGAAATAAACAAGATGTTTTAATGTGTATATAATTCTTTTAAATATGCAGTCTTTTCATTAAATAAGAACTCTCTCAAGTCGGTCTGAGATTATGAATTATTGTCTTGTTAACAAATCCAACAACAGCCTTGAATCCAGGATCAATTAAAACTGACAACAATCCACTCCAGCTAATTCAGTAATCCATGTATGAAGAATGTGCTCTATTTCTGGACTATTAATCCAATGATAGTAAATAGGCACCACATAAACAGCAAAATAAATGCCACAAATGGAAAACACACATACAGATAGGCAGACAGAGAGTTCAGTTGTTATCCAGCTTTGATCTAAAATTCATACAAAGTAAAAAAAGAAAAATGTAGGGTTTCATTTTGAGCGGTTCTAAAAATGATAGACAGATAGTAGGTCAGGGGCCATTTCTTGGGTTTCCACTAAAGAAAAACTAACAAATCCAACCCCAGGTATTTTTTTCTCATGGCACTTGTTAATAACTTCTTCTGTCAATCCAGATTTTACACAACAATGCTATGATTAATTCCTGTGCACATGTGTGATGTTTTATGCAGCAGAACAAGAAGTCTTACAACATGTGAGGCACATACTGTAAAGCAATGACACCAGCAACAAGCAACTTAATAATACACTGGTGTTCCATTTGCTGGAAAAGGAAAAACAACTTATCTGACATTTTCACTCAGTCTAATCAAATGAATTATTTTACTGCCTCTAAAATTAGTGAGGACACTGTTGACTTTCAGTGAGATGTCTTTATCTACGTTAGGATAACCTTACACAGATTTTTAATGGTTGAATGAAATGTCATCAATTTTAGATGATTATGAACAAGTACTTGGGGCATCTCAGTGAGCAGAAATGGGTTTGGTATCACCATTTACTTTGAAGATTTTGGTGAAAATATATTAGTTTTTGGGGAGGGGTGGGTGGCTTTTCTATCAATATATTGCTAGTAGGATAGGTGAAAAACAAATACTTATGAAATGTTTAATAACTGTCTGCTTTCAAATGAGCATTTAAACACGACTGTGGAGCGTGACATGACAGTGAATCTCATTACTGAACATAGACACTACAAAACAGCCCTGATAAAAAGAATTAAAATCCAGAGCTTCTCCCAGGAACACTGACCTATAATGGGAGATGAGTGCATCACAGGGCACCATGCACACACATTCACACCTAGCGACAATTTAGAGTCACTAATTTACTATCCAGCATGATACTGAGAGGTGTGACAAAACCAGATAACCCAACAGAAACCATGTGGACATGGGGAGAATATAGTTCATTCAGGAAGTTCAGGATCAGTAAAGTGGTAATGAAACATACACATTTGTGTAGTATATTTGTGAACACATTTAATGGCTAACATTGTTTTAATAATTAAGACATTCAATGAGTAAATTAATGTTTGGATGTTTTGGGTGCATTCGCTGGTCCACTTTACTAGTTTACACCTTCATTTTACGTGCAATCAAAACACATCAGGGCTGATTTCTTGTAGCAAATTGAAACTCATAGTGAGTGGTAGTCGATCATTGTGTGGCTTTAGCTCTAACTGCAGGTCACTTTGGATTAATGCGCCTGTCAGATAAGTAAATGTCAGTGTAAATGCTTTACATTGGTGGTGGAAGTACACGGGGATGACATTTTAAGGAAATTCCATGAGCTTGTTGAAAGCAGCACAAACAATTCTAGAACCCGGGCAAAGAGATGCATCAAAAGCAAGCAGTGTACATGAAACTGAAGCCTTCATGTACAGAACTGAAAACACTACCATAGAATAGAGACCTTTCTTCTTACAAAAAGCTCTTAAAAATCTGTTTGTTATTTATCTTTTCTACAAAGATGTCTATCATACATCTACAACTCATTTAAGAAAAACAATAATTACAAAAGTTTAGTGTCTCAAAAATAAGACAGGTCTTATTCTCAAAATAATGTTTTGTAATAATGTTTTATTACAAAGGTTAATTAAATAGTAAAGCATAATGTATGTACTGTACATTCATAGGGTATAGTTTCTAACACCAACCACTCATGAGAATCTTGCCAACCTCTGATAAACGATGGTTAAATCATTGTTGATAATTACTCTATAAATGTAGCTTAGGACACACTGTACACAACAGATTTGTTGAATGGGGAAACAAACACCTCATAATGAGCTTATTAAACTAATCAGGATTAAACCAAGACAAGATAAGACAATGAAGGGACTATAAACAGCTCAAAGATGGGAGATGTGTATTTTCTCTTTTTCTCAGAAACAAGTTCACTGTGGGGGGGCACAGTGGCTTGGAGGTTAGTGTGTGTGCCTCACACCTCCAGCGTTGGGGGATTGATTCCCACCCCTGCCATGTGTGCCCTGGCTGGGGGTAGGCCCCAGCTGATCCCTGTGGCCCAGGTATTCCTGGAATAAGCAGTTATGGAATGAATGAATGAAGTTCACTGTGGTGCACACGCATATCTGATTTTCAGCTACGTAATACAAGATTTCTTTAAGCCTCAACTGGTACGAACCTTATTCAGTCCTTAATCCTACATTCTCTATTCCAACATTTGTAATATGTGCTTCTGTAAATTGTAGATAATGTACACTATCAGCACTTACACTTTCCCTTTGTTTGCAGAAACTAATTACATTTAACTCTAATTATTTGATGTATAGTGAAACAAGCTCATGACAGCTGCAGACCATTTTTAAGCTACTAAAAATGAAATCCACCCACAAATTCACTTTTTCCACCAGCAAACTTTTTTCTAAAACTAGCCCAATTTGATGAAAACAACCAAGTTGCAAGAGTTGCAACCTTGCCTGTAGATTCAGACTGTGGATACGTTTCACTTTGGATTCACTTTTACTGTGTAACCTGCTGCCTGCTGTAGTCTGTGGCAAAAGCAGACTTGGATGCGATAATAAAATTCCTCATAATAAGAGAATTTTACTAATAAGTCAAGTACTGAAAGCTGCTAAATAAATAAATTAATAAATAAATAAATAAACCCCAAACGTTTTGATATGCCGAGTGATGAATTATTTACTTATTCATTTACTTAGTTACCCAATTGTTAGAAAAACAATTGTTAGAAACCCTCGTACAGTAGTAGTGCTTCAGCTCTCAAAATATTAAAACACTTCATTTATTACAAAAATGTTTCATTTTAAACATATCTGTCTTTCATATTGAAAGAGAGAAAATTGGGTCATGTCTTAGATTTATGATTAAATGAGCCAAAACAGATGTGTTTGGGTAGCTGGGGACATAAGTCTATGACCATGCGTGTGTGTCCATATAGATGCATGTGTGAGACAAATAAAAATTAAAATCTCATAGGAAAAGATGTACAATTGGTTCAATGAGAGAGGGAGAAAAAAAATTGTTTTAATCAGTGAGCTTGTGCATATTTGTGTTATTATTAATAATATAATATGCATAATATTTCAGTTGTGTGCATTAGATCTACTCAGATCTAATGTGTGTGTGTGTGTGTGTGTGTGTGTGTGTGTGTGTGTGTGTGTGTGTGGAAACGGGTGTAGCCTGTAGTACGGCTGTTTTAAGCCACCATTTATTATCCTGCAACCTAAATTTTTAATCACTATCAGTCTTTAATTAGCACGTGCACTCAGTACAAAATAATGATGACTGAGATCCTGTCTGGCACCCACTACACAAAGTGACCTTTCACCCCTATTACCACCAGTAACAACCTCCTATAACCACGGCAACTCATCGGCACTGCAGCACAGACAAAGCAAGCGAGATAGAGAGGGACAAAGGCAGCTGTGGATTCATTTAATAGAGGAAGAAAACCTCAGTCACAGCTTGAGAGAGGGAGGAAAGAGATTTTAGATGAGCGATTTCAGCCTGCACACTCTGCAGGCACTTCTAACTTTAATCATGTTTTTTTCACCTTTCCTCTTTATTAAAGAATGTAAATTCCCATGTCACTGGAGCTTCAGGGATTCAATGCAGTTCACCATGAGAAGAGAAAGGAATGAGCTTATCACACACAAACACACACACTCTGAGGAGAGGTAGATGTGAGTGAGAGAAAAAAGGACAGAAAAACACAACAATATTAAAGCTTATTTATACAGTACATGCGCATGTGTGTGCCAACAACACCCCCCCCCCCACACACACACAAACATACTCTCAGTCCTTCACTTCATCCATCTTTCTCAACCTCCCAGGCCCCCCACAGTCAGCATCACACCATTAACCAATGGCTCTACACCATCCACCCCTCCCACTTTTTCATCCATTTTTCTGTAGCCCCTGCTTCTTGTCAGCACCTATTCACTTCATCACATCACCTCTTTGGCTCAACAGGGGCGAAGGACGGACACATCATGAAAGGAAGACAGCCAGATGGAGTGAGTGCTGGTGCTCTCTCAGCTCCAGCGACTGATTCTCATTCTCTGTTTTGCGCTTTCTACCATTGAGAATAACACAGCACACAATTTATCCTGGGAGGGAGATAAATTCACAAGCGAAGGGCAAGAGTTATGTCTGAAAGTGTGAGCAGCAAAACAAAGGGCACGGGTGAAGCAAGTGGAAAGGCGAACTAAAAAGGAGGAAAGAAATCATCCCTAATCTAATGTGGAGAGTTTTATCCAAGTATGTGTGCATTATTCAGAGAGCTATGGCAATGAAATGCCAGTAAACCTCCTCATAAGAATATGCAACAATGTTGAAAGAAAAATACAGGCACCTAGGCATGGAAGGAAGACGATGGAAGAAACATGAAGAAAACTGAATATGCATTCGTGCCTTGATTTATAATGTACATATACTATCCATACCTTCAGAACACTATATGATAGCCAGGCAAACATGTGAGCAAACAAGGTGAAAAGGAGAAAGAAATGGAGATCTAAACAGCAGCTGTGGTGTGTGATGATGGCTGATAGTGGAGAGAGAGAGAGAGAGAGAGAGAGAGAGAAGATAGATTACTTGAAGTTGGAAGGAAGCAAGAAATCTCAGATGTAAATGGGAACAAGGGGAAAGAGGGCCGTTTGTCATCTGGATTTAGATGAGAGAGATATATACGGTATGATAGAGGAACAAAATAAATGGCTTTATTTCAGTGGTATGCTGAGTGACTCCATTTCAGTAGCTGCATAACAGTGCTCCAGAGTGCAGGCCTGAATTTCAACAAGGTTAAGGTGCATATTCATTTTATCAAGCCATTTTAAACAGCTGGTACTTAGATGTTTTGAATATAATGTAGCACATCGATCTGGAATCCAGCTGCATTTGAGAGGATAGTCAGTTTACACACTTGTGGCAAAAGATTTTTGAAATAAGACCTACAAAACTATATTCAGTTTGTTCTGGTCCTCAAGTATCACTCAAATGTACTGTTTATGTTTTTTTGGTTTCAGCTTGACTACAATTAATGCCATTAATGACTTTAAGATTACAGGTTAGAGCAGGGAAAACAGCAGACAGTATACAGTATCTGCTGAAGGATATAGGATTTTTTTTCTCTTTAAGTCCAGTTTAATTAAGGCACAATAGATGAAGAATGAACAACCAATATCTGGCATATTTCTAGCTTATTTTTCATGGCTGAGAAAATATGACCTTTACTATTGTCTAGGCTCTCATGATTTTCCTCAAACTCCCAAAAACATGCTGGTAGACAGATTGGCTAGGTTAAATTTCCTCTAGATGTGTGTTTGCATGATCCCTAGAGATAGACTGGCATCTCATTCAAGGTTCTTACAGGGGATATGAAGCCAGCATTCCTGGAATAGGCTCCAGATCTATCATTCTTATCACCAACACCTGACCATCGACACCATCTAACCCTGACCAGGAAAAAGTGCTTACTGAATCTGAATGAATGAAATATCATGCCCGAGAAAACTTCTGCATATAGTTATGATGACGGTTAAACAATTCTCTAGGCTGAAACTGGATTATTGAATAGTGACATTGAACACTTGACTATTGAACTATTTTTCAGCCATTTTTGTCATCTAATGATCTCAAACTGAGTACATTTAAAATTGGCTCAGCTTTAACATATAATATTGTTCTTAAAATCATACAGCACCCAGGCAACCACTTTTGAGACAACTGGCTGATGGAATATTGACCATCTCAAGGTAGCTGTGAAATGTCAAGTGTCAAATCTGCTCAGCCTGTTTTTTTTTTTTCAAAGGAGGTTTGTGGTTTGCATTGCTTTTTCTCTGCCATTCCATTCAATCCAAATGCAATTACCCACAGTGCTGAAAAAAAAATCCTCAAAAGAACACAGCAAAAAACTCCATAAGAACACCCCACTGCTTCCACCAACCTTAATATAATGAGTCACCGACTCCAGTGTTTGGTGGTACAGAGGTATTTGTCATCTGTTTCTGACAACCAAGGATAAAAAGAGGAGGAGCTGTGTGAGGTTGAAAGAGGTTTTGAAGAAAAGCTGTACTGAAGGCATGGAAAAGCAATGCCAGGCCTCATGATTTTCCTGCAGCCTTCTCATAGTCAGTAAGTTGTATCCACCCTGCTTGTTAATGCCTCAAATAGATAAATAATTCAGTGCAGGGAACCACTGATGGGAAGGACTAATTAAAGCGCGGACTCGTGAGGTGAGACACCACCACCTCGAACATTTGCCGACAATTAACTGTGAGCGGCAAACTCTGTGGCCATGCCATTAACGTGGCATGGCAGCTGTCTCGGCTGAGCATGATGGGAAATGTCAATCGGTGACTAATGACCCAACGCCACCACAACACACGAAGCAATCACACTCCAGCATGGCAGCGTATGGCAGCACACACTCGTTAACCTGAGGGGAGAGTTGTCAAGGCCTGACATTAAGAAGGACTTGAGCACTTCTGACAGAAACTGAGGCTCCTTAACTGCCTGACCGTCGAAAGGACACAACTCTCGCAAAATGTTTACAAACATAACAAATGCACCAGGCAAGCTCAGGTTAATACAGAGGAGTGATAAGTTTAATTTTCAGCCATAAGATCTAGGAATAAGGAGGTAAAAGGTTTACAGATTAACTGCTGTGAAAATACTGCTGTTCAGACAACTGCAACACCAGCATGAACTCACGGCCTTTACGTAAAGGTTTTTATTGTTAAAAAAACACTCTGTCCTGAGCTCATAAAGAGAATGTAGACTATATTACAGCTATAAAATATGCTTAGTCTCTTGACATTTGGTTATGAAGAAACTGAAAAGGCATTTTGTGTTCCAAAGGCTTCTGAGTCTGTTGGGAGGTGACATTAACACAAACCAAATAAAACCAACATGTTCCAGCTAACCATGTGGGAGCAGCCACACATGGCAGTACCCATGACAGCAGGGACACTGGCATTTTACATGCCACTTTTATTCTATAGTCATCAGTTATTTGATCAGTTCATTTGTTTAAAGAAAAAACATCCTATGCCCCTGCAGGACAATTGCACCTTATTAATCTGTTAAATCTATTTATTTATTTTTTATTTTTTTGCAAAATATTGTTTATGCTATCCTATGTGCTAAATGTTGAGTCTGTCTTGTGGATAACATCCTATAGTTTAGTTTTTATGCTCCTCAGATGTTAGATAATTCTTGATTCTGAATGCATAGCAGCAGCAGTGACAGTAAAGCAGGCTGTCATTCAAAAGGTACAGACCACTTGAGTTAGTTCCAGTGAACAGAAATTTTAGTACTACATCAGACAATTCTGTACAATTATGTGCTTTAATAGTTCAGCGCTTCAAGGAGCGTATATGGGTGTCCGGTGTATATTTTTGGCCTATATTTTATACCTTTGGTCACTGCAGCCATTGATGCTGCATCAGACTACAGCACTAATTTCTAATGACATGTTGAGTGAGTTCATTATGTTTTTTAATTTTTACAACTGGAAGGTGTCCAAACTTTTGCACATACTACAATATATTTTCAAATTGGAAATATGAAGTAACTGCACATTAACTTTTAAATGCCAAAGACAAATGACTATTTTAATTGAAATTGTTTGCTGCTGAGGTTATGTTCCCTTCTTTTCAAATAAAAATAGAAGAAAAAACTGCACTGAGCTTGCATTAATTACAAATGGTTTGTGAGAACATATATTCCCCTTATTTTTGTGAAATGATTAGTAGCTGTGCAACCTGGCTTGTGAGGATGGTGTAAACAGGCAATGTGTTGGATACTTCCAAAAAGTGGGCCAAGATAAAGGATCCCCATTACCCACTGTGGCAAATGAATTGCACAGGGAATATATGGCATTTCATTTGCATAAAAATGACATTACTAATCCTTTTACAATTTTTATATAGAAGAAATGTATTCACCCAATTTTATTATATTTGGCTTTCATAAGTATGGTTTGCATGTGTGTGGTCATAACATGGACATGGAAATCTATAAAATAATAGATAGACTATAGATCATTTTACAGAGCAGTGAAGTAGAAGTGAGGAACAGTCAGTTTTAACAAATGTACAGACACAGGAGACAGGAATGTGTTTGGCGGAAAGTTTGGATGCATAAATTAACACATCTAAGATATTTCCATTCGGTCAGTTTCAGAAAACTGATATGGGCATATATCTTGTATGGGCATACACACACACACACACACACAGTTCAGAACCAAAGTGGGGACACTGGAGCTGTGATGTAGCAATGCTACACTACCCACTGTTCCACCTAATTAAAGTATAATTTTCACAAATATTAATGAAAAGAATGGGAAACATTTTTAAAGTAAGAAAATTATAAATGACAAGATAAGTGCATAAATCCTGTTTACATTTACAGGATCCAGAGTAACATACATTTATCTTGTTCATAAAACGGTTAAGGCGGTTAAGGGTCACTGCCTTTGCTTAAGGGCCCAGTAGTGGCAGCTTGGTAGTTGTGGGATTTGAACTTACAACCTTCTGATCAGTACTCTGATCATCTTAACCACTGAAATGTTCACTATTTCCATTAATTTATGGTGTAAGAAACCAAAATAGCTCCTAAAAATAAAAATGAATAAATAAACATTTGCTTTTTTAAATATGTACGTGCACGGAATTGCTTTTGTGCAGGGGGGGCATGGTGGCTAGCACATTTGCCTCACACCTCCAGAGTTGGGGTTTGATTCCCGCCCCCGCTGCATGCGTGCGTGTGTGCGTGCGTGTGTGCATGTACGCAGCGGGGGCATGTTTGCATGTTCTCCCCGTGCCTCAGGGGTTTCCTCCCCCAGTCAAAAGACATGCATTGTAGGCATTAGGAGTGCGTGAGAGTCTGCAATAGACTGGTGACCTGTCCAGGGTGTACCCTGCCTTCACCTGTAGATGGCTGGGATATTCCTGGAATAAGCAGGTAATGACAATGAATGTATGTCTGCAGTGGTGGGTTTTCACCATAACTAAACTTTATATTCCACAACATTTTATTAAGGCCAAACCAGAAAGTCGTCTTCCTAACTGGAAGTTACATATAAAATATTCTGATCTTTCACAATTCACCAAAAAAATGCAGATGACTTCTCTGAATTCTTAATTCAGATGACTATTTCTGAAAAAGTGATTCATATTTTTTCCTCACTACTTTCAAAGGTTCCTACCTCTGACAGCACTGTGTACCCAGTCTTCTACATTAAAAGTCAACATCGCTTGTTTTGTGTATCAGACTCAAGTGTGGTTCACTTCAAAGGGCTGTCTAATTCATGGGCACTGAGAGCTGGGGCATGGGCATTGGACAGAGCTTGTAAATGACTACTGACCTGTCCAAATTCAAAAGCTCATGCTGAGACTGTTATGTTGTCATTATTTATTTGTGTCACAGCCAAAGACTAAAATTCCTGACTAATGCAGGATGAGAGCTAAAAAAACAAAACATACTGAGAGAAGCCAAACTGATCAGTAATCGCCTTTCTCATTTTAACGCCTTTGTTGAAAATGTGCCTCGTTTCCCATCAGAGCATGTGAAGATGTGTTTCCCTTCCTCTCAGCAGGGAGCGTACCTCAAGGCTTTTCAAGAGATGGCTAATCGATTAGGGTGAGTGCCCCAAGACAGCCAGGAGACCCAGATGAACCAACAGAGGCCTCTTACTTTTTACCCGACTGAGAACCCAGACTTTCTTAATCTGGCCTCTTAGCCGCTTGTCTCTTATGAGTTTCTCAGCACTCCTCCTACTCCACAGAACTCTACATTTTCTCCTCAGAACCCACCTTAGATCGACCACACGGCCAGACTTTCCTGCCTTTAATTGACTTTTTCAAAAAACTTGTAACCCTCCTGGGCACCTGAAGTGTGAGATGTACTTCTTAGCATTCAAGTTCAGACAGCAAACCTCTCCTCTCTGTGAGCAGGCTCAGATCTGATGCTGTAGAAAAAGAAGGCCTGTGCAATCCATTGCTCTCTCGTGAATGAGGCCCTGCATTCATTTTGCGGTATGCAGCTCTAATGGAGATGGATCTCCCCCACACCATGGAAGGCTACAGGTAGCAGTTGCCTGAGACAGAGCCAGTCACTCGCTTGTAATGGGAGATTCATCTTATTTGCAACAGCACACAACTGGCCCTGTTTCAAAAGCATAAAAGTGTGAAAGGGAGCAAAATGAAAAGGGCAGTTCCCTCAAAATAAAGCATCTGAAACAAGTTGTCAAGCACTGAGAGATACATCACAAATATTACAAATATTTTTATATGCTTAACTTACAGAAGACAGCTGCTGACAGTCGGAAAATTCATTTGGGTCTGATATAATAGCTGCTGCCTTTGCATGCATGCCTATTGTATCAGAAACACTTGGCTTCTATAAACTTGCCCTCTCTCATTCAAGTAGCATGTGGAGTCATGATTCTAGGAGACTAAATATCTAATTGATTATGAACAAGCGAGTGAAACGGACCATAATGCAAGCTGCAATCCGTACGGCTCAGTCGCAGTGCTCACAGCCCTGTCTGAACCGGATCAAACTGCTCACAGAGATGGTCACTCATTATGCTCCTGACTCAACAAGGGCTACTGATGCGCTAACAAAACAAGTCAATAGCCCTGTATGTGTGTGACTAGGCTGAAGCACATCACACTGACAAGCTCATTGTTTGAACACTGATTTTAACACCACACTGTAGCCAAGAGTCAGGCTTTTCACTATGACTGACATTCAAGAGAACAGATTGGATGACAATGACTCTAGTTCGGAATTTCATTGTGAGAATGAATTGCTGCGAACAGCAAACAGAACTCTCAAGTCAAATAGTCAAAAAATGCATAAGACATTTGATGGACTGAGAATGTGAAAAAGGGGTCCATCGGTGATGGGAGGTTTCTCTCTCTCTCTCTCTCTCTCTCTGTTTGTGTCACACACACACACACACACACACAATTAGGGTATGTGATCATGAGTCACTGAGATCCACTGTTCTTACATGGCAAGAAATGACACAGTGACATTTCGAATAAAAATTACACAGCGACAAAGTACAATTTTCACAATTTCAGTCATCAGGCAGCAGTTTCCAATGACATATTTACCTCGCTTCTTTTTCATTAAGAATGAGATACGGTCAGGAAGGCAGCCAGTGCCAGTGCAGTATTAAAATTGAACTTGAGAAGTATTAGGGAGGACCTCATGCTGTACATGCTGTATCTCAGATGGGCCGCAGTTAAACAATCACATCGTAACTGGTCAGGTGCAAATATTGCATTTTTTCTTTGACCCCAATCCACAGTGGTATGTGTACAAGCAAAACACCATCACTGGACCATTATTCTGGCACAATAAAAAAGAAAAGTGGGAAGGGCTTTTAAGCTAGTGTTTGAAATGTACTGCAAATGGATGTCATGGATAGTCGTACACATTTATGCAATATGAGGTTATCATCATTCCCCATTAAAGAAGGAGAGTAGCTTTACAAATACACATTAACTGAATTTTATTGCAGGGCTTAAATGAGAATCTGACACTGCACAATGTTCCATAGGACATCTAATCTAAAGCAATCCTATTTCTCTCCTTTACACAGCAGGGTGCACTTGTACCTCATCCAGGCATCTTTACAGACCTCAGGACAGATAAGGTCTTAGACTAGTACAAGTGCTGCACTATAAAATCTTATCTTCTCTACTCAAAAGCACCAGTGATTTCATTGCCTTGCACAAAAGTTTATATTGCATAAACTGTACCATTAACACACATAACTTAATCAGAGAAACTTCATTATGGCATGATGATGGAAAGGCAGTAATTACCTGGAGGGAAGTTAAGTTTGAGCAGGATTGCTTATTTTTTTCTTTTGTCATTCACAAAGAGACTAGCCAGTCAGAGCATGTACATGAACTAAAGCAGTTAGTGCTTTTCTTCAAAGCTTTGTAGGGATGTATCTGAATATGATTACATTATTTAGATTAAACAGATGTGTTCTAAACAAGAACAAATTAAGGTATGAATACCCCTTTTCTCTTTTTTTTCTTACCCTGTTTGTGCATTGGGACTGTGATTCTGCAGGAAGAAACAAAAATATATCTTTTTTTATGTGAAGCTTAAAAACAAAGCTTGCGGGAAGACTTACCAGGTTTCCAATTACATTTTAAAAATCACACAAAATACCTGCAATTAGCCCAAAGAAATCACATACTGAAAAGATTTTTCTTCATTTTCTCAGTATTGCATAAAAACAAGAGAAAATGGGGTGAGGCTTTTATAGAGGTGCCAGTTTATATAGCTCATGCAGAACACGCAATGTACACAGCTCTGTCATAGAGGATAGAGGAACACTTGCTAGTGGGTCAGAAGTGCCAGTGACCAAATTGGGAGAAAAACATTGGGAAGAAATAAGAAATAAATGAAAGAGGTTAAGCTTGTGAATAAGAGAACTATCAGCACTGGTTCAGTGCGCAACTTTCAGTAAGCCTTGTTCAGAGATGATCCAGTGAGCTGTTCCCTGTCGCCAAAGTCTCTGGTGTGGGTTTAGCGGAAAGCTGCTTTTTCATCTTCACTGGCGAACTCATCTACATGGTGGTGCCCGCTCTGAGATCGCAGTTTCATCGCAGTCTGATTACAGAGATTTCCTTTTATGTCGTTCATAGACAAAATGATCCAGGTTATTATCTCAGTTGTGAAGTCATATTTCCTTGAGAGTTTGTGTGTCTGTGTGTGAAATTGGTGCTTGAATACGGACTAGATTTTGAATGCAGTGCTTACTGGCATTGTACCATCAAAGCCATGCTTTAATACATGTCTAAATGTCTAATTATAGCACGAAAGAGTCACATCAGAATTAGTAAGCATGACAGATTCAGTTGATTAGATTCTTATGAGGTGAACATGTGTGTGCTTCTTGATTTATTTATTTATCATTATTATTTTAGTCTGTGTGTGTCTCTGTGTTTCACCCAACGTATTCCCAATACGTTGGGTGAAATGTTTAAGGTCTCTGACACATCTGCTCCTTCCAGTGTTTGCGCTCAGCCTACCAGTAAACAGCAATGGCCCGGTGCCATGGCAACAGAGCAGGCGAACATCACAGAGGTGTGTAAATGCAGCAATAACTCGCAAGTACACTCAGACCTCGTACAGGGCACCGTCGAGAGCCTTATGAGCGTCAGAAATGGTTACATCAGCAACAGCACACACACGTAAATACATGTATACACCCAGTGACCACACTGTAGCAGTCTGAACTTAAATCATATTCACAATATTACTCGTCTTTCTTCAGTGTAACTTGCACACCTGGAGCCACATGCAGCTCACTTAAATGTCAAATTTAAACAAGAAGAAAAAATAGAGTTCCCCTTTTATAGCACCCAGAGAAGATCTCTAAAATCCCTATCCAAACTAATCTACAACTCTACAGTGCCATAATACAAGTCTACAGTTCAAGATTATTGGAGGGTTTAGTTTAACTTAACTTTATTTAAGTCTAGTCTTGAATAAAGTGAAGACACAAATACAGGATCCTATAACTCTTAAGACATTAAATTACATGAGGTATTAGAGGGAATTCTCATGCGACATGTAAGCAGTGAAGGAGTGTTCTTTACAGCTTGATGAACTAGTTAAGGGCATGTCAACACAAATTGTCACGTAATAGAAGGAGCTGAATGGTCCCAAAAAACATTAATGTGCATGTTTAGAGTTCTGAGGAGAAGCCCAAATTTAAAAGCCTAGAATATAACATTTGTGCCAGTTGAGTCTTATATTTAATATAGTCTCTGTATATTGTCAGTGTGATGAGGTTAGTGAACAAAGGTTTCAGCAGGATGCCAGAATATATTTCAAATGTATGTGTAGCAAATTCTATATGAAATTTAAGGTAGGGTTTTTAGCAGTCACAGAATTTCTACAAAATTGTTACCTAGAAGAGCATTCAAGGGAGTACCATGTGAGGCAGTGAAAAAACATTCATATACATCAGTCCACTTGAGAACACAAACAGACCATAAATTCAGGAATCAGCTCCAACACACCAGAGCTAACTCTGCCTGACAAGTTATCATTTGTTCACAGGATCATGCACACAGACAGGATCAAACACAGCAAGTGATGTTAGCTCACTCAGCCAGAGACAACATGACTAAGAAAACACACACACGTAGATAGGGTGTAGAAGTGATTTACCTACTACCACTATCACTATACACACACAAACACACACACACACATACACACACAGGTAGGGTGTATAAGTGATTTACTCACAGAGTGAAGCATGTGACGTCAGGAACAAGGCGCCATGAAGTTGCTGTGTTAGATGACAAGCTCTCTCCTCTTGGGAAATGTTGGGTTCCGGTCAGAGAGAGTGGAAAATCACAATTGTCCAAACCCTTTGTTACTGCTACAAGTGGACCGTTCCAAATAGCTCGACTTTAAAGGAGGGTGCTTAAGCTGCACCTCAGAAGTCTACAGTTGTAATGCTCTAATATCATGGAGGGAAGTCCTTTGTTAAGGACCTTATCCAAGCCGAAGAGCTTAGTGAAATCCTAGCTGGTGTTACTAACATCAAAAATGTACACAGAAGAGTGAACCAGATGGAGGATTTAATTTTCCCTCTCTTTTACACTCAGTGCCTTTTTATTTATGGCCTAGTCTGTAGTGATCAGCCCAGGGATGTCAGACTACAATCAGACTGGAACCCAAAAAAAGCCTTTTCTTTCTGGGTTTCTCTCTGTCTCAGACTTTATATCTCTCTCTCCTGCAGATGTTATCTCATGCCCACAATCATGTCTAATTTTGAAGATATTCTACACACAATAAAACACACATTTCCTTTCACATTCCTACATTCAGACAGACTCTTCCTGACATCTGACCCTCACAGAAACACACACTTACCTACCACCTGGCTCAGAAGTATGCATTAATGATTAGCTGCCTCTTCCTTTTAGCCTCTTGCTCCTGACCTTACCCATAGTTATATATTCACAAACACACACCTTCAATTACAGGTCATTACACTGACCCCAACACACTGTTAGGCCATGTGCAGATGAAAGACTCCTAGGCTAAACTACCGTTTCTGGTCAAAGATGGGAAATCTTAAGCAATTCTGAAACAGTTATATGAGGGACAAAGGAAACACTATATTTTGAAAGATTTTTAAATTTAAGACATTTTTGTGATCAACAACTAATAGGTCCATGTGTCCCGGGGAAAACGAGAAGGACCCAATCCCAGAAATTCCAGAAGAGCCTCTCTCCTCACTCTTGTTCTTGTGGTGATGTCCAAGAACTTTAACCTCCTTGATTCAAACAGTTCCACCATCTGACCTCTCAAGTGTGTAGAAGACTTAGCAGACAGTGTCTTCTATCTTTTGACTCACAGTTTCATGATGGTATGAGCTCAAATCCCTTTGGCTAGACTGAAATCAGGTTTGATTGGCATCACAGTTTTAGAGATGTTCCATACGGTTGTTCCAAAATTGGTTTTCAGGCCTAAAACCTGAGGAAAATCACAAAAATACAGATATTCACTGTCACATTAGTGATAGAAAAAATATATTTCTAAAATATTGCCCCTTTATTAACTGGGACTAATAATTGTAGGAGAATTCCAGGAGTTATAGCTTAGGAATCATGTGAATGCAAACTAGTATATTATTAAGTTGTATGTACACCAAGGGTGGACTGTCATCTTACCACCATCATCTCAATGCTCTTTCCAAAAACAGCTTTCAAAGAGCATGGCTCAAGCATGTCTTTGTGTGTCTATCAGTCCTATTGAATTAAATTATTAGGTTACTCTTCAGATCTTTTGTGAGGCCCGTCAGTGCTGCGATGTCAAATGTAATGGAATAAGTTTGAACCAATGAACCAAGTAGAGAGAAGATAAATGGAACAAGGCAAGTGATGAAAGCAATCAGTAATAGAAAGAAAGGCCCTCTGTACAATTTTAGCAAGGTCAAGATGGAACCAACATTCTGAGAGATGAAATGAAAGATGAAACTGAAGGAGTGAGTTTGCTAGTGGGAGACAAGTGATGGGCGAAAGGGCAACATTTCAGCCTTATTTATCCCACATGTTATTTCCACAATGAGTTCACTGCATCTTTGCATCCACATTCTTTGTTCTTTCATTATTCTGGATTCCCATGTGCCCCTCACCATATTCCTTTCCAGACACACAGACAGAAGATAAAGCCTCACAAGCTACACAGGCTGTCAGTGTGTTAAACAGGGTGAGTAGGGATTTAGTGATTATCTAGTTGAGATAGAGAGGGAGGAAAATGGAGAGATATGGGCATCTGGAAATGCTAGACAGCTTGAACTATAGCCTTTAACAGCCCTTTGGAGTACTGCGCTTAATCAATACAAAGCCATACATGCCATGAGGGGGCTTAGCTTGTTAGCACTATGCGTGTGAAGGTGAACATGTGAAATCTGGTATCTAAGTGTGCATGAGAAAAGGATGTGAAAAGGCACCATAGCAGGAGTTAAATCGTTAATATCCTATTCATTATACACACATGCGGGTGCCTGTGTGCCTATGCGCAACAAATGTCATAGGCAAAACGTGAGTGATCTCTAAGCCAGATGCAGCAGTACACACTACACTACACACAGATTAAATCTAAGGAATAGAAAGGACTCTTGCATGTTTCTTATACAAACAAAGAATGAATGAGGAATGAGGGAACAGGAGCGCGAGTGGAGACGAGGCTCACAGCCAAAAATGAATGTTAGATGGCCAGTTTTCTCTCAAATCCATCAGCAGAGGACAGCACTCTCTGAGTCAGAGTGGGGGATGGAGGGAAACAGAGATGGCGAGGGGGAGGATGAAGGGAATGAGAAGACAAGGGTACAAAAAAGAGGAAATGGGCAAATTGTCTGTGTATGGAGAGGGAGAGAGAGAGAAGGGGTGAGGGAGAGAGAGAGAGAGATGGTTTAAATGATATGTGTGGGAACAAATGCCCAGAGGGTTTCAATAAGACCTAATGAAAATTCAAAAATGTGGAGAGAAAGAGGCTGTGGAAAATTCATTGCTCTAGCAGAGCGGTTCTCTGCAGGTTAACACAATCCCTGCTCTGTGGAGCCATTCTGAACAGAGCTCATTTGGAGCACCGCACACCGTACATGGAATACCAATCACACATTGGCACCAGGCATGCACACGCACACACACAGTCTATGATATGGCACACTCTTCCCCTGGTAAATCAAAGGCATGACAGCAAAAGTCATCCAGCATTCTTTTGTCTGGGTTATTCATGAATGGCACAATAAGGAGCATGAATGGCATGGTCCTGATGTAATATGGCATAAACCCACACTTACTGTGAGGCGACAATTCCAGTAATAGGGTGGCACTTGCCGGAAGTCTAAGATGTGAAAAATGACAGAGCCCCTCAAATCTTGCAGATTCTTTTCTCCTTGACTTTCCACCACTCTTCAGGAGCCATGGATGTTTCAGCGTGTCCGCATTTGTACTTCCAATTCAAACCTCTGTTTTAGTGCTTTCTTTCAGGTCCCTTACAATGTTCTCTGCTGTAATTCCACAGCAGGCACCGCAAGCTGCATTCACTCCCTGACTCCGACCCCTCCCTCTCTCTCTCTCTCTCTCTCTCTCTCTCTCAGCTCATTGTATCCCCCATACCTCCTCTGCTCATGCTCCAATCTAAATCCAAAGAGCTATCACTCCTGTCCCTCCTCCTTCAATCCTGCTCCTTTTTTCTTGCCCATTTATTAAAGATAGACAGCCACTTCCATCCCTCCCACTCTCCATCGAGGAAATAAGGAATGAAATAAGGGAAGCAGGAAGAAAACAAATGAAGGCTCTAGTCCAAAACCAACATTACACATGCATTTTTCAAGATGCAGTGTTGTGTTTATAAACAAGGCACAATAGACATTCATACAATTATATAGACATACAACTGGCAATATCCTGAGATGCATTCCACATGCAGACAATTATATTGTGATGCCAGCACACATCCACATGTGGATACAGATTATACCAACACACACCCATTACACTAACAGACATCCACATGTTGACAAGATTACACCATTATATCAACACACATCCAATTGTATACACAGATTATACCATTACACCAACACATATCCACTTGTGTACACAGATTACACCGTTATATCAACACACATCCACTTGTGTACACTGATTACACCATTACACCAAAATATTTTTTTTCAATTCAACTTTTTTGCATAGCACATTGTCTCAAATAAGCTTTACAGAAGTACAGAAACACAGAAAAAAAATGTAAGTTTAAAATTAAGTCACTATTTATCTCTATGATCTATCCCTAATGAGCAGGTCTGAAGTGAGGGTTGCAAGGAAAAACTCCCTGAGATTATATGAGGAAGAAACCTTGAGAGGAACCAGGCTCAGAAAGGAACCTCATCCTCATTTGGCACAGTAAATAATGTAAATGTAAATAAAGTCAAGCAAAGAGTTTCCACACCAAATATTGACCGTTTATTGTTTATGTTATTACTTAGTGCTTTTTATAGAAGTTTC
>JAOTRN010000046.1:23663228-23680104 GCA_028566695.1 Bagroides melapterus
AGAGAGAGAGAGAGCTTTCGTCACTTATCTACAAACACAAAAAGGAAATTCTCAGACACATACTTAAGGTTCCTTATCTAGGAAAAAGAAGAGGAAAGGTGGAGGGGTACAAAAGCATAAAAGAGACAAACATTACATCTCTTATCTGAAGGAAAAAGAGAGACAAAGTGTTAAAAACATTATCTAAAGACAAAAGAAATAACATACAAAGATAAATAGAACTTCGGGGACTCAATGACAGATCCAATGCTGCTTTTTAGATTCAGCTATGCTGTCAGACTTTGACCTTTATAAGTCTTCAAACACACTCTCTTACATAAATGAACTGTTATCTTCTCACTCTACTGCTCTCTCTCTCAAACACACACTAACCCCAGTGACTGGTATTAGCCTGATGAGAAAGTGACTGATCAGCAGCTGATCTTATCAATACATGCAGCTAATCAATGTGACCTCTGACCCCATTTATTCATTTCTGTCTGAGTCCCAATCAATAAAATGATATTCATCAAAGGGGTTCCACGGATGTATGAGGAATGGAGAGAGAGAGCACTCAAAAACATCAGTGTTACATGTCATTGTGTGAGTGCAAAAACTGCTTGAAGGTATCACATTTGAAAGAACTGCTTGGTTGGTGGCCTTGTACAAGTGTGTTTAATATGACCTGCTTAACAGTGATCCTCTCTAGTTTCCAAAGGTTAAGCCATAAGAGCAATATGGTATTGTAGGACTATTTTGAGAGAATCTCAATTGTATATGATTTGACATGAACAGAACTGATACCTTCTAAGGCACACTATGAAGCTGCCTTTAACTCTCTGTTAAGGCAGAATTGTGAGTGTGTATTTACATCAAAATCTGCATTGTGTGTATTCACGATACAGCCAAATGTTTGAGACCTTACAGTAAAACTCATGTTTTAGTAGACATGTCCCTTCAACCCTTTTGACCCATGACTTTGTATCCAGTTACTGTACCTACCACAATGTCAACATCAACAACAACAAAGCCAACTACAGGAAAAAGGTAAGCCGACTGGTCCAGTGATGTAATGACAATAATCTCTTCCTCAATGTTGGGAGGACAAAAGAAATTGTCATTGACTATCGACGGTGCCGCAGGGAAGAGGGTGAGCAGCACCAAGTTCCCAGGGATGCATACCTCTCCTGGACGACAACCACCACATCGCTGGCAAAGAAAGCGGTCACACTATCTGATATCTGTCTTGCACCTTACAAATGCCTTTATACTCAGAACTTTTAAATTAATTTACATATTCACATGGTTTACATAAATATATACACCAATCAGGCAAAACATTATGACCACCTTCCTAATATTGTGTTGGTCCCCTTTTGCTGCCAAAAGCCCTGACCCGTCGAGGCATGGACTCCACTAGACCTCTGAAGGTGTGCTGTGGTATCTGGCACCAGATCCTTTAAGTCCTGTAAGTTTCGAGGTGGGGCCTCCATGGATCTGACTTGTTTGTTCAGCACATCCCATAGATGCTCAATTGGATTAAGATCTGGGAAATTTGGAGGCCAAGTCAACACCTCAAACTCATTGTTTTGCTCCTCAAACCATTCCTCCGCAAGCTTGCCTTCTTCCCATAGTGCATCCTGATGCCATGTGTTCCCCAGATAAGTGACACACATGCACCCGTCCATCCACATGATGTAAAAGAAAACGTGATTCATCAGACCAGGCCACCTTCTTCCATTGGTCCGTGGTCCAGTTCTGATGCTCACGTGCCCACTGTTGCTGCTTTCAGTGGTGGACGGTGGTCAGCATGGGCACCCTGACTGGTCTGTGGCTATGCAGCCCCATACGCAACAAACTGTGATGCACTGTATATTCTGACACCTTTCTATCAGAACCAGCATGAACTTCTTGAGCAATTTGAGCTATAGTAGCTCATCTGTTGGATCAGACCAAATGGGCCAGCATTCGCTCCCCACGTGCATCAATGAGCCTTGGCTGCCCATGACCCTGTCGCTGGTTCACCACTGTTCCTTCCTTGGGGCACTTTTGGTATTGACCACTGCAGACTGGGAACATCCCACAAGATCTGCAGTTTTAGAGATGCTCTGACCCCGTCGTCTAGCCATCACAATTTGACCCTTGTCGAACTTGCTCAAATCCTTACGCTTGCCCAATTTTCCTGCTTCTAACACATCAACTTTGAGGACAAAATGTTCACTTATTGCCTAATATATCCCACCCACTAACAGGTGCTGTGATGAAGCGATACTCAGTGTTATTCACTTCACCTGTCAGTGGTCATAATGTTTTGCCTGATCGGTGTATATCTATTTATATTATAACTGCTGATATCATACAAACTTTCTGTATTGCACTGATAACACACAAAATTGATATGAGAGAGGAGAAAGGGTCTTTTGATTCCTATCAATGTCTGCACATATGGTGGCACTGACAATAATGAATATTATTAGGGAGAATCTGGCCATTCAGTCACAAAAGCGATAGTGTGGTTTGACAGTGATGTGGGGTGATGATGCCTTTGTGCACAATCAGGGTTCCAGTTCATCCCAAAAGTGTTCAGTGGGGTTGAGGTGAGGGCTCTGTGCAGAACACTCAAGTTCTTCTACACCAGCCTTTGGCAAATCATGACCTAGCTTTGTGCACAGATGCATTGTCATGCTAGAACAGGTTTAGGCCATTTAGTTGCAGTAAAGGGAAACTGTAAAGCTACAGCATTCTAAAGCATACTTGACAATCTGGATATTTAAAAAAAGACCACATACAAGTGTGACAGACAGTTGTACACAAATGTTTGGCCATAAAGTGTGTTCAAGGAAAACACACTGATTGTGTGGTGTGATATGTGAGGTGTGCACTCCATGCAGGCCTCTGACCTTGGTGAATGAGAGTGTGCAGGTCGAGCTCTTTCCGTCGCTGAAACGCTTGTCCACACACAGTGCACGGGAAAGGGTGACTAGTGTGCAGCAGCCTGAGGCAGAAAAAAAAAGAAACAAATCAAATTCAATTATTCAATTAGTTCATGATAATAGTCCTCATTGTGTGTCTTTCAACTTCAACCTCTATTAACAAATCACACTGTCCCTTACTGTAAGATTCATCAGTATTTGTGACACAAGCCATTATGTTAAGATGAAAGTAACACATATCCTTGTGCAAAGTGAGGTGCCAGTGTACATGAGCCTCACACGTACATCATCCACATAACACAAGGTCAGAGCTTGTCCTAGTATGTATTAATGGAGGGTTGGGGCAGACAGCATATATTCAGGTACACACTGACTGTGGTCTATTTGATGTGCACTTTGCACTTACCAGAATATATATTAACATCAAAGTATATGGTCTTGTGTACTAGAATTAGTATACCATTTTAAATCTAATATGTTTTTCATTCTATAAAATCTATTCTTTCATTTGTATCATCTTACTGGCTGATTTACTCTTTATACACTTTCATTTCTATTAGTATTTTTGGGATAATTTTTCAGCTTGGTTGAAATGCTACAAAAAGCTTATTGTTATTATTAACAAGTTAATTGATATGCAGAAAAAAGTGTAGCATCTTCGCAAGCAACAGATCCTGCCTCATGTTGAACAGTTGGAAATGAGCCGTGTGGGCTGTAGGCATTTGTTGGATCACTTAATTGATAATGCATCCAAAAAATAATCAAACATGGTTTTTGAACTAGAGTTTTGAACCATTTCCAATACCACAAAATCATAATATAAAACAATTATTATTATTATATTATTATTATTTAGCAAGAACATACTGTGCTTTGCTAGCACTACAGCTTGGTCCTTTGGCTCAGTTTGTGCCTTAAGGCACATTTTAGTAGCTCACACCTACAAAAAATACTGCAAACAAAAATAGACATGTATGTTCAGTTCAGATCCACCAGCAGGGTCGATTCAGGGTCAAATTGCCTTCTCGCTACAACCAAACAAGCTATATTTTGACATGTAGAAGCATACCTAAAAAAAATAACCTCTACAACAGTTGAATGTAATAACTGACATTACATAAGTGAGTATAGGCCATGAAACATTCTTGTTATAATGTAGATAGAAGGCATTGTTTCATGAGAGTCTGAAATGGAAGGTTTTAGACACAGAAGGTTTTAGTATGCTGAGAGCCTAATTGTTTTCCCCATTAATTCCTAACCTCTGTAAAGTGAACCACGGTTGTCAGATCTGAGTCGATCTATGAGTTTAAATTCCCTTCTTGCTGGATTTATAATCTGAAAAATCACCTCTGGAGACCAGACTGACACGGACTGATTAATATCTCTAAGACATGGCTTGATGAGGTCATGCTTTGTAATGAGGTAGGTCAAGGGTGAAGCTTCATTCACTTCCTGCTCAAATCTTGTGTTCTGTCTAGACACTAGTGCATTGCATGTCTTTGACACAAGAAGAGCTGTCATATCTGGACTAGCAAGTAGTTCAGAAACAGTAATCTCATCAGAATATGGAACGTGTCAGATCTAAGTTGTCACAATATGATAATCATAAAACACAACATAACATTTTTTGACACGAGATCTCAGTTTAATTACATGGTTTCAAAGAGAATACTATTAAACAGCACAAGTAAGGCAGGTATTAAATTATTTAGTCAAGGACAGCACTTGAATAAATCCTAAAAATGACTTTTTAAGAGAAACATTCTCCTTCAGTGAAAAAAGGCACCACACTTGAAATGTACTCACTTGAGCGAGAAAGAAAATTAAACTAAAACATATAAAGCATGCATTTCAACTCTACTATCCTTCTTTCAATGACACTCACCTGTGCAGCTGAAGTTGTGAGTCCAGCTTGAAGCTTGCTGGGCAGTCAGGGCAGGTGAGCAGACAGGAGTCTCCAGGAGGACGACCTCGCCCTCTGCTCCGTCCCTGACCTCTTTTCTCTGTGCCCTCCTCATGGATGAGCATGTGGCGTTTGAGCGAGGCAGGCTGAGAGAAGGTCTTGGTACAAACAGGGCAAGTGAAGGAGCGTGGTGGACCGTGGCACAGACTGTGGCGCAGCAGGCCAGCGGGAGTTGGGAAACTCTTGTTGCACACGTTGCAGTTGAACAGCTTCTCACCGGTGTGCTGGAAGACATGCTCGCGCAGGAGACTGCGCCGCGTGAAACCCTGTCCACAGTGAGGGCACTCATGGGGAAGTGGCGTGCGTGACCAATCACGGCTCAGCTTGGCTGTGGCCTCGAGTGTGGTGTCAGGCAGTGTCGTTTCGCTTGAGCTTTCTGAAGGGGCCAGAGGGAAAAAATTATAAGAAATGCAGTGAAAATTTTCAAAACTATTTGATAAACAGGAAGACAAAAACATCTGATTCTGATTATGTGGTGTTGTGTTCAAAATATCTAACACATCATAAAATGCTGATGCTTCACAGAGGAACTTGTAGTCTATCACAGGGGACTCTGGGTACAAGGCTGGAGGATACCGTAGATGAGGTGACAACTCATCACATCTCACACGCTCACATACTATGAACAATATAGAGTTGCCTATCAGCCTACAATTCTTATCTTTGGACTGGGGAAGGAAACCAGAGTATCCACAAGAAACCCATGAAGAACAGGGAGAAAAATGCTTTGTGCAAACACTGCAAAGGTGGGAATCAAACTCCTAACCCCAAACATAGTAACTCCTAAGCCATCTTATCATATTCAAAAAAAGATTTCATTAAAAAAAATTCCAATAATAATATCTTAACATGAAACTGTTTGCTAGTAGTGAGAATAAAGGGACATCTCTGAACCCTCATATACCAAATGTCATGATGCTACAAATGAAAAGATTCTTGTTATCTTTAATTTACCTTAAGTGTATGCATGACTTTGCACTCCCTCATAAAAACATATGCTTATTTCACAGCGTTAGTTCCTGTGGTCCTCTCCTAATGACTAACACTGACTCACTTGCTATATGTGTTATCACAACTAACTTCGGTACACAACTGTGAACATGCAATATTTGTTTGTTTTTTTTTAATTAATGTTTCATCAACAGTTATATAAAACATTGTCATAAAGTACATGATTGCTTCCATACATGTTGTGGACTTTGTCATGCTACTGTCAGAGCTGTGTAGAGCTTGTACAATTGAGAACCAATCAGATTCAAGAACCAAAGAATGCAGCTTTGGTGTAATGCATTTTACACTACAATAAACAAATAGATTCTAGTGTAGACACTGAATATACTGAACTATTTTGAATGAGATTTCATATACAAGAACAATTTTCTTTTCAGAAATCTAGAACTGTAAAACAGAAATAAATTAAAGCAGACACTGACCTGGTCGGCGAAGCAGGAGGGCGGGGGACAGAGGAGGATGTTTGGCCAGAGAGGTGAGCGTGGCATTCAGTCTAGAAGAAGGAGAGGGTATGATTTTGCGATGTTCTCTTCGATGGTACAGATAATGAGTGGTGCTCATAAACTCCAGGCCGCACTCTATGCAACTGTGTAGCGCTTCCGCTAGGCCGTGCTCACTTCTGCGGTGCTTTGCTAACTCTTGCTCGGCATTAAAAGAGCACCCACACTGACTACATAGAAAATTCTGGTGTGCAGAAAGCACTGAAGATACTGCCTCATTTATCTGTGCCATATCCACACTGTTGGTGTCGTTTTCCACTTGTTTTTCTTCAAGTACTTCCTCATCCATGGGCTCAGCTCTGCTTTCAACTTCCTCCTCTTCCATGCTTACAATCCCCTCGACTTCTGTCTCCTCTATTTGTTCTCTTTCGTCTGCCTGAGGCACAGGTTCATCTCCACTTGCTTGAATGACCTCACTTCTAATCTCAGGATCGAGCTCCACCTCCACCTGAGGAATTGGAACTGCCTCGGACACCGTCTGCTCCAGGCTGGCGATCTCCATCAGACTCTGGCCTTCTCCGGCAGTTGCAAGCAAGAGAAGACCCTCTCCTGAGGCCTCCAGCAGGGCAGTGGAGAGCTGGGGCACCTCCACCTCTTTCTGCTCCTCCTCCAGTGTTTGACTGCGGTGCTGTTTGCGGTGATAGAGGAAGAGAGTGGTGTTGAGAAAGCCCTCGCCGCACACATTGCACCGGTGGATGGCCTCCTTCAGGTTGTGCGCCGTCTTTCGATGAGTCACCAGCTCTGATGCCAAGCTGAAGCAACGGCCGCACTCCACACACAGCAGGCTAGAAGGAGGCTTTGCCTTCTTCTGGCCTCTCCGTCTCACTTGCAAGCTTGGTTCCTGCACAGGCTCAGTGCAGTCAGGGAGCTGAGGTGTAGGCTCCTCAGGCAGATCACTGCTGCCTGGCAAACAGAGCTGTGGAACACCTTCAGAGCTGATCTCTCTTAACTTTTTGTTCACTGGACTTAAAATTTCCATACTTGCATTGTGTTTGTCTCCTCCCTCCGACTCAACTGGCTGGTCATTATAGGCTACTTCGCCCTCATCTGTGATCAACTGACTGACGGGTTGTGGCACTAAAGTGGCAGCCATGTCCCCGGGGAGAGATTCAGATTCAGATTCAGGTCCAGGTCCTGGTCCAGTCTCTAGACCACAGCCAAGCTTACGGTGCTGCTGCCACAGCAACAAGGCATCAAATAGGAGCTCACAGTCAGCACACTGGTAGAGGACACGTGGCACATCTGAGGAGGATACAGGATTCCTCTCACTCTGAACCTCAGGATCATACAGTGACTGAGCTTCCAGCTGAAGAAGAGAGGCAATAATGTGAAGGAACAATTCAGCAGCAAGTCTTGTTCAGATGAGAATTTCCATAAATGTGCACTTTACAATCTAGAACAAGCTGTTCTAGCACTTTCAATCATAAGTGCATTTCAAATTAAACAATAATTTAACACCGCGTTTGTACATGCAAACAAAGCATACAACCTATATAAAGGCTCCTATGTGTCAGACGGAAATTACTTTATTTCAGAGTCCAAACATCTTGGGTACGTCTGCTCATTTTACTTGAAGCAGATTCTGAAAGCCAATCTCAATTAACTTTTTCACCTCACTGCACTTACAGTCACAACCAAGAATCAATCTCGGTAGACCATTCCCTTATGCCACTTTCAAATCGCAGGTCTTAAACATACTCACAGCTTTTTCTCATGTCATACTCAATACCATTATTAACTGTAGAGTCTTTAGGAAGGACCCAGCAAGGGGGTGGTATTACAGTAATCCAATGGAGCAGTCTGTGACATACTCTTTATCTGACGAGGCAAAAGCCGTCTGCCAGCTGTGTGCTGTGCCAGCACTTAAAAATAGTCTGAACATTCATAGACTATTGCTACTGATGGCAAATATTCTATAGACATCATTCTAAAAAAAAAACTATCAGGACTCTAAATGTTTCTTTGTTTTTGCACCACCATGTTACAAATTTTAATGTAAAATTGTATAACAGCAGATACCTCAACTTTTTAAGGACAATAAAGTATCCACTCTCATAACACTTCCATAATATCAGTGTATATTGTTTATATATGAAGACATTAAAAACCAACATTATAAAATATGATACAGAGATTGTGTTTTGTTTTTTTTACAAAATAAATCAGATATGATGATTAAGGCTTTACAAGTCTTGATCACTCACATCCAGCCATCCTTCTGAGCCTATTTAATGAAAGAAAAGAAAAAAAAAACCCACAATGACGATCTAGTTATTGAAGGTCATCTCCAGGGCAGGTGATTCCATTGCAAGTCAATCATTTAGAAAAGAATAAATCACAATTTTACAGTGAGTATGCCAATATTAGTAGACAAAGGGAAATTCTCTAGTGTGTAATTTTCTTGCTATAATTAAGAGGAAAATTAGGAAGTATAGGCAACCCTGAATTACTCTTCAACTTACATTTCAAATATCTTTTTGCCTTAGAAGCAACACTTCCAATGTAGAGCCTATTTCAGATAATTACAGCTGTGCATTCGAGCGCCATTCGGGGGAAAAAAAATCTGATTCAACTAAATAGAGGCATTCACTAGCATCGTGTGTAATTACCTTGGGTAATAACAGTGCCTAAAGCTATATAGGATTGTAGCAATAAGGTTGAAATTAGCAAAGATACAAGAAAAGGATCCTTTAAGTTACCTGGGACATGCTGGTTGATGACATTAATTTAATAATGCTGTGCATAATAATAAATTCCATTTGTAAAATGCACAGCTTCAATTGATTTAAATGAATGTCACAACATTGAGCAGTGAAAGAGATTTTTTTAAAGAGTTGCTATTATAGTATAGCCTCTATTAGCTGATTACATAGTTATTCAGCTCTTAAACATAAAATCTTGGACTCAGAGCTGCTTCAGGGCCCAGTACTAAACTGTGGCAGTGAAAAAGGGGGAGATTTCACATTAACCTGTGTTGTTCAAAGACTGAATGCACTCTGTCTGTGTGTGTGTACAAGAGAGAGATGGCACCTGTGGTAGACCAGCAGAGATGGCAGCAGCCTCTATAGCAGTGCCAACAGTCAGAGGTTGTGTGTTCTCAGCAGTGCAGGTCAGCTGGTGTGTCAGCACTTCCTCTAGTGTGGGAAACTCCCGATAGCACGGAAAACACATGTACACCGACGAGCTCTCCATGGCTGCCTAAGAGAAACAGGACAAACATTGGTTAAAGATTTCTAGATTAAGTAAAAAAAAAAAAAATAATGTACCCACTGAGAACCTAAGAACTGTTTAAAGACTAAGACATGTTTAGAATTTCTGCTGGAACAGTCTGCAAACTGGGCTTTGGGTCCCTGCTACTCTCAGTGAATTTAAAGTTACCACAAGTGCACACAAACTAAGGGGACATGTATTACATCTATTAAAGAATAAACTAGTTGAATAAAGTATCAATGAAATAATAATTATTCAAGATGTGACTAAAAGGGCATCTTGTAGATGATAAATTTCTCAATTTGATAAAATCTTACATTTTAAAATCTTTCAAATTAAAAACACAGAGGTCACTAAAAGGTGACTAAATCTTAAGATTTAATTACAAACCTTGTAATTAAACCCTGATAATTAAGGAAGATAAGTCAGAGTGACTCATAAAAGTAGTAACAGCATATGGGGACTGTGTGTACACAGCAGCACACTTAACTTACTAGGCAATCATTCTGCAATCACCAGTAATGACAGTGTCACATGACAGTGTTCTGTCATGTGACATACAGACCACATGGAATTCTAAGCATGAACAATTACCAATATGTCTATACATGTAGACCCATCAGCCATCAGTAAACTGAGTGACATTGATTATCTCATAACAGTGCCAAGAATGTTGACTTGAGCTGCAAATTCCCCAGATTTTAGTTTGATCAAGCATGTGTGAGATGTCATGGACAAACAAGTCCAATCTATGGAGGCTGTACCCCACAATTAACAGGTCTTAAAGGTGCCAGATATCATAGCACTTCTTGGTCTTGTGAATTCTATACCTCAATGGGTCAGATCTGTTTTGGCAGGTGGTATAATCACACAGATCAAGTGCTTCACTTAATATTCACATCAACCATCAGAACGGGGGTTAAAGTGGTCTCAGCAGATTTAACCATGGTATGGTTGTAGCCTGGTTTCAGCATTTCAAGATACCACATGGGATTTTCACACACAACCCTCTCTACACTTTACACTGTAACACACCTTTGTCTCAATTTGTTTGTGAATCCTTTATCTTCCCTTTGTTGGTGAACTGAGGGAATCTGGCCTGTGTCACCTTATATTTAAATCCCACTGTAACAATATGTCAGTGAAGAAAAAAATGGGAATTTTTTAGAACCATTTGTATAGGAATTTCTAGCTACCGATAACTGTAGATAAAGCATGTGGGTTTGTATTTATAAAAAAAAAAAAAAAAAAAAAAAAAAGGATTGTGAACTTAAAATAAATTTACAGTCTAGAAAGACCTTTTTTTTTTTTAAACTCATCTTCCTAATCAGCAGTCCACTGTACTCTGTACTCAATGAAACCAATAACAGTGCCCTCTTCAGGTGAAGAAAAACACAAGAAGTTGACGTTCTTACAGTAAAATAATACATCTGATAATACATACAAATAATACAAGCAATCTGACACTTTTCTCATAAATGGTACCATATATGATTATTGAGCAAGGTTTACTCTAAAACCCTTATTGCTCATTGGGGATAGATGTTAGAGATAAATAACTATAATAAATATAAATAAATAAATAAATAAATATCTTAATTTGATATATTTTTTCTCTTTTTCATTGTTCTATACTTCTGTAAGGCTGCTTTGAGGCAGCAAATTGTTAAAAGCGCTATGAAAATGAATTTGAATTTAAAAAGCCTGATGGTAGACACCCTTTTACTAAATGCAGGAAATAAATAATGATCACAGAATATTAAACAACTTCTGCTTTTCTTCAACACTAGATGAGTTCTCGTTAAGTTCATAAAATACATAAAAGCAGTGAGATTTACACTGAAGCAAAAAAGGTTTTGTTCTATGCATTGCGCTTGGTTGTTATGACAGAAATAAGTATGAGGATATTTTATTTTGGAGGACGTTTCTATCGTAAAAAATAAAGTTAATTTAAAACATTTTCACAAAACTAAAATGGCCAATAATAACCACCAAAGGCCAATAATGCTAAGCTGAACAAAACGAAAGGGGAGAAAGGAACTTCCTGTCGAGTGGTACATTAATAACCAATCAATCAGTCTCGAAAAGAGCCAAATTAGTTTGCAATAATGCTGACAAAAAAAATTAACTTGACTGTCTAAACTTGCAAGCTAATCAGTCAGAATAACCAACGCCTTGGGCTAGTTAGCCGCTCTATGCTAGCTAAAATAAGCATGCTAGCTTGGTGCAAATATTAGCAATACAGCTAACGCAGAGCCGCTAGCTAGCATTTTGATATGTCACCGACTTCAATATCTAGTCAGAAAATAACCGAATGAGCCGGTAATATTTCTGTTCCGTCAGCAATTATAATGACTGTTTTGTGCTGAAGGCAGAGCCAGTGTGTGCTGAGTCGCTGTAAAACACGTAACAACAAAACGAAGGTTGAAGAATCGCCGAAGAAGGACGGCGCCCGCTTCTTCGGTGGTAATAATGGCGCTCCCGCGAGCGCAAACGGCGAATGTCTCCCCCAGTAGAAACTCCAACAGCCCCAAGTATTGTTCAAATACTAGAACCGATATATAAGTGTGACATTCCCCAGAATGCTATTTTAACTGTATAAAATAGAAAAACTCACCGAATACAGCCTAACTGGTTAGGACCTGAAACGATATTAGGAACGTTTCAACAACATGTTACGTGATTGGTCAACAGAAGATTTCAATTCCACCAATAGAATCGCACTTACAGAAACTTGTCCGTTAGTGAGAGAGTCATTGGGATTCAACACTACAATATGGTCTAACAATGTAAATATTAAATATTGTTACTGTAGTAGGCCCTGTGCAGTTTTGTATGGAGTTATCTAACCATCCAAGAATAATTTAAAACATTAACTGTTTTTTTTTGTTATGCATCCTCTCAGTTAATATGATTTGACAAATAAAATAATGAAAGAAAAAAATTGTAAATAATATTAAGTAATATTTTGAACTATTTTAAACTAACTAATTAAGTACTATTTCCCTTCACGAGAGAATTTTTTATTTTATTTTATTCTTCACATTCTTATGTGACCTTCATTTTAATCTCAAATAATTAATCTGATAGCTAGATTAGTTTTAGCTGCTAAGCATAATGTTAACACTTAATTTCAGTCATTGGCTAAACAACAGGTCGATTTCCAGGACTTTCTGAATTATTTGTCAGCAGAAGATTTACTAAATATTTTAATTACCATTTCTTGATTGCCTGTTTTTGAAATATATTTATTCCTAAATACATCTAAATTTAGATACTTTAGATATTCAGGCTCACAAACCTGACTCGGGTACCTGTCCTCTCAGGGGGAATGAGCAAAAAATCCAGCAGCGCATAATGAGAGGTATGTGGAAGGCTACACCAAGTGTTTGACTGAATCAATTAAAAGACAATGCCACCTAATACTAACAATGTACAGTATATGTATGCACCATTGAAAATGTGATATAGACGATAAAAGCTCTATATGATTTTTAAATGACCAAACAAAATAGTTATATTTGTTAAAACAGGAACTGTATAACACATGAAACATGTAGAGTTTGAATGTCTAGAGCTTTGCTGAATGTAAAATGTAGACATTAATGGTAAGTGTTCTAGGTTGACCAAGGTGAGCCATAACATCATCCATCCTGTCTAATAGAACTGATCAGTCTAGTCAGATTTGTCCAGAAGCATGTATGCTTTAGTAACTGATTGGTGCTTTGGATTAGCCTCCTTTGTGGAACTGAATATGACAAAAAATTAGCCAGGCTTGTTGAAATCCAGTCATTGTGAGCATTGCTGCAATTTATTGTAATTATAAAACAAACCACAGAAAAGACAAATACATATTAAACAGAACACTTATTGTAATGTTGGAAGTTGCTTGGCGAGGTGGTCTTATGATGGTAGGAGCTTATTGGAGTTGTAGGGCATTTAAAAAAATAACTGGCCAATGAATAATGCTTTTATTATATTAATAATAAGAGTAAAAATACCTCATTTTAAAAACACAATTGCTCTTGATGTTAAATGCTTATTTCTTACTGTTCATTGTTTAAATTTTGACTTCACTACCTGTGCACCTTGGTCCAGTAATAAAATACTAGTATTTTACCCAAAAAGTGATGATGATAATGGAGATGTTAGTGTAGCAGTAATTCAGAAATTGTTTCATTTTTACCAGCTGGCAATGACGGTGCACCAGTTTATCTAGCTCAGTAGTGTCTTAGGAACTGGAAGCTGGTGAGGGAGCTGGATTATTTGCTTTGCCTAATGAAAGGCTTGGAAATTAGCTAATAAGTTCAATTATATGTATTTTGTGTAATTACTGGTGCTACATCTCTTTCCCTGTCTCTCTGACACGCACATACACACACAGACACAGAGTGAGGTTCAAATGTCAGAGACCACCAATAAAAATGCTTCTATTCTGCATCCATTCTAACTTAATGCAATTTTACAAATGTTTTTATTGACAACTAGATCTCTCTATGCTGTGGCATGGAAGTTGTTGCTATTATGGGTGAGCCTATTCTAGGCTCACAGATGATTCATATGCATTCATATTCTGTTGTAGCAGAGTCACCTCAATGTTTGATGTGTTGTGCATGCAGAGGCCTTTCTGCTCACCTCAGTTATAGAGTGATTGAGTTACTGTATTCTATCCAAGAGCTTGAATCAATTTGGCCCTTTTTTCTTTTGATTTTCCCTCTTATCAAAAAGGCATTTCCACACACAGAAAACTCTGCATTTTGTTTTCTGCAACATTTTGTGTAAACTCTAGAGAATGTTTACACAATTGTAAAGCTTTTAATCTGTTTCTGCATTATTTTTCTGCATTAGGTTGCTGCCACATGAGAACTGCAGGAGTGTGCAGGTTTTCCAGGTGTGTGTAAATAATTATACTGCATGAGAAGAATCACTGGCAGAGACACTTTTCATCACTTTATTAATGAGCTTATTTATACCAACAAACAGAAACAGTTTCTCTCTCCCTCTCCCTCACTTAACCCATTCAATGGATGTCCTGAATGGGTTAAGCAGTCCACGTTTATCTAGCAGTCGTGCACATCTGTGTGCCTGCACCTTCAGGAACATTCATTGTGATGACACTCAGAAATGTTCCATACAATATGTTCATATTCTCGAACACATTCCAAGATTATATCAAGTTTAGGATATGAATGTTGTTCTAATAACAGGTCACACACACAAGTCTCTACCCCATCAGTTCATAAAAAAAACAAAAAAAAAAAACACTGTCTGCAATACAATAAATAAAATATTTGAAATAACATTTATGAGGAAAGGAGGACATGAACAAGGACTGTGGGAGAGAGAGGGTGAGAGAATGACAGAGGGAAGAAGAAAGAGAAAGAGAGCATGACTCAGTTTTGTTCTATTCCCCCCCCCTTCCCTTTGCAGGGGTGAGTAGGGAGAAGTTGAAATGCTATGTACAAATGAGAGCAGTGTAAGAAAGAAAGAAAGAAAGAGAGAAAGAAAGAAAAACAGAGAGACAGAGGAGACAGAGAGAGCTGGCCACCACCTGAACCAGCACAACTCCACTAGAAATAAAAATCAAGTTATAAGAACAGATTTACAATAATAACAAAAATAACAAAAAGTAAAAGGTACATGATATTTACATATCAGCAGTGAGAAAAGAGGAGATGGAGGGGGACATATGGACGGCTCCAGGTGGGAGTGGAGGGACATGAGTGTGTGTGTGCGCGCATAAGTGTGGGGATCTATGATACTTACAATGATATAGATTCGTCACAAATCAGCAGCCATTTAAATATTTAAATCTTCTAACTCTACTGAAACACGCACACACACACACACACACACAATCATTATATGATCTAAACTCCTATAGAATTGTGTGATTTGCAAGAGTAGAGGATATTGCCGGGGCACTGAACAAAATAAATGTATGCGTGCTTACATTTTTATATGTTCAAGGACTTCACGCTTATCCTCTGAAAAATAGGAATAACAAAAAAAAAATAAAAAAATAAAAATAAAATAATCATACAGTAATTATAAAGGGCAATAAGTAACAGTACTGCTGTAGGATCAGCCCTCTCCATCCCTTTCACTAACATTCACAGGGGTGTGAAAGACAAAAGTCTGACCCTACACCAGCATGTTTAACTCTAACAAGATTTGGTACTTAAGATAAGCTCTAGATGGAGCCCTTTCAAGATTAACCAGTCAACGAACTCGTCTTCACTTAGGGTAAAGAAAACATGCACTCTTGTCCTTTTCCTAAACAGAATTCTGGGCAAGGAGACAAGACCGCTACTTATACAAGGTGCTCCATAAAAACACTTCCACACTTATATCAAGAACATGGTCTTATTTAAGAAAAAAGAAAAAAAAAACAAAAACAAAAAAAACCACCAGCTAAAATTTATTACACTTTAAGAGCAAACTAAAATAAAAGAATACACCTGCATGTTGTGGCTCTATGAGGTGTATTTTTGTTTAAAACTTAATAAAAAGGTTGGCCCTCCACAGAGACAGAGCAGACAGCAAAGGGAAGGGGGATACATCTACATTTCTCTTTCTGCCACTAGAGGTCAGAAACACCTCAACAAACCATTCTTTACCTTTAAACCACACAGCTGCAAACCTCATCAAGTCTACCTGAAATGAACAAAACAGACAAAAAACACGTTCTCCTGAAGAATGCTAAATGTGTAACGAAGGGGATCGGAATCTGAGCAAAACAGATTCGGGTTCTGGAGCGTTGGAAAGGCTGGAACAAGGGACAGGTGAGAGGAGGAAGAAAAGGTGAGGGAGAACGGTGAAGAAACTTGGAGGTAATGCTCAGGAACTGTTGCTCAGGGCTCCCGGTGCAGAGCTGGACTGGGCTGAGCTGTCTGACATGCTGCCTTCTGCAAGCACAGAGAGCATTCGTTACACATGAGCATAAGAACACACATTCACACAAATACACAAGCATACACACAGGAATATTTGTACATAAGCATGTACCATACACACATACACACACAGACACACGTACACCCAAAGCTTGCATGCACACACCCTCACAGTTTTATCAGAACCCAAAGGTATGGTGAGAGCTGTGTACCGTGAGAAACTGGCGTCGTCTGAGA
Organism: Bagroides melapterus; assembly: GCA_028566695.1. Lineage (NCBI taxonomy): Eukaryota > Metazoa > Chordata > Actinopteri > Siluriformes > Bagridae > Bagroides > Bagroides melapterus. The sequence goes on from JAOTRN010000046.1 coordinate 23,679,958, forward strand.
CCGAGCATGAGGAGGAATGAGAGTGGAGTTCAACTGTGGCTGGATAGACAGCTCTGTGAGGAGAGAGAAAACACAGTCACACACACAGTCACACACACAGTCACACACACAGTCACACACACAGTCACACACACAGTCACACACACT
>JAOTRN010000046.1:23688849-23716480 GCA_028566695.1 Bagroides melapterus
ACACACACACACACACACACACACACACACACACACACACACACACACACACACACACATACATACATACACACACATACATACACAAAAACACACATACACACACACACACACACACACACACACACACACACACACACATACATATATACATATATACATATATACATACATACACACACACACACAGAGCCAGGGCAAGGTCATAAAGTAATCTTCAAAATTTTATATATAGTATAAAATGTATATATATTTTTTTATTTTTTTTAATAACATTTTGAAGGTTATTTTATCACCTTGCCCTGGCTGTCTGCCAAATAAGTGTTGTGCTATTTTAAAGCATTTTAAGATATTTACATCCCAAAAAATATTTTAGTTAAAAAAAAATGTCTAAAAAGAAATGTATTCAACCAAACAGTTCTAATGAGAATGACGTGGATGCTACGGATTATCCAAGTGATAATTTCCCACTGTAAACTTTTACCTACTTTTATCATTTTTTTTATTTATGTGGAATTATGTTACATTCGTAGATTGTGCTACAAATGCAGGGGAATCGGTGCAATTAAAATGAATTGAAATTGGCTGTAACTTTACTCCTATTAGAGCTAGCTAGAAAAGAGAAAGATATATATAGATAAAAGAGAAAGATTATATATATATATATATATATAAATAAAAAAGAAAAATATATATAAATAAATAAAGAAAGAAAGTTAAACATTTTTGATTCAGGTCTTAAATCAGTTTTTCTCATCTGGGAGTGTACGTGGCTCATCGATTACAGAACATTTCAACCATTTCCTTTTTGCAGATGAAAGATTTTCTGGTATAAACCGGCTTTACTTTAAATGCCTAATAGATAAAAGTATGAAAGGTTTTCCCAGGGCGACACACGTAGTCGATATTATTCTTACCTTAAACCGCTTGTCCTGCAGCACCTTCTTGATTGCCACCATCTCCTGGCTGTCACTGAGACGGGCCTGATACACCACTCCAAATGAGCCATTACCAATCACTTTAATATCTGTGTAGGACACTTCCTGTGGGCGATCTGGACCTTGTCCAGGTGTGGCTACCACTGTGGTCACCTTCCCACTGTCCCCTAGAGCATGCACAGAACATAAAACAGAGTTAGATGGTGCTGCAATGACAGCCGACTCACTCACCGTAGTGATAGATAAGATCCGTCACAGTGAGACGGTGATTTTGAGCTGATTCTATGATCAACATCTTTAAATGCAATGCTCTGCATTTAGAACTGTCTTATGATCTATAATTTTCAGCATGAGCTGTGTATGAGCATGTGACATATGGGAAATATTTTTGCAGCTTGTGCTGGTTAGTTGTGTGTCTCAAAATGCTCCATATTTCTGGTTAACAAACCCAGTTCCCCAATGTTGTCACTGGTAGCTGAGCCGTCAACACAAGTCTTGTTGAATTGTGCACAATTATACTGTTCCTGCTAGAAATCAAGGTGAAGTGTACGCACTGCAGCCAGACTACTACAATGCCTTGTTATGGGAATTATTTATAATTTCTGGGTCGATATAATAGGACAAGTCTGGGATGAGCCATACAAATCTTTAGCTTTTATTCTTGAACCATTTATTGTTATGGGCTTTCAAAGTAAACTACTGTAAACCTACTGAACACACACTAGCAGAGATGGCTTGGGCAGTGTCTGCACTTTAACCACACAAAGCGTGTCACGATTTAAGCTTGAGCTGCACAAAATTAACGTGTCTTCTTTTTTTCTGGCTAAGAGAAATGTGGGTACAGATAAAAAAAAAAGTTAATTATAAAAATACTTCACTTTTCTTCTAAATTTCTAAACTTGTAATCACTATGTTCACTGCATTCATGCTCAGGTAGTACCAATAAGCCACCTGAATTAGTCTCACGATGCTGGTTGGACTAAATGGACGAATTACCCGTCTTGCAAAATGCAATTACTGGTTACGGTCTAGTGTGATTTAATTCAAAGTTGTGTACAATATTAGAAGAAAGCCTAATTATATATCAGAGAAAATACAATGTGTATCGGAAATGCATATAATACAGTGCAGAGTTTCAATTATATAATTTATCAGAATGTTTCAAGAGATGATAGTCATTTTATTAAAGGGAAAATCCCTTTCATGATGAATGATGAGCTCTGTTACATTCAGCTTTGTGTTTGTGTGTGCATGCTTTCATGGCCATGTTAACACACAGGTTAAAAGGACAGGCATCACATTAACCACTATGAGAAGATGAAAAATATGTTGTTTTCCAGTAGAGTTTGTCCATTGATATTAAACACTGAAAATCTTAAAAGGCACAGCAACTATAGCTGCAACTGTAGCAGTACACACTCAGGTGTTGGGTAACATGAACAGAACAGATTCTTTTGGTGTGCATTTGTAATTACATTTGTAATAATAAGCACACAGATTTGTGTGAACTAAGAGTACATGGTAAATATGCTGGCATGTAAAAAGGAAGTAGATTGGATTGCTGCTTCTAGCTTCAAACAGTCTGCAAACCTGAAGTACCTCCTTTGTGTCCACTGTAGTTTAAGACTTTACTTTTATATGTTTATATTTACATATACTAAATAGAAAGGGAAATGTTTCCTCTCTTATCGCACAAGCTTTATATCTGACCGTATGATCCAGCACAACTGCATGAAAGTAAAATCCACCACTTTGAGGAATTTTGTAGTTTTAACTTGAACACAACAAACCAGGTGTTTGGGTCACAATACTGCCCCCAGAATAGGACTGGTGCCTCAAACAAAATACCCAGCTATTGAAATACCAATGCACACAGTTTCAGTATCTTTTAATACCCAGTCCAATGGAGCAAGGTGCATAACTTATTGCTGCCGCAGCAGGAACACACCCTTCAGTATATTTAAACATAAGAGGAGCGGAACCATGACTGGGATTTGCACACAGAGCATCAGAGATGACCTCAGAGGCTGGTTTCTGGGTCAGTCTCTTATAGCTGACAGTGAGGATCCTAGACCTGCAACTTTGACGTGACAGATGGAGGATGCATTCTGCAGTACATCTCTTATTAACAACTCATTCCTCTGTGGCTGCTTCTTATGCAGGCAGACAGTTCCTGTATCTTTCACATACTCAGGAGAATCTCTACAAGCCTTGATTCTCTAGTTAGAAGCCATTGTTCAGGCTATCATGTGAGAGCCTGAACCTTCCTTGAATCCCTGTTAGATTAACAGACTACATTCTCTACACTACTCTTGTGTGATTAAATATCAACGACATTGCACTGCCACAATGCCCAGTCATGTTTATTCTGATTATAATACATTACCAGGCCTGTCAGTCTTTATGCATTTTGTGCAGGAGCCCCACAATTTAACACTGGACAATGCAATTATACATCATAAAAAACTGAAGGACTCCTGACCATCACACCCATATGTGGGTCTTCCCCAAGCTGTGCACCACAGCACATGCTTGTACAGAATGTCTTTGTTTGCTGTATTGCAGTTTCCCTTCACTGGAACCAAGAGGCCCAAACCAGCATGACACTGCCCCTAAGCAGACAGTGAGGTCTATAAAGACAATTGTACCAAAGACGGTTAAGAACTTGGGTGGCCTGCACAGAACCCAGACTTTAACCTCACTGAACACCTTTGGGACGTCTGACTGCACCCCAGACCTCTGAACTCAACATCAATGTCTGAAGCTCTTGTAGCAGAATGAGCACAAATCCCCACAGCCATGCTCCAAAATCTAAATTCAAAATTCTTCCTTGGAAAGTGGAGGTTATAGTGTAAGAGCAAAGGGGAGCTTTCATTTCTTCACAATAAAACTAGACATGTAGCAGTTGGTCTTGATTTCTGCAAAGGTAAATTCCATACAATGGAAAATGTCAACACATGGATGTTAGACAATCCATTAGATATATTTCTTCAAAAAAGTAGGTTTTCTGCACATTACTGCACAATAACATAAGACTCCTCCATCCAGCTGAGCTTTCACGAGTGCCGCAGTACCTGACTGCACAGCTGGCAACGTAATTATACCCTCCCCAACTGAAATGGTGGAAATGCTTTTTTTTTTTTTTTTTTGCTGTAAGCGACTAAATTCTTGACCACAATACTTTCAAACAGAACATCATTAGCAGGAACAAAACAATATCAAACAAGCCCCCCCCCCCACTCCCCCCAACACACACACACACAGCATAGATTAAGAAGCATGACGCCTTTACTGGTCATGCAGTGTGGCTGAGCACTTAAACAAGTCACAGCAGTACACTAAGCACACCACAGCTTCTGGTTGCCTAGCCAGTTGGCATGTTGCATAACAACAGCAAAAGAGAGGAGCCTTTGAGTATGCAGCCAATTATGCCCTCGGGGACGTGCCGACACATGGCACTGCTGGGAATTGAACCTAAATCTTCTGAGGGGTGTATATCTGCAATCCTTTCTGTCAGCCCACCATGTAGGGATGCACGAACCAAGAACAAATAATATTTAAATAAATAAAGAAATAAATAAAATAGCATGCAAAAGCCAAAGCAATTTTTCATGCTTATTTACACCTACAACACAGACATGGGAAATGTGGAGCCCAAAATATGGGAAGCACACTAAAAACACAGCATTTTCTATGAATAAGATGAATAAAACCATACAGCGCATAGCGGTTATTATTATATACGTAGAAGTAATTTATACAGCAGAATTAACATAGAAGTAAACAACCTAAGGGAAGCAGTGAGCAAAACTGCTCTGTCAGACCATATAAAAGGTAGTTGCCTTATTTTTCAAGTATTATGTGAAATATTCAGTCATACCCTGAAGTGGACACAGGGGATGTGAGGGAAATTCTTATATTATATATGCGTCTGTTCATACAGTGAGAAAAACTTCTCAACATTGACCAAGTACGTGTTGCATAAAAGAGTAAATATTATTGGTCTTGGTCTCCCTGTTTATTTTTGTCAAATCATTAAACAGTTTCTCTCACTGCTGTATTTTTTTACCCACTGTATAACAAAGTCTACACTTATGATGGATTATGAAGCAGTGAAACATTTTGTCAGCCAGCAAGCCTGACTAGCAGAAAGATTTCTTTAGAATACATGACCATAGCCTACGAAACAATCGCTATGTGACTTGACCATTAAACGTTCATAATGGGTGTTCTGTAAGAGGTCTGATGAATCACGACCATTTACATGATTAAGCATATTTGTCATCAAAAATCTTAATTATCTGAATTAACTAAATCTAAATCTAAATTAATTAATTAACTGAACCAATAAAAAAAAGTACTATGGATGAATGGCAAATTAACAGGAAAAAATTATACAAAATGTCTTAGTAAGGTGCAATGCTACAACATGCATCCAGAAAAGAAAGACATTCTTCCAACAGATGTTCCTAAAATTGACGTTTTGAGGGTGATGATGATGATGAAGAGTGCTGTCTAACAAAGCAGTCTCCCAAGCTGTTCAGGATTTTCAAAACTCTTCTCATTTTCATCCTCGTTATAGCGTTCTGTGAGCCTGCAGATGAGGACATTATCGTCCTGTTAGAAAAATCACCAACATCATGATTGTGATGTTACATTACAGGATAAAGGTTATCAGAGCTTTGCATGCATTTGCAGTGACTCTTCTTTCTAAAGAATAGTAGCGACTACAAGACATTCTCAGACACGCTGTTCTGTCCACACTACATGAGATTTGTCACTTGCTGTCAGTCTGCTGTTTTGTGGACACAGCGGTGTACAAGCTACACAAGGCACTCACAAAACATGATCGTTCACCAGGATAGATCCCAGACACAGGGCTCCTGTAAACTAATTTCTAACGAAACTCTATGTCTCATGCAGATTTTTTTTAAACTGGCACAAGAAACATGTCACATTTTTGGGTTATGCCATATCAGATCATTTCTTACAGCAGCAACATTATTGTGCTTACATGTTGTCTTTGTGCTCCAACACAATTAGTTGGGCGATAGATTTGGATTCAGGAATCTGCTGCACTTGACAACAGATGAATCTGGTTTCCTCTCAGAATGCCATTGGCTGTGTCTCAACACTGCACTTCACAGAAGACAGAATATTAAACATGGCTGAAAATACAGGAGCATCTGCAAAAGCACACAGTGTCCATGAACAGCTCACAATACACAAGTCTTCACAAAAAAGGTGCACAGAAATGTTGTTTGCGCTAAGAGGGTTACAGATCCCCAAATTTAACCTGTGATAGGGAAACAAGGGCTGAAGTCATGTAACAAGCATTTGGCATTATAGATTAAGCAGACTCAAAACCATGCCAACAAAACATCTCCCTATATATTTGGTAATCCACTTAACATTTTACAGCAAAGAAAGTGTCTAAATGCAATGCACTATGTAATAGCAGGATCAAATAACACTATATGGGTTTATAAAAAATAAAATAGTTCCAGCGTACAAAACAGCATCTTAAGTGCTTGGGTCATAACAATAAATGAAATTACAGTGGTGCACAAAATGTGTGTATTAAGTCAAGGCAGTTACTACAAGCTGGTGGAGGGGAAAATTATAATGTATTTCAGTACAGAAAGGGAAAGAAAGGTCAAGTTCCTATGCTTCAGAGTCATAATCTGAATGTTAGTGGCACAGATGATGACAGAGAGCGACAGGGTACTCGGTGTGTGTTCATATGGTCTCTTAAACCTAAAAAGATAATTTAAAATTATACTGCTTACTTTTTTCTAATGAAGAAGCCTTGATAGAATTGCTTTCTTAGTCTGCGATCGCAAGACTCCAGCACTGAACAACCTCAAACTGGAAAATCTTCTCTCTAAAAAAGTGTCCCATAACCGCTAACATGCACAAACTCCACCCTTTTCAAAATGAATGAACTCCAACCATATTTCTTCACCAGGAGATAGTTGGAAACGAGTACATTGTGTGAAGAAGCACAATTTAAAAAAAGAGGTTTATGAGGCTACTACTGTAGAGCAAGACCTCACCCATGAAGGCGGGGCAAATACAAAATAGGGAGGATTTAACTGGACAAGTATAGTACAGTAACAAAATTTAGTTTTCATGGATGTGACTATAAAATGAAAAACCTCTCAAAAAGTATTAGTGCAAGTGACTTCAAGTGACAGATCCCAAAAGCTTTGAAACACCAATTTTAACTTGAAAGTCATTTTAAATGCACAGCTTAGTTTGAGAGCAAGGTCGTACTGCGGTGTGACGGGACTTTGGGCGTCCTAATAACAATGATCAGAGACTTCATATTTACACCGTGAACGTCCTTCGGATTAGGATTTAACAGTATGTCACTGGTTAACCCCTTGGTTCGACTATAGCAGTACTCGTTAGTTTTGTAATGACCACATCAGACATTCATCAACAGTGCTCACAGTTACAGGCTAATCGGTGTGACAAGAAAAATAAGACCGATGCTGTTCTTTATTGATGTTCGCAGACCACCAGTCCAACGAGCTAGTTAATTAGCTGAGCTTTGTTCTAATGATCCATCGAGAGCAATTACGTTTATATTTCTGCCAAACATTTTGTTGCTTAATTTATTCGTAGCATGGTTGGTTTGCTCTTCACCTTCTCTGCCCTCCTCGATATTTCATGAGTTAGCATACAGCCACAGCCGCTTGGTCCCATATTACCCGTTAACAAAAACAAGGCTAGCTAAGCTTAGCAAACTGGCTATCGTTAGCTGCCTAAAGTAGGTTAGCGCTGGTTTTACGAAACCGCTCATATCTTTCGTATTAAGGCAACAATTATTAACTGACCCACAGTCATAGACGCATATATACATCGGAGCAGCGCATACTCGGTCTGGTCAGTAAAACGATACTTACTGCTGAGCTTCAAGTTTCCAAAGCCAGTCGAAGTAGCGCCAGAGGCCTGAGCAGCCCCGGACTTTCCTGAAGCGCTTCCACCCGCAACGGCGCTTCCGGCAGCGGCTGCAGCTGCTCCCGGAGCCCCCGGCGGTTCGGCAAACGAGCTGGTCCTGGGCCGCCCGCTGCCGCTCATTTTCTTTTCGGTGAGTGTGCAGGGGCAAGGGGAAAGTGTGTCGACAAACTAGGGCCAGGCGTTTGATGTATATGTCGATTTAAACCAAAATAATTAGAATAAAATAATAAAGACTGCTTCAATGGTGTACCAGCGGGGCTGAAGCTCCGTCTTCTCTTTCTTCCCCCTGTCCGGTTGTGTGGTCCGACCTGACGTACAGGAACGTGCTAAACGCATAGGCTTGTGGGTAATGAAGTTCAACTCGTTGGTTCTACTCGTACGCTAAAATTATATACATTCAATTTTGCAGGAATTGAACATTGTATGACGTATTTCACAATTGGGTCAATTTATATTGTATCATGGATTATTGCACAGACAAAATTACTTTCAAGTTGCTTGTCACTGAAAATCATTCTGAAATATTCCTCATTTAAGACCATGATGGAAATAACAACTCCGAGACAAGTCTAATATTATCAAATGTATTTCCGGATTTTTTAGTCATATCAAACGGGAGGAACATACGTGAATCCGCTAGGTCACGTCTGCATAGAAGTGATTTCTAATGTGGACATTTCAGCTTCTTTTTATTCTAAACACTAAAATAATTGTTTTCATAATAAATTATATTTACATATAGCTAGAATAAAACGTAAATTCCATACACAGGTTTGAAATGGAACGTTTATTCATTAGTAAACTGTGAGAGGCAGTGTTGATGCTGTACGATGTCGGCTCAACAACAGACACCTCGGTGTGTTCCGCTTGCACTAAACAAGTTTTTATTTGACTGACAGCCTCCATATCCAATCAGCGCTTTTGAAAGACCGCATGTGATGCGGAGGGCGGTTCAGCATGCACACACTGCGAAGACAACGGCTAGACAAAAAACATTACAACTCTCACTCCCGGCGTTTATATAAGCGCCTAAATCGTTGACATAGGTCGCAAATTCTTCAGGTTGATTTCGTAATTTGGCAGAAAACCGTGTAATAGAGGCTCTAACGGTCATGCAGATCCTGGAGAGACTACAACATGAGGGATCGTCAAGGCGGTAACACGAGAGAGGTAAGCGCGATTTTTTTTTTTAGCGCGGAGAGGAAAGAAGGCCTCGCCTGTGTGCGACAGACCTGCGGAGAAAAGTGAAGAGCGCCGCCTAAAGACCGCCGCGCTCCGGCTTAGCTTAGCCGCGGACACCGCGGGGCGCTCGGACAAGAGTTGCGAGAATAAAAGAGAGCGCCACCAAATGCTCGCCGTGAGGCAAAACCCATTTTAAAATGACAGGAAGCGAGGCCCAAAACGCGTCCCGAATCCCGAATTAATATGGTTAAATAACACTATAGGCGGGTGTAGCTTTGTTCTTGCCATGGCTGCGTCAGAAATGTGCATAATGCGCGTTAAGAACACGACGAATTAATTCATCTCCTGTTTTGCACTAGTGCTGTTTTGATGGCAACTCAAGTAAATGGTGAAGTCACATGATTGCATATTAGTTCTTGTACATGCATGGATAATCATGGTGTTTAGTGCAGGCAGTCTTATCAAATAGATACGCCTAAATTCCTATCTATACATCAGCCCTGAATCCAGACACCTCAGAAGGCCACTGTATGCAGAAGGGATTACACACAGTTAAACTAATTTTGTTCATCAGCAATCAGAGGGCCGATGATATTGTCACTGTGAAAACAAAACCAATGCATCAAATCCCAAATATCGTGTTTTCTGATTAAGGTGTACTGAACTGTAGTAATGCACAATGGAATAATTAAAGACAAAATACAATTCTCTAGCTGGGTACATTTTTATATAATTCTGAATTAAAGGAAAACTCCACATTTAAAATATGTTTATTCTGAAATATTTGTGGAATCCTCTATGATTCTGGTATGTAGTGTTGGTAATGTATTTGTTTGCTGATTCCTGTTAGCAGGAGGGCATTTAATTAGTTTAACAATCGCAAAAATATAAGGAATAACTATGTTTATTTTATAATTTAGGTCATAATGCCTGCAGAATTTAAGAACATTTTTGTTTTGTGTTCGGGTACCTGATTTGTGTTGCATCAGTCAACATCCCCATACTCTGTGTACCTCCAGCCACTACCACTACACAGTGATAATATAGCATAATGAATTCGACAGGTTCATGAAGTAGAGAAATGTGAAACAATACATCTTAATTCAAAGATTAATAGAAATGAAGTAAACAATTAATCAAAACCATTACATTTGTTTTTCCCCTTTGTCTTGGCTCCACACAGAGTAGATAACTATTAATTATAATAGACATATATACATTTGTTTGTTTCAGATTTCCTGGTCGTCATGTTGCCATGGAGCCAGCTCAGATATCATACTGCTCTAAAAATCTCTCTATGACTTCCTCAATTCTGCTGTGAAACTAACCACACACTGGTAGGATTCAGTTCCTTGTTATACTAACTAGAGAACTCACACCTGTCCCAAGTAGAGTTATAGACAGATACAATAACAATTAGTACAATAAACAACGCTGATCATGAGTGAGCAGCAGGAAGAGTATGTGGAGCATCAGTACATGTGCAGCGAGTGCCAGCAGCTCTTCAATACTCTGGAGGAGGTGCTGATACACCAACAGGTGCACACTGGTGCAGAATTAGAAGACCTGGTCGCCATTTCCAGCAATGAGGACACCAGAGATAGTCAGTACCAGTGTCTTGAATGCGGTGCTCTTCTCAGAAACTCAGAGGAACTGCTGCTCCATCAAGAGCTGCACATGAGGGAGGCAGGCCTGGGTCCTGAACATGGTGTGTATGAGCGATCCTTGATTGTGTGTTTACAGGTATAATTACAGGTATAATTTTTAGTGTACTGATTATTAAATGGATACATATGTATGTTATTACCTGACAGAGCTTTGTGAGGTGGCAGAAACTAATGCTGCAGTTGCAGCAGTTCCAATCCACTACCAATGCCTGGAGTGTCTGGCCCTCTTCGACACGGCTGAATTGTGGATGGCACACAGGCAAACGCACAAGATCAGCACACACAGTGACATGGCTGACACGGTGAGTATTCGTATGATTCTGCTGTTTAAACTGAAAACCTGCTGACAGGAAGCGTTCAACACATCGCATAAGTATCTCAGCAAAAAGTGTTTGATTTATTTTGTTGTAATTGTTTTGTTCTAAATGCAATAATTTGACCTTTATGGTCAGGGTCACAGTGATTTAAATGACTAATTTGTTCATATTTTGGGGGAAAAAGAACCAATCTAACTTGAGCAGTACTGCAGAGCATTAAAAATAATAAATGCAGTTATGTTGGGATTGATATTGATATGGCGAACTCCTGCACCATGTTACTTTAGAATAAATTGCAATGTAAAAGATCCTGCTGTGTTGTTTATTTTCAAATTTTTTTTTTTTTCCAGGATTATGTTCTACAGCCAGATGGTTCAGTCACCCCTGTGGCCAAAGTGCAGAATCTGGTGCTAGATGAACAGCGAGCTGGAGAGATCCTAACATTAGCACAGGTGCCTACTGATCAATTAATACTGGATAACACTGTATATGAGATATGTATACTACTGTATTGAGCAGATGATTCTGAATATGAGTGTTTAAGATGCCTTAAAGGCATTTTGCCACCTGTCTGAGGGGATATCCATTCTGAGGAAGCCCCTTGATGAGTGGCAAAAACATTTTTAAGGTTGTAACTCAGATCTAGTTTTTATTTCTTAGTAGACTGGGTTCTATGCAATTCTGGATATTTTTGTCTGTTTTCTCCAACAGGCTCTCAGAGAGCAGCAGTCTCAGCCCAAGCCTACACCTCTACCCCGAAATGCTCTTCTTCAAAGCACCCAGTCCCCGCCTGGTTCCACTTCTGCCATGTTCCGTCTCCAGTTCTGCTCTGCCCAAGCTATTGCAGATGGCTCTGCCTCAACAACCATTCGCAAAGCCAAGCTTCTCCCTCCACTTCTCCCCTCTGAGCCAATCAGACTTCAGAACGGCATTACAACGCTCAGTCTTCTCCCCACTGTTGAGCATTCAGAGTTGGGGAAGCACGCAGATGAAGAAGTGTTGATCATTCATCCGTATGAGTGTTCAGAATGCAACCTGCTTTTCAGCACGCCAGAAGATTTTCTCCACCACCAGGGAGAGCACTTTCTGGCTCAGGACAAAGAGAGTGGGGGTGCCGGTGTCCTGTTCGGCTACGAAGACAGTGCTAAAGTGAGGGAAGATGAGGGAAGGAAAGATATGAGGGAAGAGGGGAGTAAGGCAGAGCAGGGGAAAGGCCAGGGAGGAAGGCGTTCATACACAGCCCGGTTGGCAAGTCTTGGAGTAAATTCATCCATTTCATCGGCCAACCTGCAATGTGAAGAGTGCCAGAGAACTTTCACAACAGCCAATCGACTGGCAGCACATCTCAGAGTGCATGAGCAGGGAACACACGAATGCCCTGAATGTGACAAGGTGTTCAAGAAGGTGGGATCACTGCATACACACATGCGCACACACTCCGGGGAGGCCCGATTTTTATGTGTGGACTGTGGACATAGCTTCACTACAGAAATGACCCTCATCATACACAGGTATAGAAATAAGGCGTGCTTTCCAGCCACATACAGATATATGCCCACTGAATAAAATGTATGCCACCAGTGCCTTGTGATAAATGTCTGTTCTGTTTTTCTTTCCTAGGAAGTCCCATACATCTGAGCCTCTACACAGGTGCCCTTTCTGTGCCAAAACCTTCACCAATATGACCAAGTTTCTTTACCATCGCCGTACTCATACTAACCGTGAACCAGTCAGCACTGCCTCCACAGTAATGCTCCTAACACACCTTGAAAATGTTCCATACTATTCTGATCTCTAGACATAATGGGCCTGTATAATACATAAATTAAACTTTTGTATTTTCTACTTTACAGGTTACACTGACTCAGCAGATGCCTCTGTCTATTATGCAAAGGGCAAGAGAGCGAGAGGCTGTGTGGAGAAAACAGAAACAGGCAGTACTTATGGCTCCTGAAAGTGCTGAAATGGACACAGGTGAGAGCATCCTGGAGGCCGCAGCTTCTCTCTCTCAGGCTGCTGTAACAGCAGAGAACGGAGTGGATTTTAAGAATCCTACTACAGAAGATGCACAAAAGCACCAGTCAAATCCGGCCAACAATCTCAACCTGGACGTTATGGAGGATTCTGACAAATGGCAGGCCCCCATTACGGAGGATGATATAAAGTTCCCTTGCTCTACTTGCAAGAAAACCTTCACCTCCCAAATCCGCTTATTAAGTCACCGCCGAACAGCACATTCCAGTGAGCGCCGCTTCAAGTGCAATGTATGTGGAAAGCCTTTCAAGAAGCAGATCCATCTACGGAACCACCTGCGCACACATACAGGTGAGCGGCCGTTCCAGTGTAGTGTGTGTGGCAAGACTTTTTCTTCACTGGCCAACCTCACTCGACATGGCCTGACACATACAGGGGTGCGGCCATACCGCTGTGACGTATGCCACAGGGCTTTCACACAATCCTCTAACCTACGCCAGCACCGCCTGCTCCACAGTAACCCCACACCCTCCGCTTGCCCAGACTGCTCGGCCACATTCATCCGGCCAGCAAAACTTGTAGCACATAGATTCCTTCACCATTCTGGAGCACCAGCGCCATACCCCTGCCTGCATTGTCCAGAAGGGTTTTTGCGCAAGAAGCAAAGGGATTTGCACTACCTGGAGGAACACCCCAACTTGACGCACATTTTTACCGACACTACTAATGAATCAGGGGCTAAAGGTCAGAAAATATCTACTGAGGGTGTAGATCAGGTTACTCCTCTAGTTACAAAGCCAAATTTGGACTGTACCATTTGTGGTAAACGCCTTAACTCAGCTGCTAACCTGCGCCTCCATCAGTTGAGCCATGGACTGGGACCGGGCCGCCCACGTGGCTCCAGCTCAGTCTCTGGAAAATCGCACCCCTGCCCTGTGTGTGGGAAATTGTTTGTTTCATCATCAAGCGTCACATTGCACCAGCGTGTTCACACCGGTGAGAGGCCATATCCTTGTGCTGTCTGTGGCAAGCGTTTCAGGCAGAACACCCACCTACGTGAGCACCTGCGCACACACTCGGGTGAGCGTCCGTTTCGGTGTGAGTTCTGCAATAAGGGTTTTGTGCAGAGCATGCATCTGGTTGAGCACAGGAGAACACACACTGGGGAAAGGCCGCATATTTGTGCAGAATGCGGAAAGACCTTCAAGACCATCTCAAACCTGAGGAACCATCGAAAAACCCACAACAAATCACAAGAAGAAACGGAGCAAGGCAATGATGCTAAACCAGAGACCACCATGGAGAGCAGCCTTGCAACAATTGCTGTGGTGAATGCCTCAGATGAGAACCTTTGCCAACAGGGTGTCCAACTGGGGCAACCTCAAGTCATACAGATCCAGACATCCGGTCTGGAACAGGTAGGTAACCATTAGGATTTTATGTATCTGAGAATTTTGAGTCCCAATCTTGTAATAGTTTCTCACTTCTTGTCTTTGCCACTCTTACTTTGTCAGGCTCAAAGCACTCCCACCATTATGTGTAATGAATTTGGAGAAGCAATAGCAATCATTGAGACAAGTGGTGATCTGGCGGAGGCTATAGAGCTTTACCACTCCGCGCTGGAAGGTGGCATTAACATGGACACCATCACTCTGGACAACCTGCAGCTTGTATAAACAAGCTTGTAAGACCATACTGTGGGATTATTGACTGAGGACTTGTGTAGAAATTAATTGATTTGATTTGCCTCTTGCTTGTAATTAGCATCGATCTTAATGGATAAAAAGGAGCCCGGAGTGTTTCAGAGAGCATCAGGTCTGAATTTCTGATGAATTTCAGCTTGTGATTAACAGCAAAATCATCTTTAATTTCTGAGAGGCTGAAGATGAGTGTGACTGTGAATAACAGTATTATGCTAGTGACCCTTGTTGCTTCCCAAAACAATGAAAACCTCTGCAGGATAAATGCAGCCTGTATTTTTTTAGGACCGTATAATTTTCTTTTCATTTTCATGTTTCTTGAAAGGCAAGGAACTTTACAATCATGGATGTGAACAGGTAACCACGACCACAAACAAAAATATCTTAACAGATGCAAGCACTTACCTCGGGTTCTGTGATGAGGTAATGCATAATGGAGACAGGTGAGGAATGCTTGTGCTATTTAACCTGAATTTACAAGTTCCCCTCTCCGTGGCTTGTAAGTGTCAAAAAAATGTTCTTATAAATGTTTTTTTACTCTACAATCTGGAATGTCAAAGGTTGTTGTAAATAAAAAATTTACTGTTTGTCTCATTGTAACAGTGTTTCTGTAGCTTCTCAACTCGGCTCCTTAAATTCAGTTCTATTATATATTTTACACTGTGACATTATCTAGAATATCTTTGTGTGTTTTAACATTGATTTCCTTTCACTGGAACAAAGAGACCCAACCCTGTTCCAGCATGACAATGCCCCTGAGCACATGTTTAGATAAATTTGGTTTGAAAGAATACACCTTTTTCATGAATAGGAATGTCAGGCCTCCTCACAGGAGAGTGTGCAAAGCAAACATTCCCTACACTATTATACCACCATCATTAGCCTGACCTGTTGACAGGTGACAGGTGGCTGGATCCATGGATTCATGCTGCCAATTGTAAATGATCTGAACTTCAGCTGTCCAGTTTTTGTAAACCTGTGCATCAGATTCTTGTTCTTGGCTGATTTTGGTATGGAAGTAGATGTGGTATTCTGCGGTTGTAGCCCATCTGCCTTGAAGTTTTGAGTTGCTTTTCTCAGCATGGGAGTAAAGAGTTGTCTTGCTTTCCTATATGGACAATTTACACAGTAAGTGGTGTGCGCAGAACAGAGGTGTTGCTGTTTATTTGAACATCTATTTATTCATATACTGAGAGAAATAGATACAAATGTAGAGCTTATTTGTATAAATCTTTTCACATAATTAGCAAAATGTTAATATTCTTATTCATTTTTTTTAATTTGTTTTACAATATCAGTTCCTGTAATGGCATAAATGTTTAAAGATGCTCTTTACTATGGTATAGAGCCATAAGTCTCCACCAGAACTATGTACAACACAAACAAGCCTCACACAGCACAATCATCACAGGCACCCTGCCTCCATCCTCTCTTCTTTCACCTTTCTCTCTGAGCTCAACCTAAAGTGGCTGAGCTGTAGAAAGACCAGGAAAGTGACAGAAAGAGGGGAAAACAGGAATGAAGGAACAGGGAGGAATGTTAGTGGAGAAGGTTGAAATAGAGCTACAAGACTGGGCTTTCCTGGACAATGTAGGATCAAGTAATATATGTATGAGCTTTAAAGAAGAAAAAGTATTAATCACAACTCTGTGATTACCAAGATAAGGTCAATAAAAGGAAAAGTTGAATGAATGTCGCAGCTGAAGTGTGACTTTGGAGGACAAACTAGGAGTGGAGTTTCTTTTTGCTCCTATCCTCTTGTACTTTCATCCCCGAAAGCAAGACAAAAAAGGTGCATTATATCGGTTATAAGGATTAGCTCCACAAGAACAGTATTAAGAAGAACAGTAATGAGAAATTCAATAACACAGATCTGTAGATTTATGAT
This sequence comes from Bagroides melapterus, assembly GCA_028566695.1. Lineage (NCBI taxonomy): Eukaryota > Metazoa > Chordata > Actinopteri > Siluriformes > Bagridae > Bagroides > Bagroides melapterus. Next base: position 23,705,482 of record JAOTRN010000046.1, read on the forward strand.
TTAAATTAAAAGCCAGTTTGCTTTTTCTTTTTAAAAAAAACGTTATGTCATAGTAAATTCCTAAAAATGTATTTCACCATCTTTTCTACATACTCATATTAAAGAAAATGGCACGGAAACAAAAAAAATTAAATATGTTTCTCAGTATAAATGAAAAAAAAACAAAAAACATGTCCAATCAATGACCATAATGTGCCCACTGACTTTCCTTCTAATAATGTCTTCCTTCATGGCTTGCCAGTCTGTCACTTAGGCTATGACTAGCATCTACTACAGCCAATCATAGGAAGAAGGAACTTGTGAAAGCTGAGCAACTCCTTAGCTGAAGCCATTCAGTGCCTTGACGATGCTCGCTGATAAAAAGCCTTTTTAAAATGAAACACAATGAAAATGAGATGGGGAAGTAAATATCAAAATATAAGCGTCCATTAAGTCTTCATCATCTCTAAAATCTAGCCAGTGGAGGCCAGCCTCCCAATGACTGGCAGTAAACCATGAGCCTATGACAACCATCTGTGCCCGATTGCTACTTCCATATGTGTCACGGTTTTGTTTTGTTTTGTTTTTTTTAAATCAGTTTAGCCTGTAAAGGAATCTGATGCCCTTCTAAGTCCTGGCTCTGTATAGTAACATGGTTGCTTTCAATGCTTACAGAACAATATTATAATCTTCAAGTCTCAAGAGTCCAAAGGAAGCCTTCGCAGTAAAATAATGCTTTAAGTTCAAGTGTGGATATTTTAAGACAACAAGAACTGGTGTGTGTGTGTGTGTGTGTGTGCTTGTAAATGTGACCTATGCTTTCGAGTCTTTTTAAAACATGAAATACTGTCAAATTCAGTTAAAAAACGCCAGTTCCTGATGGGACCTCCCCCCTCTGAACATCCATTCCACACTTGTACTCTATTGAGCAGAGCAACACGTGTCTTCTATAGATGCAGGATCTTGTTTTCAGTCGTTCCATAAACTTTGTTCATTGCACTCATCTGGTGGAGTCCAGTGAATCGCCTGCGTTCCTGGGCTCCTCAGAGTTGTTTTGCTCCTCGTCTCGCATTGCATCTTTTTCTGCAGACTCGGACCCACCTCCTCCCTCGTTGGCTGTGGGCCCAGAAGGGCCTGGTAAAGAGGCAGAATCAGAAGACCCTGTGCTTTCGGCAGGCGCAGCCGTTTGCATGATCTTTTGGCGGACCTCACGGATCTTCAATTGCAAACACACCTTGGTAGGGAAGATATCTGAATATCGTGCCTGGAATGCAGCAGTAGCTTGGGCTACAGAGGAAACATACAGGAAGCATATACAAAGATTAGACAGTATTTTCCACAAGAGCACAGGAGAATCTATCAGGGATCTGCTTCTTTCCCAACAGGCTTGTAAAGTTATTTTTGTACATCTACTGTAGAATACACAGTATGTTCACTAGTCAGTGCTGCTTTTGTGTTTTGTCTTTTGTATTGTTTGTCTGCACTGTCTTTTTGTCTTGCTCTGTTTGCACTAGGCTGCACAGCTGCATTTTATGTGGCTAGGATGTCCTTAGCTCTATGTTGTTCTATGTAGCTCTGTCTTTTGAGAAATGTCTCATTTCACTGTGCACTGTGTAAGGTTACGTATGGTTGAAATGACAATAAAAACTTCTTGAATTGTATTCAAAGTTTAACACCATCAAAAAAGCTGATGGAGGCAGTTACTTACTACTCAAACATGATTACTGTTTTTGAGGAGAGTTTGTCTGAAATGCATTGTTCTCAAAGATGGCAGTTCCCTAGTGATTGTATCATTTTCTAAGGAATAATCATGCCTGGGTATGTTGTTATAGAAAAATAATCATCGACAGGCTGGTGTGATTCGGTGTCCAACACGCTGTTGTTTATTTTCAACAGCACGACTTCTGAAGTATGTTACTTCTCTTGTACCACGCCAACTTAACTTCTTTATTGTCAAAGATTAAATAATTAAGTTATACACATCATTTTTTTATTTATTTATAATTATTTAAATGCTGTGGAAGAAGATACAAGTTAGTTAGTGTCATCACTTAAATTATAACAGTTGGGTCTTAACCTGACTGTTACAAAGCACTGAGACAAAAGACTCCTTCTAAACAGGATAAATGTCTCACCATATCAACAATTACACATTAATATAAACCTTTGATTTGCTTTGCAAACCTAATACAAACACCTTTCTACCAAACACAAAAGAAAATGTAATTATGTACTTAATTTCTTAAGCAGTTTTTTTTAATCTTGTAGCTTAGCAATAATTTAAAGTATCTCTGCCATCAAATAAATCTTATTGGGTGTATATGTGTGTGTTTTTTGTGTATCTCACCTGAAGGGAAGAAGCCATGCTCCTGAAACAGCTGCATGACAAGTGCCCTCCTCTGATCCAGAGTTCTTCTCAGAGAGGAGTATGGCACCTTATCAAACTCTAGCTCCCCAAGAATGTCCTCCCCTTCTGTACCTGACAAAGAAAAAGGGACATTTAGACACCAGGAAGTCAAAATCCATATTGGTTTGTGTCTCCTCTTGAAAGTCAGAGTGAAGCTTGTGTTGTCTTACCTGGCCTATCAAAGGTAAAAATATCACCCTCACACTTGGCAGCGCTTTTGGGTGTGTTCGGTTCTGAGCTGCAGCTAGACCTACGCCGGCTCTTTCTCTTTGGGGAGATGGGGTCATCTGTGGAGGAGTCTAAGTCTGCACACAACACAAGCATTGTTGTTAGTGGTGGTAGTAGTTAGAATTAAGCACATGGGTTACTTAACGTGGAACTCTTTGTCCTTGCCTCTCTCTCCGGTGGAGTTCTTCCTCTTCCTGCGATAGCTGCCCAGAATGGCACGTGGAGAGGTGGCCAGGCTCTGCAGGGTCGGCGATGGAAGCACCTCCTCTGGACGAAACTCTGGCAGCTCAGCAAATCGCTCCTCAAAGAAGACCTCTGACAGGACTCTACACACATAGTAGCTCATGTCAAATAAGCACAGACATAGAACAATAAACTTTATACTACCGTAAAAACATATGATAAAATTAGACTGTGGGGCAACTAGCAAAATAGGTGTTATTTGTGGTTATAATGAGATGATATTTTGTCAAAAGGAACTCACTTGTCAACTGAATCAAATGGGCGCTTCAGCGGTGGAGGGCGGGACTTAAGCTTTTTAGGAAGAGGAGCATCTTTGTCTGACTGTGGTAGGGATGTGGCAGGCTCTGACACCGATAGAGGTAATGGAGAAGAGGAAGCAGAATCTTTCCATTCAGCCTGTGAGAAATCAAATGAATAATTTCTAACCTGTATTAGACACTGAGAGTTACAGCTGATTCTTGCTTTGTACTTTGTGAAAAATTATTAATTGGAACTTTTGCCCCAGTTGTCACCCTACTTCATTTCAAATCTCTAACAGTAATTGCTAGAAAAAGAACAAGGACACAACCATGGCACTTTACTATGCTTGACACTTTTGTGGGAAGGATAATGTCATGTACTAAAATGTTCCATGACTTTCCAAAATTTTTCACTGAATAAATGACTTTTATGAAGATTTCCAATTGCCACTTGGTCTTAAAGACAGACCAACTACTTAATTAACATCTGTGCCACAGTGCAGTCTCTGATATTTTTCTGAAAATGTGAAAGTAGGGCAGACCTGTTTGCAATTTGGGTGGATAAGAACCAAAAACTGTGAATATTCATTATACTATTACCTGCTTACCCAAAGGTTTCAAGAGCAACTTAAAATAGATTTAGAGAGTCTGAGAAGTGAATATTATATACTCGAATCCAGGTGTATTACATCTCACACACACACACACACACACACACATATACTGTATATTCAATGTATAAACAGTTTTACTCGTTTGAGCGCACAGTAATTAGACATTGTAACACTGATACAAGTCTAAAATCTAGCCTGATTGCTAGACTTTATTTATATATACAGGCATGTTATGTCAGTTTTTGCATAAACCTTTTTGCAATAGCATGTCTCTCTTTAAGTGTTTCATTTATGGATTTTACTTTTAAAATACCTTTAGTTCACCAATAACACAATATGATTTTTTTAGGACTAGTGCTTAATCTTATTATGGCGAAGAAGAATTGGTGATGGTCACCTCTTTAGCATTGGTCTCTTTGCGTGTGCTTGCGGAACCTGCTTCACCAGTGTTATGAGCTTCAGGTTCTAAAGAGTCATCATCTAGTGAAATGGGAGCAGTGGGAGTCATTTCTCCTGATTTATCCACCTCAAAAGAGAAACAGCTGCTACTGTCTTTCTCCTTTGCGCGCTCCCTATCTTTCTCTTTCTCCTTGTCTTTCTCTCTCTCTTTTCCTCTCCCTCCTCCATCGTAGCAGCCGACAGGGATGTTGGCCACCGTGGCCTTGACCTTCTGTGGAGGCCTGGCAGGGACCGGGGGAAGTTTAGAAATGGCAGCTGGAGAAGGACACAAGAGCATGAATTAAGGTAGTACTTTTGATAGTGGAAAAACACAAACAGACAAATATGAGTTTCTACCTGAAAGTGGTGGCTGAGCTGGACTGGCAGGCTGTAGAGGCAATGCCGCACCAGGCGGTGGAGCCGTTGGGCTGCTGCCAACTTTATTCACTCTGTCAGTATGAGAGACAGGCAGTTTATCTGTCTGTCTGTCGAGCTCAGCGTGTGCAGAAACGTGTCCCGGCCTGTCAGGGGCTGATAGAGAAGTAGGTGTAATAGAACTGGTAGAATTGTGTTTGGGAAGGATGGAGGGGCTTGAGACCGTATAAACCACACCGGGTGGTACCGTTGCTGCAGACACCACACCTGTCGCAACAGTGACAGCGGTAGAGGGGTAGATGGCTGTGATGGCTGGGTTGGGAGACTGGGGTGGTGCTAACAAAGGAGGCTGACCTGTTAATACAAGGAAACAAGAATTCATTAGAAGATACCCTTTCCAGACACAAAGCTGTTTGTAACAAACTATTTCGCAGCCAGTTAAAAGAAAACTTTTCCCAAAATTACATTTAAAAAGTTCTACCCCAAACCTAATTTTCAGCAAACAGATGTATGCTGTTGAATGCTCATTCAAGCCTAATATAAAAAAAAAAATTATACTGGCAGAAAAGAACCTGAGTGATATAGTTCCCCATTATCCTTAGCGCTCCAAGACAAAACTAAAGAAAAAAAATCCAAACTCTTTCTGGTTGATTAATGATGTAAGAGTGCGTAAATATTACTCAGCGAATACACTGATACACAGACACTAACCAGCAATAAGCGGCTGCACTAAAGTCTGTCCCGAATGAGCAATTGCTGCAAAGGTGGCCAAAGGAGACGGCACAAATGCAGATCCAGGTGCTGGAGAGGCCGTTTGGGAGGTGGAGCCTGTTGCAGTGGATACAAGCGGTATAGGGGAGGGACCTCCTGCAGTGGACTGGACATAAGTGATTCTGAGAGAAGCAGAGAGAAATGGTTAAGAGTGGAACAGACTGCAGTAAACTCTAGTACTGCAGCATTGTGTAAGAGTGGGAGTGGAGTGTTGGAGGAATCGTGTGTGTGTAGTTGGGGGTGTAAGTGTGTGTACCATACCTCGTGGGTGGGGGCGGCAGAAGCACAGCTTGTGAGGGGGTAGAGCCTGGGGGGGCAACAACTGTGGCTGCTGCCATGGTTACAGGGAATGAATTTCCTGCTGTAGGAAGTGGGGACTGCACAACGGGCATAGGGGCAATTTGGATGATCTAGGAGAGGTAGTGTTATATCCAATAATTAGTATACTGCTAGAAAGAAAAGCAGATCTGCCAACAACATTAGCAACATTAGAACAAATCATTAGCTCTGTACATTATGAAAATGTTTGGCCACCTTGTTTCCTGACTGAGCTCCATTCTGCACAGGAAGAGGAGGAGCCATCAGGGGAAACTGCTGAGAAGGGGCAGGAGTGGTCCGCACAGTTGCCATGGGAACAAGCATCTTGCCCTGTAAGACTGGGGACTGTGTTTGCACTGTAGATATAAAAAACGGCAGTGTGATATAAATAACAGGGGTGCTATCACTCCAGCACCTTACCTATCTAGCACAAGCTACAAAGGCTTAACAGTAAAACTGACAGAGAAGAACTCATTTATAATTGAAGTCATTTAATTAGAATATTTAAACAACACTTTAAATATACCTTATTCAAATAATCATTTTATAACAAGAAATATAACAATAGAACAGCAGAACCTTGTTATTTTACAGTAACTTCAGTGACTTTTTTGTCTTAACATCTTCATAAGATATTATTTTGCTTCAACAATGTCTCCTCACCTCTAGCCCCTGGACTGACCACGCCTACTGCAGGGCCAGGGGAATATCCAGGCTGCTTCCCATTTGCCACTGAAGCAATAGTAGGTGGAGCTGTAGGCAGGGTGAAGATACTGGTTGCTTGGCTGGGCTGCTGAGGAGAGGGGCTCTTGGGGTTGTTGGCAGAGAGAGTGGGCAAGATGTACTGTACTTGTGTGACTGCTTTTTGGCCTGCAGAGGGGGCAGGTGATGCTGTAGGCAAGATGTGAGTCTGTAGCAGAGACAGAGGTGCAGGACCATTACTTTGTGTGGGAGTGACCGTTGCAGGGGATGCTGGATTTTGAGAAGGAGGGGGTGTGATAAGCTGCACTGCAGACGGTGCCTGGAATGTGCCTCCCAAGACTAGATTTAGTCCCCCTTGACCTCCATGTGCAGTTACATGACCATGCACAGATGAAGAATGGTGCCCACCCCCTCCTGATGGTGCCAACGTTGCCCCACTTCCTACCACTCCAGATCCAATAAGAAGCTGTGCTTGAGAAGCGATGGCTTTTCTGTCTTGGCCTGATTTGCTAGCAATTGGCACTGGTGTACTGATGACAGGACGTACAACGTTAGTGACAATAGTTGATGCTACTCTTGCTGCTCCCAATGCTGAAGATGTGTTGACTGAAATGGGCTGGCCAGAGGAAGACAGGGAAAGACAGTCAGATGCACTACCGTCACCGTCCCGTTGCTCGCCTTCTCCCTCTATCACACGCTTCCTCTTGATGGAAGCATCTGAGGAGTGCCTGGAGGAAGGGTAGGAGGAGAGAGATATGCTCCGCCCGTGACTAGGCCCTGATGCTGACGAGCAGATCACGGGAGCAAAGACTCTCTGAGAGAATAAAAGGAGCAAGAAAGAAACAATTGAACAAGCAAAATTTTAGGTATTTATTAGGCACAAACAACATCTCGCTGCATTATGATATTAAACAAACATTTTTACACTCAACAAAAATACATTTAATGGAAGTTACAAACTGTTCATCCTGATGTGAGACTATGTGCACTGCATGTGTTTTGCTGGTGGTGTTGCCACAATTGTGAATCAGAGCTCTACCTTGCGTTCACCTTCGTCCCCAGATCCATTTTCGCTGTCACTGTCTGTCACCTTCTCCTTACACTTCAGGTCTATGGAGCTGGCAGGATAAGCGTCCTCTGTGTTAGGTGGGAGACAGAATGCCATTGAGTTATTGATGAAGTCAGGTAGAATTGTTTGCAATGACCTGTATATTTGCACTTCAGCTGCTGCATGCTTATCTTAGTGACAGCCTTTTGTCTGTTTCATTCCACTGAGTGCTTCACTTCCCACAGCAATCAAGCTGGAATGATTGTTAAACATGTTGCTTAAGAAATAACTGGATCCTGCTTTTAGTTCTTTTGTAAACATAGTGGTGCACCCACACATCCTTTATCCCAAAGCCTTGAGTTTCACTTTTGGCAAATGAGCTCTGTCTGCAATCCTTCCAATTGTTTATATAGTCCAGAGCCAAAGACCCAAAGTATGTAATCCAAAATTAGACAAATCACTCATTTGGACAGTATTTTCTAGGCAGAACTGCTAGCTATGACTGTGCAACTCAGTTGGCAGCAGAGTCCCTCTTACCCAAGCTACCTACACTGTGGTGGAGAGGGTGGGTGGATTTAGACTCATGAAGGCTTCACTATGCTTCAAAAATCTGAATTTTGTCCACCTGATACTAAAAGATGTTAACCACCCCCACTTCACCTAAATAACCTGGTTTGGTTACTAGCTTTTGAAACAGTCAGTTGTTCATGATTGCATGTAAAAAACATTATTCTTATACACTTTGTTATCACTAACATATTTCACAAGTAGTTTATATTGGTGTGTAGTGTGTATGCTATTGTCCACCAGAAAGAAAATCATTTTAGCTCTAATTTAGAAGCATTTAAATCTGTTGCTTTAGGATTTAGATGGCAGGTGGAGCTGCTCATAAGTTTCACTGGAAACATAAATGAATATGTGGCAGCTAAAATGCTGAATGTAACTATATCTAGAAGAACGTCTGCCAAATTATGATGATTGTGATGGTAAATTAATAATCTTGACTCACCAATGACATCATCATCCCCCTCCTCTTCACAGATGACCATGCGCTCCTCATCACTGGTCATATCTTCACTCACACCCCTCTGGACCTGAGACACTGCTCTCCCACGGCCTGAAAACTGGCCCCCATCCCCACATATCTATAAAGAGAAAGCGAGCGAGAGAGAGAGTTAGAGAGAGAGAGAGAGAGAGAGAGAGAGAAAGAGAGAGATATTGGTGAAAACATGGGACTCGTTCTGTTCAATATTTTGTTCATATCACCAAAAAATTTTGAAACAGATGTTTGTAGGAGTGGGTGTGGGGATTACCTGTGCAAGCTCTGCTAGCACCTGAGGGTTATTTCTCTCACTTCTCTCCAAGCTGTGCATAGCACTTTGTGAGAAGGCACGAGGGCGTGCAAGCCTCTCCCCTCCAGCACGCTCTGACACACCTACTACACCCGGCCCCATCCCTTTAAGCTCAGAACTCACAGAAACAGACGGAGGCTCTGAATGAGACAATGGCACAGAACAAGAAAAAGTAGGAACTTTAGAAACTATGCTAAGATACATTTTTAAGAAGGTTTCATTATTGAATAAGAGAGAACATTCTTGCTACCTGTTGTCTCCGACATGCTTCTCTCTCTGACATCTTTTCCACCTGGCACATTCCGACTCTCGCTGCTCGACTTCTTTCTGTCCTTATTACACCACTTCCAGTCAGGGTGGGCCTTAAAGTGCGCCTCCTTCACCTGTGAGAGATGAAAAGAGGGGGGAAAATCTGTGATGCAGCTCACTATGCCTTAAAAAGAACACAACCTGCTCCGATTTTGCTTGTGGCCCAGAAGAGACATCCTGCAAACATTCAGGCCTTCGCTAATATTACAGCACACAGTACAGAAGATGCAGTTAAAATCCGTAAACTGCCATTAGTCTGGGTTTGAGTGTTGTACAAACTGTCTCTTTATAACTGTATCTTTTATTTCCAACTTTACATCTCCACAAGAAAAGGTTTTCTTGGTATTGGTGTCACTAAAACGCCAACATCTTGCGGCTTTAAAAATTCTACAGTCACTGAAAGATTTAGGTGTTAACTAATATACATGATTTTTACAGTCAATCGGAAATTTGGCGAATAAAATAACTGGAAAAACTATGTGTAATGTAATAAAATTTGTGAAATTGCAATAATTTATTGAACATAGTCTAAATCAACCATGACCAGAAAATTCCTGAGTTCTTTGTAAACCAACAAAGCAATTTTTTCAAGTCAAATATGAGAGCTAAGAGCATCAGAAGCAGTGCAGTAGTGTGTGAGACTTTATGCATGCACCTTACTCTACCTGGAATGCTAGGTCATGATATTTCTGTTTTTCTTTGGGTCCCAAAGCATACCACCACTCTCCCAGGATCTTGCTAACGGTGCGGTTGTCCTGATTAGGGTGCCGCTGGTGAACAAGAGCACGGTGGCGCTTGCTGAAGATCATGAAAGCATTCATGGGCCTCCGGATATGATCCTTCTCTCTCTGTAGTTGGAAAAGTAAAAGCAGAACAGACACAAGATAAAGAAGACAAAAGGTTCTGTGTGTCAAGTTTCTTTTTTGTACTGAAGTATGCTTTGTGTGTGTGTGTGGGTGTGTGTGCGTGTGTGTGTGCGTGTATCAAACCTTGCCAGGGCTGTTCTTGTCATCTTTGGGCAGCGCACTCAGGGACTGAGAACGGCGTTTCCCGGGAGATGCTGAGACTGGTGGGTCTGGGAGAACACCTGGTAAAAACCTGAACACACAGGTACACACACTACAATTCAACTAATGATCAGAATCCTGACCTGCAAAAGTATCTCGCAAATGTCCAGAATTTGAACGTGGTATGCTCACTCGCCATGTGCAGGTTTATAAGTGTCATACTTTGAGGCTGTGTATAGCATTTGTGACATTTTTTTTGGTTGTGCACATAAATTAGGCAAATTTGATTTTTTGATACCCATGGCAGATTCTACAAAGAAAATGTATTTATTTATGACGACGCTTTATATGGTGCAGGTACCCAAAAACCCTGTAAGATGCTTTCACACCTATTAGTCTGGATGCTATATCGGAAACAAAATTAATCATTTTGCAGGTTGTATTTGTGTTTTTTATACGTTTTGTATGTTTTTTGTATACGTTTTTTGTTTACACAAGTTGTATACGACAATGGAAAAAAACTTTTACCAAATGCACGTTGAAATCTTAAAAATCACCTGAGCATTAAGAACATGACTCTGTGCTCAATATATTACTAGATCATCACAAAAATGATGAGTTGAAATCATTTTGTGTATCACATCCACTGTTTATTTTCATTAGTATATTAGTTCATGCTTTTATCACATCTAGGTTGGATTATAACTCTAAGAGGTATAACTCTTTACTGTCTGGATGTTCAACTAGGTTTTTTGTACGTCGCTCTGGATAAGGGTGTCTGCCAAACGACCTTAAATGTAAATGTAAACTAGGTGCATAAATAAACTTCAGTTAGTTCAGAACGCAGCAGCGAGAGTCCTCACTAGAACGAGGAGATATGAACACATCACCCGTCTTATCCACACTGCATTGGCTCCCAGTGAAATTTCGCATCGATTTTAAAATACTTCTCCTAACCTATAAAGCGTT
>JAOTRN010000046.1:23718943-23744955 GCA_028566695.1 Bagroides melapterus
GACACACACACAGACACACACACACAGACACACACACACAGACACACACACACAGACACACACAGACACACACACACTACTGAGAGTGGATTGCTTTTCTCTCCTGGAGTTATGTTCATCGGATTACACACACTAGCAAGCATACACACAAGCATACACAAACACACTCCTCTTTAAAGAAGTTATCTGTTCTGTTTAAAACAACGGTCATGAGAAATAATGCAATAAAAAAGGCAATATAGGGAATAATACTGCTCACTGGTTCAATGCTAGTCTCTAAATTGACTATAAATGATTGAGCTGACATCATGGACTGCCCAAGAGTCCATGCTGTTCATTGCCCTAATCAAGTCAAGAAGCTTTTACTGTCATTTCAACCATATATAGAATCATTTCCTCCAGGACAGTGGTGCTACATAAAACAACATAGAATTAAAGACTTAAAGTAAGTTGTCCTAGACACAAAAAGTGAATCATGTGCAACCTAGTGCAAACAGTGCGAGACAAAAGACATACACTACAGAACAGATAAACAAAATAGCATCATCCAGTGTGAACACTGTATATTATACAGTACATTGCACAAATATAGTACTGTAAACATTGTGCAAAATAGAGAGTGGAGAACGAGGGTTCCTGCACACATGTATACACTTATGTTATAGCAGTAGTTGGATGAGGTGTTGAAATCTAGTATGCAAATTGATTAAATGTGCAAGTGCCTGTGTGTGTGTGTGCGTGCGCTTGTGTGTGTGTGTGTGTGTGTATATATATGTGTGTGTGTGTTCGTTAACAGTTCAGTTCTGGTTGTTGAGGAGTCTGATTGTTTGTGGGAAGAAACTGGCGCAGTCTCATTGGGTTTGTGAGGGTCTGGTTGTGAGGGCTTGAACTGGCTTCTGCCCTACTTGCAATATCGAATGGGATAATAAGTTTCTGCTAAATGAACAAATGTCAGTATAATACAGCACATAAACACACAGCATTTCAGCTTTAGTGGGGAGTGTCTGAAGGTTGTCAGATGTCACAAACAGCTGTACCAAATCATGTTTCAGCGATTTTATTATTACTACTGTGTAATTATCAGTTCTGCCAGGTTAGGTGTTTTTTTCGTGATTGGTGTCAAAAATTTTGCTACAGCTTTTATGTGAGTTTTATGTGCTTTTTTTTTTTACACAAAACTACATGAACTGTCTAAATTGCAAATCCTAGCTTCTTCTTTGAAACAAAGACACATATGTAACAACTTTCTTTGTTCAACACACATGAAGTGAAGGGGGAATGTTTGTGGAATTTGCTTGATTTTCCGTTATTTTCCAAAATTCTGAAATTTTTATCATGGAGGGACTGAGCTGTGATTTCTTAACTCATTAATTTTCAAATTTCTTCTTCTAATTTTCAATTCTTTGCACTCCTCATGAAAAATATATACATTCCCTATTAGTTCCTGTGTATTTACTGAATAATTTATTCTGTATAATATACAGTGAGATTAATAACTGACTAACAAGCTTACAGTACAAAGGTTTAAACTCACCATAAACCAGTACACAAAATTAGCACTGCATTAGCTTCCTGTGTGGCCTTGAAAAGCACAAGAGTTCACCACAAGGATCCAGCAGCATCCAACACACACTCAAACACACACACGTACACACAGATGGAACACTCACGGATCATCAACGTCACTCTCTGTTTCACTGTCTGGTCTCTCTTTCTCCGTCTCCCTCTCTCTTTCTCTATCTGGGGGAAGATCATCGATAGAGGGAACAGGTCGCAAAGCAAGGTTTGATGCTCCCTCGACGACCTCCTTCACCACTGATCCACCCTGGGACTCTAAAATAAAAAGGATAACGTCTGTAACCTGACGACATTCATCACACTTTATCTCACTTGAAATGTTCCAATTTGGTCTCATCATATGTTACAGTTGCGAAATTAAGTAATGGATAACTTACAGATAGTGTTACAGTGCGTCTCAATGCTCGTTAGAGAAACAAAGATAACATCAATCCAAAAATATGCTTTAAAATTGTAGTGCCCAATTTCTTCAATTTCTAGAGGAAACAATGACTAAATGACCCAGGTGGTTTTCTGTGAATCTGACAGGAGAACTGCACATTTATAAATATTAAGTACCTTTCTTAAGAGAGCCAGCTTGAGAATGATTGACAGGCTGCTGGCCCTCACCAGGCTGTGTCGATGGATCTGATTGGGTAGGTGCCAGGAACGGCACCAAAGAATGCCAAGGAAACACTGGAACCGAGCGAGGCTCCACATTAGTCCACACTACAAGGAAGATAATATGTCATTTATTGCACTCTCTATTCACATCTCTCAGCTCAAAGCCTTAAACCAATGGCGATAAATAGGAACTATATTATCTAGAACACTGTTAGACTGCTGTCCTTATGCAGACCCAGCAAAAGCATTCAGCACAACAATAAACAGTGAATACATAAATATGATGTAACACAGGTGATTCAAGACTGAAAATTAAAAAATCTGCAGTGATTCAACCAATCTAGTTTTCTATTTTATTTGAATACCCCTCCTCTAGATGACTTGTTGACAATGCAGCATTTAACATTTACTCCATACAATCACTTCATATTAATAAAAGGATTTATTTGTGACAAATAAGTACCTTTATTCTGTTTAAATATATGGTAGCAAAGCTACAAATGAGCAAAGACCTTATTATTATAAACTGAAATTAATCAGAATAACCTGCAAAACAAAGGGTATGAAATTAATATGGTTATGATAATAGAACAAACAAAACATCATAAAAATAGATATTTTAAAAAATATGTTTGTACATCATCTTATAAGCAACATCACTAGCAAGCTCCAGCTAGTTTAATAAATTAAGCTTAATTACTTCTACTTACCAGTTAGATAATACATGATTGTGTGTGTGCCTGGCATTACTAAATTAAAGTGTAGACACATTCAGTGGCCATTTTCTACCATTCTATAAAATTACTGATTGTACTTCTCACTCTGTTGCTAGGCATAATTCAGCACTTCTCTTCAACAGACACCACTGGAAAGAGACCACCAGATATTGTTGGGTGGTGGGTTTATAATTAGTGCTGCTTAGGCTTATTATACAGTCGTACCAATGCGACACCAACTACCATCCCATGTCAGTGCTGTGCTTGGAGAGGACCACCATGCGAATATCTTCATCTAGTGTGAGTTGACCCTCATCCTATTCTCCTTATGGATGGGGCACAACAGGGCCAACAATTTGTGTTTTAACAGCAAGATACAGTCATTAATTATACAAAGTGTCCCCTCAAAATGGCACTTCAAAATGGCAATATGAGTAAAACTACATGCAAATAATTGTGTATTTATTATTTAAACCAGATGCTTTACATGTCAGTCATTACACTCTGCATATTCTCAGCTGCTGGATTTTTTTCTATACTACGCATCAGGGTTGGGAACCTGTGACCTATAACGTGACCTAGATGGTGGATGTACCTAATAAAATGCCCAAGGAATGTGACTAAGGAGGAAGGTGTAACTAATCAATTGCAAATCCACAATGCTGGGTGCTGAAAATAAGAATATCTACACTGATTTATTTGTCTGAGCTAGACTGGAGCTGTCAGTTAAACACCGCAAGTTTAGAGCAGCACAGCTATAAAGAGCACCACATAAACAAAATGATTAAATGCTGGTAACTGACCGAACATGCTAAGTCCTTGGCGTAGATATTGCGGTGTTTCCGAGGAAAACATGGTTGATTGATAAAATAGTCTTGAGCTTCTTGTATTTATAGAAACTTCGTTAACATTTACTAAAATGTCCGTTGGATCGGAAGTTGTTTAAATTCCCATTTGGTATATAAAAAAAACGTCAGCAACAATAGTAGGAATCCTTGCTAGAAAAAAGGCAGCATCTTCGTGGTCGTTGCCCTTGGCAGGTGATGGCCAGTGCACGAATGAAAACAAGCGGCCATAAAGGACGACACCGCCAACAATACGGTTAGTTTTATAACTCTGGTCCCGTTTACACACGACGGATAATAATCTTTGGGTAATTTCCTTTAAAACTGTCAAATGAATGGCTCAGGTAGGAGGACGTCCACCTTTAAAATCCATCTAAAACGGCAATCCGCAAAACAACTATAGCAGGCTAGGTTTCTCTTTCATAAACTCGAGTGGTTTTACAAAATGCTAGGCGTCAACAATGAAAACACTATACGTAGAAATCGTTGGCCTAAGTCAACAAATATGTCAAAGTATCGTAGGAATAACTTAAGGTTTGGAAGATCTTTTTTGTTTTTTGGTCCAAGTTCCCCTAACACCCCCACCATTCGCCTGTTTGTTTACATTATGAGCTCGGCACGGATGTGAAGGGTTAAAGTAGGCCTCTCGGTCATCGGCGGGTTCGCGCACTCACACTCAAGCTAACTTCAAACCTACATCTAACAGCTACATTAATTTTATTCACGTAAATCACAAAGCATAAGTACTCCTGGAGGCATACAATACAGAGACTAGTTGTCTGAAATATTAAAGGAACTGTCAAAGGAGGCTTTACCATCCACTGCTGAACTAGCTTAGCATGAGAGCATGCTAATAATAATAACGTTTCTACCGATAGGGCTGAGAGCAACACGCCACGGTCTCAACAGCTTTACTCCCTGGAGCGGAACATTACTGAACAAACACTCAACACAAACATTGCGGAAACATCAATGGGTCATGGATGAGGCCGAATGTTATAAAGTTAGAATATTAATATATAACAACTGAATATTGATGCCGGGGACATCAGTATGATCTTGCTAGCTAGTGTATAACAGTTGACAAAACTATTATTGTTATAAACAGCTCTGTTGTTTGCGACTGTCTGCACGATCATGCGAAAGGTCTACGACTATGTTTTAGCGCTATTTTTGAATGAGGTGTGTATGTGCCGCGGGTTCAGCAGCAGCGGCGGCGCACCGGTTGAGTTCGTCCTCTCGGGAACGCCCCTAAGCCGCTACCCGCAACCGGGCAATCCGAGCTCGCCCTCATTTCACCGCAACCTTACACCTCGAGAACACTTAAAACTAACAAACTAATGGCTCAGTCGCGTCTGATTATGTAAGTATAATGCAGAGAAAAGGTCCCCGATGAATGTATGAAAGGAGACACACCACCCCTATCAAGTGCAACCTGTTTCCCCCTCAGAAGTGTGACTCACTGAAATGGCTTACAACATGCTTTGACAAACTATAACCTGTCATGTGACTAACGGAAACCACACAGCAGTAATTTCTTCTAAAGCTTTAGCATAACACAAGCGATATATACTAGTACATCCTCTGCTCCACACAATAACACTGTGTTGGTGAATATAGGCAGCCCAGTTGTCCTGTCCTCTTATCCACTGCAGTACCACTGATCACGACTGAGCCCTAAGACACTGACCGACACCCGGGCAGGATGTTTAAACAAATCCTCATTTTTAAATGCCCCCCTTTGCTGCCTCCTCCTTTACACACTCACACACAAATCTTAGTTGAGGGTCTGTCATCCGGGAGGTTCAGATACCCTCCACTTAACTCTCTCATTCGAGCTCTAACGCACTCAATTCCGATCACACAATGTCATACAGGAAAACACACACAACGAGTCCAGCTTGTCTTAAGAGCTCCGGTGACACCGCGGTTCTAAAAGTGTGTTTGCAGGTAAGATGCTTCGGCGCGATGCTGAGTGGAGATCACGGATGTGAAGAACAGCGCGAGCCCCGTGCGGAGTCCAATTCGGCAGTAATAGAAAGGGCCGCTCGCGCGCGAGCCTCGCCGCAGCCGCTCCTCCCCGCGCGCTCCCTTATGCCTTCGTAGTAAAAAGTCGGCGGTTCACAGCACCATTCATTTAGCCTCTCTCTTCTCTCTCTCTCTCCCTCTCCCTTTCTCTCGGTTTTCTCTCCTCTCACCCTCGCTCGCTTCACGAACCCTTTCTTTCTTTTCTCTCTTTTCTCTCCCTCTTCCTCTTGTTGTACAGTAGGCTGCCCCCTTTCGGTTCTAAGAGTGTCTGTTATTAGTGTGCTTGTAGTGTGTATGAGAACCTCGCCCAGCCCGTGACCCGCCTTGTACTCTTCAACCGCGCAATAAGATTGGTCCGCGCTGTGTCCTGTCGCGAGGCCGCCTCGGCCGCTGATTGGTGAACAGTGCTCTGGAATGTCAGTCATATGCAAATTAGACACCCTTTCGCGCTTCACTGTAACAGCCGCTAAAAATCAGCTGCTCAATATCCAGTGTGACGTAGAAATTCGTGCTGTTCTATTGGCCAGGAATCAAAACCTGACTGGATCAAGTACTGAGCTTATTTGCATGATCCCGGCCTCAAACTGTATCTTCTAATAATTTTATGAGATTATTTTAGATTAGATTAGATTCAACTTTATTGTCACTGCACATCTGGGTACAAGGCAACGAAATACAGATATTAGACCAGTAAAAAAAAGAGTTCCTTTATTTATTACTTTCTTCATGAAATACTTATAATAGCACCCAAAATAATATTCCCATCACTTATTTGTCCTCATTTATCTACAAATAAACAACATAGAACCTACAAGATGTGACTATACAATGTCTCAGCTTCAATGCAATTGTGGCACCATTAGCACTAATGGAGTGCCCAATAAACCATTCGAGGTTCTGGTAAATGACTGACTCACACGCAGATATGTGTATGAGAAATATAAGAAGTGGAAGTGCTTTACGGGAACCTGATCTTAACAAGTGCACTTCCTCTATTGCTCCCGATGACCCACACCATGCACTTCCTGCACTGCCCACATTTATCTCCACATTATATCAAGCCCTGCTACTCACACCAAATAATAAATAAAACTAAATGCAGCAATACAGTCAAAACAGACACTCATATTCACCCATATGTGCCACAGCTAACTGCTAGCATGGAAATAAAAAGCACTGCAAGGAAAAGAGTATATATAAATAACTATTAAATTATAAACTACAAACATTGTTTGACAGCGATATGATTAATAGCACATTTATTGCACAGTGCCACTGACACCCAATATTATTAGGTGAAGCACTGTGTACAAATAAAAAAACAAGAGACAAAAATAAAAGGGAAAGGTTCCAGATTTTAAACATCATAGTGTTTCTGAGTTAAATTTCAAAGTATAAAATTTCCTCTATGCAGTTAAATGACTCACTACATACTCTAGACTTTTTTTTTATTGAGAGCTCAGCTTTACAGAGCTGAAGCACATGCTGGGGGTATGTATGCTCAGGATTTTGCCAAACTACCTGAGGTCAAGACAATAATGATGTCACATGACTCTAGCTGAAAACTCTGATATGAGTGCACAGAGTGTCTCTAGTGCATGATAAAAGCATGCTCGCTGTGTTTGAGTGTGTGCAAGAATGCGTGGGTTTCAGTTAGGTATGAGAGTGCTGAAAGACCAAGCTGTTTGTAGAGGGCAATGCGGCCTTGGCCCTGGGCCCAGTATCAGTCTGTGCCACTACAAATACTTACACTATGAAGTGGAGTATGTGTGTACGTACATTGCCAAAATGTGACTACATTTTACACGCACATTTGTTATTTGAGCCAAAGTATAATGTATAATTCCATACACATTTTACATTGATGTACACAAAATAATTAGTTTCAAAGTAGGAACTAGATAGTATTTACTCAGACAGGAACATACAGATATTTACTACTAAATCAGAGGTAGGTAACGGCTTACAAGAGAGGGGAAAAAATGGGTGGGAAGGGGAAAGAGTGGAGTCAGGCAAGTAAAAATAGAACAAGAGTCATTCCAAGGAGAGAAGAACAGGGAGGGGTAGAATAGAAAACAAGTTGTGAAAACACAGCTGCTCTCATTGGATGAGAGTGAAATGAAAAGCAGACATTGCTACAAAACACACACACACAACACACACACACACACACATACGCTTAAAAATATAAATAATAATTTGATGGAAAGATGGGTCCTCAAACTGTCAATGTGCACCATCTAAAAATGACAAGCATTTTCAGCAGTTGGTGGTTCACAACACCATGCATATTAGTCTTAATCCTGACCAATGAGCTTGCGTGAAGCTCTTGGTTTCAGCCAGTCATGCCAGGATGAACTACCTCAAGCTGAGACTACAGGTTTAATCCTTTCAATGCTGGAAAAAACCCTGAAATTCTAAAATCCCTCAAATGCTTTATGTTCCTTGTTTGTGTTTTCCTTAAATTCAAAAATGTAATGTGTTCTTGAAAACAGCACAAACATGATGTTAAAATTATTTTATTCCCTCCTGAGCAGAGTGAATTATAAGAGTAATACATACTCTCTTTTTTTGTACATTGTCATCTATACAATTACAATTAATTTTCTTTTTTAATTACTTCTTATTTACTAGTGCTATGGCAACAGTTGGACAATATAATGCCACTTTGGGTGACAAGTTCTCATCTACCTGGCATTTTGATTTTGAAAAAAGTAGCAAAGTAATTTTAGCCATTTAAATAAAAGCACACCAGTTAAATAATCCTAATAATTCAGTCAGTCATTGAATATCAAAATATGTAATATATTTAATAAGCCTTCTCTCACATTCCTGTAACTGTCCTGTCTCTAAGCATGTGCTGAAAAGAGGGGTAGGGATAATAGATAGAGGGAGAGGTGATAAAGAGGTACGGTTACTGTGAGACGTGTGTGGAGTGTGACATATGATAAATAAATAAACAATATATAAATACATTTAAATGAAAAAGGACAGGTGATGAAATGGTGTTTGTCTGTACTGTGTAATGTCATATAATGTCCACATGGAGGCAGCACTGGCACGTGTAAAATCTGCAAGGACGCTCTATAAGAACAGCAGAAAGCCGGGCTGGACATAGGGAAGGAATACGAAAATACAATTGAAGTCGGAAGCTCATGTGATTAAACACGCAGATTGAGTGTTCCAACTTTCATGCAAATCATAAAACACACTCAGGGTTTAAGAGACCACCACCGAACGGATGCTGTTAATCGATGTAAGATCATAAGTGTCTGGTGAGTATCGACACTTTTGCTCATTTGTGTTTTTCAGTTTTGTGAGGTCTGAAGGCGGGACGGGATTTAATGGAAAGGGAGCTGTGGCAGTGGAGGCTGGATTCTCCAGAACTATCGTACTGAAAAACCAGAAGCTTCTGCACTGCAGCACAAAGAGAGAGAGAGAGCGAGAGAGAGAGAGAGAGAGGTGACTGAGTGAAAAACAGACAGCGAATGACAGAGATGAATGGGTGAACTGAATAATGCAAGTGGGGACAGATTTTAAAGTTTTAAATAGACTTCTGCCATTTCCAATGTCCAAATTTACTCAGAGAGGACGAGTGATGCTGATAATAACTGAACTTTTATACGGTGGAATACAGAGAACAGTCGACGTACAGTGTATAATCATAAAGGTTATTATTTGCACAATGTTTGGAGCAGTTAATAATTACAAAGTAATAATCAAATATTATAAGGCAGCAGGTATCATGTACAGGTACAGGTTTATGTGTAGTACAGCTGATGGTGCATCACAATTACACTTTAATTGCTACAGCAGTGCTGAATACACAAAATGTCTGCTCTGTGTGCTTCATGGAAACACTTTTGTCTTTTGAAGTAGAACTGTCTAAGCCACATAACAACTGTGTAATCCTGCACAGCCAGTGCAATATATACCTTGTATGACGTGCTGTGCAGTGTTGTATGGGTGTGTTCATGTGTGTGACATAGTTCTTTACATACATTTGTTATTTTCTCAGGGTGGATGGCACGTATTTTGCATTGCTGCCTTGGTAACAGAATCTGAACACGACTCTTCTGATATTCAGTAGCTCCAACATGCTACAGCTGTATAGATCCCAGAACCCTGGCATGGAAATAAAACCTGTCTCACTCTCTGCAGCTCAATTCGCTTATTAATGGAAATCTCATGACAGCTATGTCAATCCTTTCAATATGTGCTTGTATAATAATTAACTATTATCGTTATATGCTAGCAATGAGGTCTTAGGGTAGAACAGATATAAAATATAGTCTGGCGCACTACAGTAATCAGCAATTGTGGTTACTTTACACTTTCCAAAAGGTTTGGCGTTATCCCTGCAGCATAGCACACACCTACACAGTTTTGATGATGACGCATAAGCTTCAAATCTTTCCCTGAAGTCCCTGTTTTACAGATTTAGATCTACAAATATATGCTTTTCATACAAATTTTTAGTGACACCTCAACAACTGCCCATATAGGTTTGTATTAAAATGGACTTTTTACTGTTTTTACTGTTTGCTGTTCTTTACAAGAATTCTAGAGATGAAGTAGGCACACACACACACACACACATACACACACACACACAGATCACTTTATAAGAAACGACACTGATACTGGTTTGGACCCCACTGCTCTAAAAAACAAATACAGCTCTTCATGGCATGGATTACACAAGATTTTGAAAACATTCCTTTGAGTTTCTGCTCTATGTTGATATGATTACATCACACAGCCCCTACATATTTTTCAGGTGCACTTTTGATGCTGTGAGTCTCACGTTATTCCACATCTCAAAGGTGATTTACTGCTAAGATGCTTTTTTGCTCACCACAATTGTACAGAGTGATGATCTGAGCTACTGTATACTTTTTGTCAGCTTGAACCAGTCTGACCACTTATCAGAAAATTCTTCCTTTTTCAAAGATGCTGTTAACTGGATGTTTTTCCTTTATTGTATACTCTGTTTATTGTATTGTTTTTTCTTTATTGTATATTTTGAGTGTACTCAACAGAAATTGTTGTATGAAAATCCCAGGAGATCAGCAGTTTTACAAATTTGGCCTGTATCTACATGTATTTACATGCACTGCTGCAATATGACTGGTTGATTAGATCACTGCATGAATGAGTCTGTGTACAGGTGACCCTAATAAATTAATATATAGCAAAAAATCTGCCATTTTGGTACGAACAACTTTTTATATCCATTGTATCTGTACTGCAACATTGTGATTTAAACACTACCTACACAGCAAATTCTGGCCTTTGGTATAAACTCTCTCTCTACATTTGAATGTACATGACTATTAAATATACTTTAGCACAAAGTTAAATTAACTCTTTTTTGGGAGATGATTTTTCAGCTCTATTCTCAGGAAGTTAAAACTAAACTCCTGTGGAGTTACACTTTTACTAACATATAGAATAGAATTTAACACCTAGCTACAGTTTTTTTTTAAAATATTAACCCTTTTGTAGTCTTAAATCTAAAACACTAAAATGGTTTCAGGTGAAAAAATAAAACTAAAAAGACAAATACATTTACAACATTTGGCAGACAATTGAGCATTAAGGGCCTTGCTCGGGGGACCAGGAGAGGCAGCTTGGTAGACCTGGGATTGAAACTCACTACCTTCTGATTAGTAGGCCAACACCTTAACCAATGAGCTACTAATTCCAAACAAGATCTGAAATCTCTTAAAATTCCTTACAGCATAAAAAATGTTTAATAAAGTAAAACATCAATTTTGCCTTACTCACAATGAAGTCCAGGATAATTCAGCTGGGCACCAGAAAGATATAGACCAAACAACACCAGGGGGAGTTGAATCAGGCTCCTCAACACCCATGAACCCCAAAATATTATACTGCTTTATTACACCAGCTGTACTCCAAGTTAGAAAATAAACTCCCAAAATCGAACTCTTACACAAGTTTACACTGGAGTACACCCTACAGAATACAAAATACAGAAATTTGCTGTGTATTAGGAATTAGGAATTTTCTTTCTCAGTTTTTTAAGTAATTTTTTTTATAATAAAGTAATATTTAAGTATGAAGAACAGGAAAGATGGAAAAAATGTATAGATATCTGAGGTTAAATTCTGTGCAATAGTAGGACAGTGCTAAAATTATATATATACACATTATTTATACATAAAACATTAAAGCAAGTTTTATTGACACTTATTAAATAAATAAATAAATAAATAAATAAATATTTATATATATTTATTTAATAAGTGTCAATAAAACTTGCTTTAATGTTTTATCTGTGAAACCATTTGTATTTGCTTTCTCATGAGTTAGTAATTAAGGGACTATATCTTTTTAATATCTAGCACACACACACACACACACACACACACACACACACACACACACACACACCCCTCATTGTTAGCACCTTCCACCGACATAATTATTAATGCAGCTAATTTATTCTTTACCTTCACCTAAAACTAACACTAACCCTAACCTTAGTAAGAAAAAAATATCTTTTTAATTGTTTAAATAAAAGCTGCAGATTTTCTCAGAGGAGTTCAACTAAAGGTCTCCACAAGGTCAAAAATGGTGGATAGTCTTATGGTGACAAAACACATCCAAGCTAAGATCTCACAACACACCCACACACAAGTGGATACCGTTTACTCTTGCTCTCTCTCTCTCTCTCAGTCACACACGCACATACACACACACACACACACACACACACACACACACACACACACACACACACACACACACACCCTAAATTCTAAAAGAATTGTAACCAAAAATCAGTTATACCAAATAACATTATATCAATGTCTTTTATTTTTAGTACTCTAGGCCTAATCCTATTTTTGACCACTTATTTGAAAATAAAGTATACAGGCGAGAGATTGCCTCGTAGTTGGTTTTATTACAAGCATTTTTAAAATGAATGTGTGTGGTATGTGTTGAGAATGTTGTTTTATGTTGTAGGTATCATGTGATTGTTATATCACACCCTCTGTGTTCTGTCAGATGTCTCGGAATAAAAAGCCTTGTTAAACCTTAAGGAAATTAGTTGTTGCTTTGTTGGGACTATTATTTGCTGACAGTGAGCACACACCAAAGTCACAACATGCCTTCAGTGACGTAGTTTCTGATGAGTTCCATCAAGAAGTCCATAACAGTGGTGAGCTCACAGCTTAATACACACTGAGTCAATTGGACACAAACGGGTAGTTGAATACACGACTTTAAAAAAGAAAGAAACAAACAAATCACTGTGTAGGGGTTAGGAGTATAAACTGGCATTGACTATAAACACAGACTCAGATAAAGAAGTGACGAGAATGTCAGAATATCTCAGTAGTCATATTCATAAAAAGATTTTAACTAATTGAATTTATTCACTGCTTTAGACAATTTACACATGCAAGCTGATATAAACTCCACAAGTTTATACAAAACCTTATGATGCATTTTAGCTCAAACCCATTAAAATGTATTAAAGTAATGTCATCTGTAGCCATGCTGTAGTAGAAGAGATTAGACATGAGGAGAATCTGATCTTTTGTACAAATCAATTTTACTCAATATCAATTGCTTACATTTTAAACAGAGACCTAAAAATAGTGCCAAAATCTTAAATCTTAAAAATTCAAGAAAATCATCATGTAATAATTTTCAATCTTTGTTTTACATATTCAGAATGAGAAAATCCCAGATTTCTCTGTGTTCTCAGACTCAAAATCCACTGTATCTACAACAGAGTAAAAAAAAAAAACCTTGAAGATGCTTAGTGCCTGAAGCTATCCATAAACGTACTAATCCATAAACGTTTTAATTCTATGATTTTATCATCGATGCTTACAAAACCGTGTAGCCTTGTTTTTGCTCTCACACTACAATTCTGTGTCATAACAAAAATGAAAATGAATGTGTTTAACAATTATTTTTCTTCAGAAATGTCACAAGGAATATGAGTAAGGTCTTGCCAACTTTCAAATAAATGTTAAGCTGAACAGGTTAAACATGTTGAGAGAGCATAGGATTTCTTCTTAAGTGGCCATTTAAAATAAAAAGCCTTCTATCAGAATTTCCCAATTTTTTAAAACGAGTATTTTTGGTCTGCTGTTCTGAGTGTCCATATATATACGTGTATATATACAGTATATATTTGCGTAAATATGTATGTATTACAATTATTACTTACTGTTATTGTACTTAAGTATTTTATACTCTAGTTGAGTTTTTATATGTCTGTCAACTTCTTTTAAACAAATTTACTTAAAATACTTAGTAAAATA
The DNA here is from genome assembly GCA_028566695.1 of Bagroides melapterus. Classification (NCBI taxonomy): domain Eukaryota; kingdom Metazoa; phylum Chordata; class Actinopteri; order Siluriformes; family Bagridae; genus Bagroides; species Bagroides melapterus. Next base: position 23,733,023 of record JAOTRN010000046.1, read on the forward strand.
TTAAAATATTAAAAGTAAAATAATTTTATTGAGATACATTTTCTGTTTGGCATTTTTGTTACTAAAAATGTTTGAGGTCAGTGATGACTTTAGTCTTTGCATGTCTGATACAAGCAGGTTAAGAGAGAGCATAGCTGCAACATCTAGTAGCAGTAGTGACACTGCCCAAGCGCCCAGTACTGCTTCTCCTACATCTCCGTTATCAAATAACTTAGAAGAGGAACACCCATGGTCATATCTACAAGACATGTTTTCTTTTCTTGGCGTGAAGGATTCTTCATACCGAATGAAGTGCCTCATGTGTACTGAAAGAAACACTGTCATTTCAAACTCACCTTCAAACCTGAAGGAACACGTTGAGGTAAGTCAGTTTTAGTTTAGCCAAAAGGTTTAACTTATGTTATAAGTTAGGTGGTTAATATACTGTATTTAGTACTTATTAGCTAATGTGTCTGTGTATGTCTAAAGGTTCTGTGTTAATACAACTTAACATGTTTCATTTCAACCCCATGTAAAAACCATTCTTTATTCGGCAACTGGTTTCCATGCAATTTTCTAGTAAAATCAACTTTTTCAGGTTAAGTGTGTAGCCATGCTGTGTAGGTTGGTTGATGTAATGTTAATGTTAGCTAACATTGTCTTTAACTATATCTGTTATATTACTGTTACACAAAGCTGACGTCACTTGTTATTTGGCTATCGTGGTATGTAACATGCCGTTAGTTGTCACTCTTTTCTGTTTTCTGTCACGAACAGCCCAAACCATTGTCCATGCATTTGTATAGTTTAGCTTTTAGCAAATAGAATATGATTATTTATAAATGTCACAGGCAGTGTTACAAGGGCACATGTATGGAACACTGATACGGTACAGTTCATTACAATACAGTACACAGGCCTCTTCTTTCATTCATGCAAGTCTTATTTTTTAGGTGGTGCACTTATTGTGAAGTTTAAGAAAGAAAGCACCACAGAATAAAATTCATAATTCTCCAAATTATTACAGACTTGCTTTTTTATTAACATTATGTACTTCTACTTTTATTTTCCATACTTGAATACATTCATGAAAATACTTTTGATACTTAAGTACAGTTTATTTCAGATACGTTAATACTTTTAGAATTATAATGGGTGACTAACTTTTACTTGAGTAATTTTCTAACAAAATACCTGTACTTTCACTCACGTGTATGTATGTATATATATATAGAATATATCATTTAGGATAAATTGAATTGTAGTAAATTAGAATATATTATATATTACTGACAACTTGGGTGAAAGGTTTAATCTTTTAAATAATGACATAAATTTTTGGTTTGTCCCTTTCGACTCCACGTTTCTACAAAACCTTATGATCTATTTTAGATCAAATCTGTCAGATTTTCGTCTGAACTCATGCTTCAGTAGAAGAGATTAGACAGGAGGAACATCTGATCTCTTTGTACAAAGCAGGTAACAAGTTCAGTATCACACATTTGCATTTAAATAAGAATATAGAAATGGTGCAGTATCTTAAATATTATATATTCCAGATATTGAACATTTACTTTCTTATTTTAAATATTTTTGACATTCTAAAGCCTTCTGTTTATTTCCGATTGTAAATGGACCCTACTCTATCTATAACATGTAATAGGAAAGGTCATAAAAACCTTGAAACATTTTTTTTTATTTATATGTCAGCATAAAGTAAGTTGATATACATATTATATTTAACAATATAATGAAGCTTTAAAATGATGCACTAGGTTACTGTGTTTACTCAAACAAATATGTCAGGCAGTATGAAACATGAATGATGAATTGTGATTCAGCCAGTACTGAAACAAACAAAAATGACATTAAATGACTGTTGAAATTCACCAAAATTGTTACTTGTCCAAATCAAACAGACTACATGCTTTGCCAGCAGCATTGATGAAAAATGATCAACATCTCTGGCTACATTTTAACCAATGCTTACAATTCTAAATAACCAAAGCTTAATCAGTCTTTTCATCCACAGGCAATGAACTTAAACTGCAGTTCAATTTTAGTTTGAATCCTTATAAATCTTTGAACACAGTAAACTGTTCCATCTCCTAGCACACTTTTACTCTCATTCTGTTTTTTTGTAACAGTAACCAGACAATGCACAAAATTCAATACCTTTAAGAAAACTCAATAGTTCCCCTCTTCACTTGTCACAGTAATTAGATGTCATGTAATATACAATATTTTACTCGATTTTCTGTAGATAAATCTAAATGCATTCTACAGAATACAAAGTGTCTACATGTCAGAAAAAAGAAGTTATAAGGGCTAAACCAGACACAAACACACACTTAAATAAAAATAGTAACTAAAGCGGCTTTTGTTGCTAACTGCTGTACAGTGCACAAGGCCAGAGGAATATAGGGAGGCAGGAGAGAGGGAAGAGGGGACGAGACTGAGTTAGACAAGGAGGCGCTAACAGAGGAAGAGGAAGACTAGGAGAAACGCATGCTCTTTCGCAAGGACACCCATCTAAAATAATATTCAGTTTAATATAGTATAATAATTATACTAACTGACCATCCCATCACCCATGACCTGAGAGACACGATTTTCTTCCAACACCATGTGACAAACACACACACACACACACACACACACACATACCAGATCAAACCAGAGTGGGAGGTTCTACAGAAAACATGACTTACAATTTAATGTCTTGATTTGTAAATAAACTAAACGAAATGGGCAGAGTTAATATCAGAGTCATGTCAAGACACACATCAGTATGAGTGCAATACAAAAAAATGTATTATTCACATACAATGCAAGTGTTCCCTTTGGTATTGACAAAGCAGACTACAAACAGAACATATATACATGTAGCATTCCTACATACATTTTGCTTTAGAACATCCAGCTAATCAGGATTAGCCCCATTAATATAACTAGCCACCTAATACCTTTGTCTATTTCTGAAGCAATTACACATGGAAAGCATGAACTGCTTGGTAGCATTTTGTCAGTCTTGTTCTCTAGCAAGGATTTGTTGTTAAGAGACTGAGCTCAATATTGGGTAACCTGGGGCTTAGACTTAAAACATATGTAGCACTCATATAATAACATTTTATGTTATATAAAATTAGCATACTCATGTTTCAATATTATTTCTAGTCCTTACAACCTTCCTAACTGTCAGAGGTGGGGTTATCCCTGGACACCCTGCCTCATTCACTTGCAAAAAGGTCACATAGTGTGCACAATAAATCACATAGTATTCACTATAAATACTGTCATCATACAGCAATCCATCCCTTTCACCTTCTTGACAGTGTATATATTTATGTACATGAACACAACATGGAGTTATTCACTTTGCAGCTCATCTTATTCCTTACTAACTCTGTGAATGTGATTTCTTATACATTGTGAGCAATAGTCGTAGAGTGTTACTGGACTCCTTCAGACAATTTTCCCCTCATTTAGCATTGCTGCCCTGCATTTAACTAGTCACTTGCTGTCTCTAATATGCAGACAACTCCTCAGGCTCTTTGGAGTCGAAAGATTTCTTACTCTGCACTCTTCATCTTTGACTTGATTATTCTCTGAAGAAAATCCAGGGAAAAAACAAACAGTTCCCAATCAGGTAGAATTTATCAAATACTGAAGGAAGATTTTCATATCGTTTTTAACTTTCTGCCCCACTGTAGTCACACAGGCAGACACATATGTGCATGATGCCCTCAAATGTTCACAAATAACTGCTTAACCAGGCCTGACTCAGACTTCTCTGCACTGACTGCACAGCAGTGCCTATGTCAATCTGGGGCACTCAGTCGGCAGATTTAAACCCCATATGATGATAAGTTCTGATAAATTCTATGTCTTTTCCTGCAAATGGAAGGTTCTTCCAGGCCTTCACATGATCCAGAAGGGTTCTGGCTCTGCCCATGCCATTCTATAAGTTAGCTGGATAACCTCTATCCTAGCTGTGAACCTGGAGTTTTCCTCAAGTCCACTCAGAAGATTATCTGATTACAGATAACAATGATCAAAGTCGATTTATTCATACAGTAAAAAAAAGCTAAATAATGTACTATTTAAGTAAAAAGTAATAGAAAAATTAGTTGGTAGAATATCAGTAGATATGATATGTTCACAAGAGCTACTCAATGTGTAATGAACATCATTCATAGACCTGAACATGAAAACACTTCTGACAGACAAAAGATCTTATAAAATTTGCATCTCTTGCTGTTCAACGTATAGAGAATACATAATGGTAGTAATGTTAAATGGTAGGAAACAGTAGTAGAATAGTAGGAAATGAGATACAATATACAATTATATTTTGCAAAATTTATGTTTTTGCAAAATTTCATGATTTACAAGCAAGTTACAGCAAAGACAGCATAGATAGTGTAATTAATACTGTAGTGTTACTACAGTGAGTAGTATTTAATGTAATAAAGCAATATTTATTTCTGGCAGGACAGTCTCACTACCCAACATGCAGTGCTGTCCACATGTGTCACGCAATACAGCAGTGCAGACTGAAGAATTTGAAAATTTATTTAAGAGCATTCACTAGAATTCATTAAATCAAGTTTAGCATTGCAAGTATCTTGGAAATTGTAATTGTGTAATTGTGTATGAAAATATAAAAGAAAAATCATGTTTTTAAATCATGTTTTGTGTATCTGTATTTAATCAGATTATTTTAATTGTTTGTGGACAGTTATTTAGCATGATTAACAATTTATGTATAAAGTATTTTCATTCCTTCCTTTGATTTTTTTGTTAATTCTGTTATTCTTATCAAGGTTCAATCTATATATGTGGATGTTTAGTTTTTTGTTTCCTTCAGCTTCTAAACAATAAGTGCTGTATTCAGAGTTGCTGCCAAGTCCAAAAGAGATGTAGTGAAAGCTGTTCCCATTCACATACATGTGAATAGTCTGTGTGCAGTTCATGCATAAAGGTTTCAGATTTTTTTCAGATCACCACCTTTAAACATAAGTACTTGCCTTTAAGCAAAAAAAAAAAATCAGCAACAAAAAAATCAAAATGCAAACTAAAAATTAAATTAATAAAATAAACTAAAATGCATTCAATATACAAATAGTAATACTTATGGTTATTAATACATAAAGCATAAAATAGACATAGATATTGTTGCTTGAACAGTTCTAATGTATTTCAGTTTAATAGGGTTAAATTGTACAGATGTATTTCAGTTTAATAGGGTTAAATTGTATAGAAACATATACATATATAAAATTTGCACAATATTTTATTCAATTTTATTTCCTTATTTTGAGTTTCACGGGTAAGTATATAACTGAGGTCTGATTTCTGACACATGCAAATTTCAAAACTCCTAAATATACATTTTAACTCATCTCGCTCTGTGAGAGGATCTGCAAAATGGGATGGAGACTTCAGGCTTCCACATGACACAATTTCGGTTCAAAGTCAAATGTTTGATGTTAACAGTAAATCTTTTACCATACAATATAATACAATACAATAAGATATTGCAGCATTCAATCGATAATTTTCAGAAGCTATTATTAGCCTACTCTTATTTCTCATGATGATTATGTACAGAAGGACCTTGCTATTTAGAATACTTAGAATAAATGGTGACATTTAAGGGTTTTAAACATACGTTTTAAAGTTTAATACTGAAAAATCTTACCAGTTCCTGGTCGTCCCATGATGATGTCCTTGCAGGGCACTGGGTGTAAAGTCTCTGTAGGAAGTAAAAGTGGCAACAAAGCCGTTGGTGCAGGATGACATGGAACTGGTTGCTGTAATTTTGTTATTCCTCCCTTTCCCTGATCTCTTCCTGAACCAAAAGGAACAGACTCATGAGCAGGACTTGGCACTGATATGCCGGATATAGCAGGGCTGGACTGAGTGGTGAGACTTGTAGGGTTAGGGTTTGGAAGGGAAGAGATGGAAGACACCAGAACCAAAGTTGTTGAAGGGCTATGTAATAAGACTGCCCCATTATTAGATGCTGCAGCATTAATTGGAACAGGCATCTGTAACCCTGCACCAGGGAGAATGCCAGTCACGTTGTCATGCTTGGAGTTTGGTCCCTCCTTATCTGCAACCTTTGAGAGCGGACATTCAGCAAATTTTGCTAGAGGAATCTCAGGATTTCGTACAATTACAGGAGAGTCATGCAGTATCTGTTGAGAGACTGTGCGTTGTGACCCGGATTCTAAGGTTAAAGGAGAAGGTGGTAGTGAAGAAGATGTGGATGAAGTGGCCCTTTTGCAGTGAGAGAAAGTGGTTGTCTGAGGAGAAAGTACATGAAAGGACGTTCCTACTGAGAGATCTCCTGTGTTGTGGTCCAGTTCAAGTTTAGTGCAATCCTGCATAACAAGAGCTGTGGGTTGTGAGGTATCTGGTTTATGCTTGTTAGGACTTACAGGTACAGTAAATGTTAAGCTGGTTTGGAAAGATGGTACAATGCCAGGTGCAAGTCTCTCCCTATCTTTCTCAGCCACAAAGGTACTAAGCTTGGAGCTGCAAGTACCACTGGTATGTCGGTGGCGACGAGGAGGTAAGACTGTTAAAGTTGTAATAGGACTGAAATTGGCAGGACGGAAACCAAAAAGGGGAGAAGGAGAAGGAGAGGGAGCTGGAGAGAAAGGTGACTGGTTTGATATAGGGGAAAATGAAGGTGTCCCTGATCGTGAGCTCCCCAAAGACACAAGCATAGTAGCAGCCTCACATTCATCAAAGTCAAACCTTGAAAAATCCTGTGGCAGAAGTGATGGAAGAACAAGACGAGGTCGTGAATCAGTTCCCCGACTGCTGGTCTCACTACTGTCCCGTGATGTCTCCTCCCAGTCAAACTCACTGCTAGCACGGCCCCGCAAGTCTGATGGGGTTGCAGTTCCTGAACTGCTCCCTCCTCGTCTCTTTAGCTCTCTCTCTCCACCTGTTCCTTCAATCTCTTTAGTGCGCATTGAGAGATGTCGAGAGCAGTAGCCCCTACGTTGTGACTCTTTCATGCAGCTATCCTTCGAACACAAACGACGCCACTGCTTTCCATTAAATTTCTTGCGTATACCATTGGGTGTACACACCACATCACCCTTCTTATATATTTGCTGAGCAGCTGAAAGTGGAGTTCGTGATCGTGAGGAGGAAGCTGAGGAGGAAGCGGGACTCCCTGGGATATGAGTAGAAGTCTGTGAAGGAGTGGAGCCCTTGTCCAAGAGTGTAAAGGAACCTTTTGAGCTCGGTGAGGGAGGCAAAGTTGAAGGGTGGGGCTGCAAATGAACTCCATCAATTCCAACAAAAGCTGAAGAAGGAGGTGGCTGTGGGCTGCCTGATAATGAACCAGTCAGGTGGGTTCCCAAGGAAGTGCCAGCAAGACTTCGGACAACTGAGATGGGACTTGAATATCCAGAAGGCTTAGAAATGATCTGCCTGTGGTGGCTAGGTCTTGTTTTGGGTACTCCAGAAACCAAAGTACCTACTGCATCTTGAAGAGGTGCCAGGTTAAGCCTTAAAACTTCCAAGTCAACCTCTGGAGTCTGTAGCTGCTTTCTTTCTCTCTCTCTTTCTCTTGCTCTATCTCTATCTGTGTCCTCAGTTACTTGACTATCTCTTCCAGTTACTATGATTAGTGCATTGTTTGACATCATAATTGCTGGTGAGGATGCAGATGAAGTAGTGGGTGTGCCATCATACTGTTGACCACCAGTATCAGAGTTCTTCTGTGGTGGCTTTATTCCTCTTACAGCCATTCCCCTACTAAGCTGACACACCTCTCTTTCTACATCCATATCTTCCTTTCTTTCTCTTTCTTCTCTCTCTTGCATGTCTCCTTCCCATGGTGGGACAAGAAGGCGCAAGTTCTGTCGGGAAACCCACACAGCCTGAACGCCAGTTCTTTGTTGCCCATCATCTCGTTTGTTCCCTGGTTCCTTGTGATTTTTCTTTTCATTTAGTAGCACTCTGTAGGGACAAGCAACAGCTGGATGTGAGTCCACCTGTGACACTACTCCTTCCCTATACCATTCCTTCCCTTTATCTTCTCCATAAGGCACACATACACGTGTCCCGAGTTCCACTGGATCATTGCCTGGTGGAGGGGCATCTAGGATGAGGTCAATAGATTTGTCTGGGTGATTTACCAATGTATGAAATGGGAGCAAAAGTTGCATCTCCTTCCCATTAAGCTGCAACTCTACATTGAGCTGCTCTTTAGTAGCCCCACGCACCACACCACGTATAAAGACACATTCTTTGATTGCATCTTCTCCTTCTATTTCCTTGGTTCTCTGTTGACGTGCTAGCACTCTTTGATTTTTGAGGCCTTTAGCCAGTGCCTCAGCTATTTCTAAAAAGTTTGGAAGTAGGGATAGTGCTCTGTTTATTGGTCTTTTTGGTCTTTTTAAGGTAGTTCCTATATGTTGATGCATATTAGAAGGCTCCACCACCTCCAGATCTGGAGAGTTCTCACTGGCTGTTTCAGTTGATGATGAGGAAGCTGAGTTTGGGGCAACATCTCCAAATTCATCTGTTTTCACTTGTTCCACTGTGTTTTTCCTCAGACATGGAAGTTCATCTTTGACAACATCTCCCCTATCCAGACAATTGAGTGTTGAGGCTTCTGTGGTTGTTTTATTGTCTGCTAAATCTTTGCTATTTATGTTGGCAGACATAACATTGTCTGTGTCTGTTACAACATTATTGGCTACAATGTGGCTATTAGGAGTAATGGGGTTACACATTTTACTGAGGTGATTGCTATTAAGAGGAAGTGGAGGTACAGTAGGACTGACTGGAGAGGTGCTGACTGTTCCATGCTCATACATATACTTTTTCTTGGGCACTCTAGCTTTGAAGGTAGCTGTTTTCCTACTGGACAGTGTGATGGGACTATGATTGGTGATGCTTTTGTTTGAGCTGTTGGCTGGCATGTTTGTGCTCAGTGGGGTGCTGGATATACTGTTTGTCATGGTAAGGTTCTGCATTTTTGACATACTGTTTTCAGGAGTAGTCATTTTATTGACCCTCACTACAATTTGCTCAGCTTGATCTACTTCTACAGATAGTCCTTTTATCTGGCCTTTTAGCCCTTCCTTGTTTGGAGTATTGCTCCTTTTGACTGTCTTCCCTTCAATGTTGTCCAACTTGGATGTAATATTTTTCTGGGGTGACACTGCAGCAGGTGTACTTTGTGATTGTCTGTCATGCTTATCTCCTCTTTTCCTCACACTTTTTGCCCGTGTGGACAGAGAAGAGCGTCCTTTCGGTTTCTTGAGTGATCTCATCTTTTATTGTGGTAGTCCACCTTGTTTTTACTTCTCTGAAAATGTCTTAATCGTCTTTTGGGAATTATTTCCTTCTTGTTCCTTAGGAGGCTCACCCAAAGTGTTTACACCATATGACAGTCTGAAATGAGAAAAAGATAATGTGTCTTAGTGTGTAAAATACAGATATGGAAAAATTAGGTCACTACATTTATGCTATTCACATATACCTCTCATCAACCACAAACCATACTACTTGCAATAAGAAAATTGATCCAAAACAGCTTCAAGATTGTATATCTTGGTTGTATTTGCCTTGTTATGAATTCAAAGGATACATGACAAATTACAGATATGTGATATATACAGAGTTGCTTGAAAGTTTGTGAACCCTTTAGAAATTAAATTAAATTATTAAATTAAAAATAAACAAAGAACACAAGTGCTAAAAATAGACAAAGTGAACATAATCAAATAAGCCAAAAAATATTATACTTAATTTAATTATTGAGAATTAATGATCCAGCATTGCATATCTTTGACGTGCAAAAGTATGTGAACCTTTGTTTTCAGTATCTGTTGAGGTCCCTTGTACAGTAATTTTCTCTTGAGATACAGGTCCAAAGCATGACACTACCACCACCACCATGTTTTACAGATGATATAAGGTTCTTATGCTGAAATTCAGTATTTTCATTTCTCCAAGAAAAACGGCCATTCTCATTTTAAACCAAAAAGCTTTATTTTGGTTTTATTCCTCCACAAAATATTTCTCCAATAGTCCCCTGGCTTGTCCAAATTATCTTTAGCAAACTTCATGGGCAGCAATGTTCTTTTTGCAGTGGTGTGACTTCATCTTTGTAACTCTGCCTTTACATCATGGTTGTTCAGTGTTCACCTGATGGCAGATTCATGAACATTAATATTAGTCAAAATAAAAGAGATAGTTGATTAGAAGTTACTCTGAGTTTGTTTCTGAACAAACAGACTGTTACATGTCTGGCTTTTGTAGTGCTCTTTGTTGGCTGAACATTTCTGTTTAGTATACCAATGGTGTTAAACTTCCTGCATTTGTACAGAATCTCTCTGACTATAGATTTTTGGAGTCCAAACTCTTTGGAGATGGTCTTGTAACCTTTTCCAGCTTGATAACAATAACAATAACTCATTTTCTGAAATCCTCAGAAATCTCCCTTGTTTTTGCCATGATCCACATCAAAACTTGATATATCCCTGTTCTTTACATAAAACAGGGGATTCACATAGACCTGATAGTCCTCCCATTGACTAAAATCAGATGGAATCTAATTTAACCTTGAAATTAAATACTAATCCTAGAGGTTCACATACCTTTGCCTCTCACAGATATATAATATTGGAACATTTTTCAGAATAAAAAAATGAACACGTATAATATTTTTTCTGATTTGTTTAATTGTATTCACTTTATTTTCTTTCAGGACTGGTGTGAAAATCTGATGGTGTTTTGGGTCATATTTATGGAGAAATATAGAAATTTCTAAAGGGTTCACAAACTTTCAAGCATCACTGTATATATATGACACCATATAGATTCATAAACATACAATAAATTCACTATTCATTTACTGAGAACAGAGACAATCATATACAATAATCAAACAGGCTGTACCAGGCTCATAAACAGGGTTAGGATAGACATTGAAGAGTTTGCTAGTAGTGGTAGCTAGTTGCATTAATCAAACTGCTGGTAGTCATTTTTTATAAAGTGTGATGATTGTTGCCTTCCTGCCGATCTGTTTTTCTGGTCCTAATTGTTCACCCTTTTTGTGTATATAATCTAACTGAGATTATCTGATAGAGTTAAGGACATTCTTCCAAGATCTTTTAATGTTATGTAGCTAATAACCTTAGTCCCATATTTCATATAGATAAGAAACAACAACGTATTACAAAATCCTGATAATTTGCAACATTTCATGATATACAGATGTGGGCAAATGCCTTAATGACTATAAATAGCAGCAGACAACAGCAAAAAAAAATGTATTTGGCTGACCATCTTCTGCCCTTTTGCTTTAAAATTGTCATGTCATTTTTGGCAAATTGGCCAGGAAGTTATTCTATGGAGAACATGAAACCTTTGAATGTGTTGTGTGTTTCAGTAACTGCATGTAAAACCAGAAACCCAATTTCAGTTTTTATCAGAGCAGTAGACTATTCATTAATATCCTCCTTTCTTAAACATATATTCTTAATTTTTCAGACATAAAAGACTAAGATTGTGCTTAGTGAAACTGTAGAAAGCAACTTTATCCTAACACTAACATTGTCTAACACACATTACTCCTAAAAATAGATGATTATGTGTGAATAATCGTGGCTAATTTTGTGTCAAAAATAAGCATGTAACACTATATAGAATAAATTAAGGTCATGTTCCTCATCTGTAATTCTCATTCTCTGTGTCTCTATCTGTCTGTATGTCTGTCTCTCTCTCTTTCACACACACATATACACACTTTTTTCATCGAAAAACATATTTAGCATTCATGTATCTCTACATAATTGCTTGGCAACTACTCTGTTTAACTGGAATTACACCAGTATGTATCTCTCTCTCTCTCTCTCTCTCTCTCTCTCTCTCTCACACACACACACACACACACACACACACACACACACACA
>JAOTRN010000046.1:23775167-23789250 GCA_028566695.1 Bagroides melapterus
CAAACCGGGGTGTGGTTGGTTCTTTGGCCCCTCACAAAATTGGTGATTTGCCTTATAAAAAAAAAAAAAAAAAAAAAAAAAAAAAAAAAAAAAAAAAAAAAAAAACCTTTACTAACAAATTGCTGTGATGTATGAGCAATAACACTTTGGCCCTTGGTTTTATCCGAAAGGATTTATTTTCCATGGTTGACCGTGTAACTGTGATATTTATTCATTTCTTTCAGAAAACTTCATGATACTTTACAGTGACCATGTTTGACCTAAAAAAGACCCTCAAAATACTTCTTGTGATCACTTTTGATCAAGAGTGGATTTTTGCTTCTTTCATACTATGATATTAGCTTATTCAGACATGAGCACATTATTTTTATAGTATATTTTGAGTAATGGGTATAAGAATGACCATACAAGAAGAAACAAACATCAGTGAATTGGTCCTAATGCAGTTTATTTACTAAGCACTGTCTCACTCACACACACACACACACACACACACACACACACACACACACACACACACACACACACACGAGTCTTGATACATCCATTGGCTCTATTGTGAACTCGCAGATAAACATCATGCTGTGTGTGCGTGTGTAAGAGTGTGTTTCCGTGTGTCAGAGTGTGCCACGAGTGTGTACTGTGTGTGTCTTTCTTCACCCACTAACCTAAGAAAGAAGCCATTCTGTCTTTGACAATAAGATGTATACAAGTCTGCCCCCAAAGCTCACTCCCCTCTCCTCTTCACACCCACACACACACAAACTTAAACAGTCGTCACCATCCGTTTCACAAAGGCATCTGTTGTAGTCCAAATCCTCTGACTCACTCTCTCCACACACACCCAATCAACATCAATCAAACGCAAAGGCTTGAAGTTGGTCACTTCAGATCTTACACCTGTAGGACAGGAAACCTGTATTATGCCTGAGCTGAAAGTAATTATCCGTAGCCACCATGGCATCGCAGGTATGTGCAAACGATCCCTAACTCAGGCCAAGTCTGTAAAGGCTAACTGCTCAAGCAATGGACACGGACCTCATTGTGTCCCAGTGGTGGGAGGATGCAGGGACGGGAGCAGGGAGGAGGTTCCTCCACCCCTGCTTTAGAGGCAAGGGGAAGCTGTGTGTCTTGACCTGCTGTGGAACAACACTGGGACAATGCTGCTGTACGGAGTGGGAATTTCCCACGTGCACGATAGGAAAGAGATGGGCGCCGGGCCGGAGAACATGCTGGATAGTGTCATAATGACACAATCGCATTAGATCCCAACTGGCAAAAACAGTGATGAACTGAAAATACATAAATACATCAGTGGTGGGCGGTGCAAAATGTGCCTGTTGATTCCGACAAATATTTAAAAAAAAAAAAAAAAAAAAAAAAAAAAAAAGAATATTGCCAAGGCTGTTACAAAAACGTGATGAACTAAAGAAACTGTTTGTGTTCTCACAATCACTACCTGTGACATTACTGGCATTGTTTTACTACACATTAATAGCACTTGACAACATTCACGCTCTCAGCCTTTAAACAGTTATTTACAGGCATATACACATTTACATTTGGATGAGATGTTTCACAAATCTGTGGTTTTGGTGGCATTTACAATTCAAACACTTTCATGCTTTGTTCACAAAGTTTATTTATTTATTATGCTACATTCCTAGAGTCTGTCGGTGATTCACCAACAGTTCATTTCAAAATTCAAACAAATTTCTCTTATTTTTGGTGGACTTGGCTCACAAAAGAACTGACTTCTGGTAAATTTCTTAGAATTGTACAAGATCTTGTCTTGAAAATGTTTTTTGTTGGTGCTGGCTTCAAACAGCTGAATAAAACAGAAATAAAATAATTATTGTCTTGACAGGTCAAATTCCACTTCCTCTATTGTGTAAATGAAGATAGTTTCACATCCACCTCTCTACTTCACACATATTAATGACACGCACATACACAAACACTTAATTTTTTATCCATTCAAATTTTTTTGCATTCCGCACGTATCATTATCCAGAGCAACTTAAATTGATCAAATTTAGATTAACTGAGGGTAAAGGGTCTTGCTCAAGGGCCCAGCAGGGGCAGCTTGGTGGTGCAATACAACATTCCAATCAGTAGTCGAACACCTTAACCACTGAGCTACCTGTGCTAAGGTTCAGAGCACAGCATTGTGAATATGTCTGACTGATGAATTATTCTCAACTCAGAGACAGTGAAGTGGTTCAGACCTTGCCTGATACTTGGAGCATCACCCCATAACACATCAGTGTCACAGTGAGAATGATCTAAATCCTATCTAAAAAGATCCAAAAAGAGGGCCTCTTTCATTTGGATGTAAATTAAATAAATCTTTACAAAGTGCACATTCACGATAGATGTACAGTACCTACATACACTGTTTGTGCCAAATCTTCCTGATGCACACAATATACAGAATGAGTCGTGACCCACTGCTACATCATTCCTGTTCTACTCGTGTCTACACTCTCACTAAGAGGAAGGTGTGGACATTGACTGACAGGTGCAGCGTCCACCTACACATATACCACTGTTTACATTTCACATTATATTTATTCATCTGGCAGACAGTTTTATCTGTGTGTTGACAGTGTTATGCTGTCTATGCCATTTATTGCAAACACTGAGAAGAAATGGTACAAAGCATCCTGGTGCCATAACAATAGAAGTGTTTGGCTGGACTTGGATCCTTGTACAATGTTCATTCTATATACATTCCATAAGGTTAAGTAGTAACGTGATTTAATAAAGACAGAAGTGCTGGTGGAGTGGAACATCCTCATACTAAGGTGTCCATGGCAAGGAAAGGATAAGAGCTAGTGTTTTATATCCTTCTATATCACCTCCCTGTCTGAGTGTTAACAAGACTCCATAGCAAGAATCCATAACACGCGTTATGATACTGCATATCGAATGATCAGAAATGACATGTTTAATTTGTATTGAAACGAGCCAACACAAAAGGAAGAGATGCTTCAAATTAGCAAAAGCAGGGTTTTGTAACGGATCATTTCCTAGGGTTAATGATTTACAAAACCTGCCTCACGCACTTAGCACTTCATGGGGTTAAGTGCAGACTTAACATAAATAGTAGCACATTTAAGAGGACAGCTTTCTCAGCCATTCACAAAATGGCAGATCACAACGGATGTCATGAGGAGTGAATGTTATACAGCACCGCTCCACACACTCACGTAAATAACTGTACACATATTTAGCATTTAGCACTTACTAGCATTGCTATATTCATACTCATTTCATTTATATCAGTCATTGTATTCATATGCTAGATTTTTCTACATCTGTATATCATCTGTAGATTTAGTCTACAGCTAATCTCACTTTATTGTACAGCAAAATCCTTATTTCCTTATTTGATTTCTTTTTTTTTTTATTATTTCATTTTTGACTACTTTTTATCTGACTGGATTTTTTAAATAACACATTAAAAAAAGCCTTTCACTGGATGTTGTACTGTGCATGACTGTATGTGACAAATTCAATTTGAATTGGAAATAGACAGAGAAATCTGGGCAAATGAACCTGACAAACTGTGCCACATGGTCCTGCCTGATCATTGCAAGTTTTTTTAAGTATAAGAATAATAATAGAGCTCAGCCTGCTCTCAGCTGGACAGGTCACATAAGGTTAAAGCTTGTTTCTCAAGTCAGACCTAGTTCTGGCACAGCTTTACATAGATGACTCAGATGGAGCGACTATTGACAGATGATTGGGCTGAACTGACTGTGAAACAAGTTTACCTGAGAGCTCGACTGAGTTTGTCGTAGTTCATCTGAGGCTTGCACTTGCGTGCCCCCCACAATCTGGCCACCTCATCAGGGTCTTTGATGACAAACTCTCCGTAGTCCCCCTGCCAGGCGATGACATCATGATACTCTTCTTTCCTGAGCAGCTCCAGGATAAAGTGCCACAGCTGGATCTGCCTGGAGCCCGGGCTCGACTCTGGCTTGTACGCCCATTCTGGAAAGGCGAACCCTAAAAGCACGGAGAATAGGATAAAAAAGATGTGAATAAATATTAATGTTTTTCAAGCTCCACCTACACCATCACTCTGATTCTCTTCATCACCCTGATTTGAGGTCACACCCAGGTTTAGAATAATCAGTCTGAGATTGCATAAAGTTTGTCTCAAGCTTCATGTAATCGCATGATCTCAAATAATCTGTAAAATTTACTGGGGTTCAACTACAGAGACATTTTTCTTGTTTCATTCACAAAAAAATGAAAGTTTAAAATATGGACTCTAGCTAGTCAGATCTAGAGGAAAAATAAAGAAAAACATGAAACGCTGATATACTGCGTAAACAAGCACAGAAGGATCCGTTACTTAAAAAGGCAAATGACTAAAATAGCTGTAATTCAAATCAAAGGTTCACATTGATATATTCATTCTATTACATTATTGTTTCTATGCTAACAGCTGGTTTACAGGGATTCGTTAGTGGACGCTCCACAAGTGGTATTTAACAGACGCAAAATATACACAGCAAGGCCTTATTTATTTAACATGTATAGAAGGAGTCTCAGGTGTGAGTGCTTTGTAACACAGGGAGTGAGTTTTCCACCAGAGGAAAGTTTTTAGAACAGAGTTTGAGATTTTTGGTTTCTCATGACAAGCTGAAAGATTTGAGAGGGAAAAAGTAGTCAAATCTCTGTGGTGTTAGAGGAATAAGGTATTTCAGAATGGCCTGTTGTCTTTTCTTCCCTCCTCAAAATGTCCTAAAACAAACAGTTAAATAAGAAATGTACCATATCTACCATTTATGACTATGGGCAAAAATATACGGACAGAAGAAACCGGTGAAATAAAGCACAGCTGGAATGAAGAGCTAGCAGAAAAATAAGCACATCCTCCGTGCACAGGCCATTTATTTCAGGCCATGTATACACATGTGCAAACACACACATGTATCTGCATGCATGCACAGACAAAAACACAGTCACACTGATACCCTGGAGATCCTCCTCGCTTTGTTCTCTTTGTGAACTTCTATTCCGGCAGATCCAGAGTACGCTATTTACTGTCGGAACTGAAGTTTTTCCATCCTGCTGTTTTTCATAAAGGCTATAGAATATTCACAATGAGGAAATTCTCAGCTGGGTTGATGCAGAAAAGTTGTGAGGTGTAAAAATAAATTATTAAAAAAAATCCCATAAAAGTCTAAGCATGTAAGTGTGTGTGTGTGTGTGTGTGCGTGCGTGTGTGTGTTTGGGGAGTGGGGGCTTGGCTTGCAGGTTTCAGACTAATGACTGGCGTGCGTCCGTCTGGCACTTGATTACATCATTGTGTTGTGCTGTCTTCAGAAACTTTGCATAACAGTTATTGCATGCAGACAATTACAGACAATTATTTGCATACTTGTAACAACCTTTCAAAAAAATTTGTTTTAAGGTTTGAGAAACGCTGGGGATGGTGCAGCTGTCAGTAGTGGAGCTCTCCTCAAATAACTTTTCCCACAATAATAGACAATACCAAAAGCTCTCCATACCTTTATCTTCCATAACAGTAAGCTATAAAACGCTCCAGAATTGTTCAACCACTGACTGCTGTAATGAACTCACATTTTACACATCTTAGACCACAGCAATTTCCCAACAAATGCATTTTTTATTAATTAAAGAATATTTAATTAAAGTGGGGGGCAGCTCAAGTTACCCAGGTCCTCTGTCCTAAATACTTTCCCATGTGGGAAAACTTAAAAATACAGCATTTTCTCTGACTGTTATAATGTGCTGACACTGGAAGCGCCAAAAAAAGTTGCACATGATGCATGTCCTGTACTCCATACTAGCTTCTATGCAAGTAATCACTATAGAAAAATGTGTTAGATTTAGCTGCGTCACAGAAAATGAATCAGTACCTTCTGGTCATTCGGTGTGAAGAATTCATGTAGCATATATTACATCAGAGCATGTATATATAAGCATTAGCAGATCCACTGACACTGTACAGAACAGCACATGAACAAGCTCTGTGATTGCCCCTTAAAGAGGTCAAATGTGCCATGGCCCAAAGATTTTGACAGGCACAGATCTGGTTTCATGTCTCTTACTCACACACACACGAAAACGATCTCCACTAAGAAGTCTGAGCCAAAGTCAATGTCTGTCAAACTCCCTAATGAACAATGAAGAACATACTCCTAAGAAACATAAGCACACACAGCCTTCTGGCAATGATGGATACACTTACAGATGTGTAATACACACACACACACACACACACACACACTGTGTTGAACTAATAGCACTAAAAAAATCAGGTGTGATGCCTGATCCCGTGCTTCTCTATGGCCACACACACACACACACACACACACATTTACGGCATTTGGCAGATGCCCTTATCCAGAGCGACTTACATTCATATTTCATTTATACAACTGAGCAATTGAGGGTTAAGGGCCTTGCTCAGGGGCCCAGCAGTGGTAGCTTGATGGAGCGGGGATTCCAACTCACAACCTTCCGATTGGTAGACCAACACCTTAACCACTAGGTTACCACATCCCTTCGTACACACACACACCCACACGCATGTACACACAGCCAGCTATTTGTGCTAAAGCATCCGAGACCGAACTCAGCCTCAAGGACAAAACCTCTCAGAGATAAGGGTGTGTGCGAGTAAGTGTGTGTGCATATTATTGATCATATTACTAACCGCATACAACAAGCCCTGCAGCACTAGTGTGTTGATACGGGGAAACTACACACATGGACACAGACCTTTCAAACGTATGGCATCATCACGGAAACAAAATGCTTCAGCATACGTATGCGGGAACTTGTTTCTGTAACTTGTACTAAACGTTTGTACTACATAAACACACAAAGCTGAGCTGTGCCTTGCTGCCATTGCCAAATACAAACCAGTTTTGTATTTTGTTCCCAGTGTTCTGTCTTACCTACTGTATGTAAAACACATCTGCAAAGCTGTTGTTGGTATCCACTGAAACTAAATCCCAGCTGCTGTATAGCCCTGGAGATGGATTCCCATGTCAATATCTTGTGATTGAATCACACTGTCTGCCAACACACCCAACCTCGACATAGGTCTTAACAACTAACTCAAGTCCTACTAAAGCTAAAGTTTCTTGATCATGTCGGTTTCTCATTTACAAAAAAAAAATAAATAAATAAACTGGCCTTTGCTCTCCACAGAGCCCACTTGCGCTTGTCATCTTAAGATTGGCCTACTACAGACCTATCTTTCCCCTGTGCACCATCCCTGCACCTGATCCTGAATACAACTCCAAGACTTCCCAAGATCTCAAATATCACTTCTTTGCTACGTTCTAACACCTGCACTCCTGTAGCTGCTTGCATAAGAATTACAACTTTGCCATAAAAACAAGTAAAAAGATTGACCGACAGCAAGATATAGCTAAAGGTCTGTGAGCATCTGACAGTCACAGACATATGTGGGCCCTCCTCAAACTGCTGGTAACACACAATTGTCTAGAATGTCATTGTATGCTGTAGCCAGTTTTCCTTCACTGGAACAAAGAGGCCAAAACTTGTTCCAACATAATAATTACCTACATAAAACATGGTTTGCCAAAGCTGGAGGTCCCTGCACAAAAGCCTGTCCTCAACCCCACTGAACACCTCTGGGATGAGCTGGAACGATGATTGCACCCAAGACCAATTCGACTGTCATTACTGCCAGATCTCACTAATGGTCTTGTGGCTGAATGTACAAATCTCCACAGCCACTCTAAAAATCTAGTGAAATGCCTTCCCAGGAGAGTGGGGGTTATTCAAAACGGGGTAACCACCTTGGCATAGGGAAAAAGAAGGATCTGGAATTCAACAAGCACATATGAATGTGATCATCAGGTGTCCAAATAACTACAGTGTACCTGAAGACAAATATCAACCACCACTGTGCACCATATTCCTGTGGCCAAACTCACTATCCATCAGGGTACCAAAAAAAACCCCCAAAAAACTCCATCCATCAAGATTGTTCCTCCTTCTCCACTACGTTGTTTTAGCACTCACTCCAGAACTACGTGGTTTTTATTAGCATACAAGTATATCTAGTTAAGGGAATGAGATGTAACAGTAGCTTAATGGTTAGTACTCTTGCCTCACACATCCGATGCTGGGGGTTTGATTCCCTCCTCCCTGTGTGCATGGGGTTTGCATGTTCTCCCCATGCTTCCAAGGGTTTCCTTCAGGTATTCTGATTTCCATCCCCAGTCAAGAGATTTGTGTTGATGACTGGCATCTCTAAATTGTCTGTAGTGTGTAATTGTGCCCTGTAATGGTTTGGAACCAGATCCAGGGTGTCCCCTACCTTGTACCACAATTCCCCTGGGATAGCCTCAAATGTACCCTGTGACCCTGTGTAGGATAAGCATTACAGAAAAGGGATGGCTGGATGGATGGATAAAGGTATCTGCTTAATTCTATAAATGAAACAAGTTTTCCATAATTCCAGTTGCATTTAATTACAAAGTTTTTTGGCTTCAGTGTTTAGCAACTAACTAAATCAAAATTCCATTCATAATTAAGTCTGTTTAATTGTGTACTACAGTAGCATATTTTATGTATTATGTCATTTGCATTCATTTCTTCTTCAGGGATCATTTTATCCTGGTCAGTGTCACAGTGGATTCAGTACCAAGTAAAACTGGGCACAAAGTAGGAAAATTTAAATAGGATGCCAGTCCATTGAAGAATATCATGCACATGCAAATTCTCCTCAACAGGTAATTTAACCAATCTGCCTATTTGCATGTTGTTGAACAGTGGTAGACAATTGGATTACCCAGAGGAAACCTATGCCGGTAGGGAGGGAGGGAACATGAAAAACTCTGCATTGACAGTTACCTGGGCTCAGGAGCAAAATGGAGACCCTGGAGAAAGGGTGCATCAGTGCTACCTGCTGCAGCATCATACCACCCTACTTCATTATGAGCCTAATTTAATTCACATCTGAAGTTTAAAACATCTACCCACTTATTGTTTTATGGAGAATCCTTACTCTGAGTGAGAGATTTATTCAGTATTGGCTCATAAATTTCAAGTTGAATTAAAAGCCTAGGTTTGGCTCAAATAGCCCTTGACGCTAACAAATATGACAGCTATTAATGTATTATGCTGAAATGACCAATTACATTCATTCATATTCAGCAACTGCTCTGTCCTGATAACAACAAAAAAAATCCCCACCACACTGTGTGCGAGGTGGGAATATGTTCTGGATGGGATGCTAGGGTTTCCGATTAGAGATGCAGCTCATGACAACAATTGCAAAGCTGGTGAAAAAGTCTTTTTTTTGTTTTTTTTTTTTTAAAAGAGTTTGTCCTAGAAACCTGATTAACAGGAATGTTTTAGCTCTGATATGCCATCTAGTGGACACCGCTTTAATCCCCCAAATATACACGAGGTACGCAAAGTTACGCATCAAGTATAAACCAGGTTTTAATCCTTATTAGTGAATTTACTGATATTGATTACTCATATCAGAAAAACTCATTAAGGATATAAGAACAGTTTTTGTTTGGTGACTATAGATTGTTCTATTCCGAATAATGAGCTGAAGCATGCTATGTGTGGATAAAAGTATATGCAGCAGTGTGTATTGTGTGGGAAACAGTGTGGTGTGGTGTGGTGTGTGTGTGTGTGTGTGTGTGTAAGCAAAGCTTTTTAATGCTCTACCAGAGAGTTGGGTTGTGAGTGCAAGAGCGTATGACCTCATCCCCCCTCACTACTTAACCTCTATGACCTCTAGCCCTTCTATATCTTTCTGTCTCTGGTTTTTCCCCCTCCCCACCCTCCCCAAGGGGGAGACACAGGATCCTTACCACAGAGGAGAAGAGGACATATCAGAGCGCACACACGGGCACTTCATCAATAATTCAAGGAGCCATCTTTGCTCTGGAGTATCTGAGGGAAGAGAGGGGTAATCTCTGCAATGGGACAGTGTGTTTGTTGAGAAAAACGCTAGAAGTTGTTGTCCAATAAAATAAAAGTAGAGCAAAAGGAAAGAACTGAACATGTGAGCGAATGATGGAATGAGACAATATAAAGGAGGAAAGAGAATCAGCCAAGAAAGGCATGAGGAGGGAGTGGGGGGTTTGGGGGAAAGGGAAACAACGGAGGAGGGTGAAAGGGAGGGATGAGATCATAGCTTGTCTCCTAGTCTGTTGTCATCCAGGTCAAATTGCTCATCTCTCTCTCCCCCCTCTGATGCCTCATCCAAGAATGTAAATCCAAGAATGCTGGCTGTCCGAGGTGTGTGTTTTGTATTTTTTTTAACGCAGAATGTATTTAAAGAATCTTGAGCACTCGAGTATACGGCAGCATTGTTATGAGACGAAGCATACCCATCATGCAGAGTGTGTGTGTGTGTGTGTGTGTGAGGATTAACAAAAAGCAAACTGATGAAAGAGTTTCTGTCAGACGACACAGAGCAGCGATTCACTGTGGGGAGAAACTGAAGAGGACAGCTTTATTCACCTCTTTGTCATTAACACTAGCAGCAACTCTGTGCACTTCTTAAATTCCAGAGGCATGTGTGTATGTGCTTGTGTGCATGTGTTAGGATGGGCAGGGTGTGTGTGAGAGGGGACTTCAGAAGCAAGACCTAACACCTCAGTGTGAAGACTAAAATTATTACAGACAGACTGTTTTCTAGCATTGACAAAACATTTTTCACTAAATAAAGTTCCATGTAATTTACATTTTTCAAATCCACATGATCATCTAATGCACAGATAAAAGTGGCTGTTTACTCTTTGGTCGAAGGACACCCATGTCGCTTGATGAGTCTGCATGTTTAAGAATTTACTTTTATATGTTTTACATACACAAATTTCTTAAAGTGAAACAACATTAATTTTTGCAAGGAGTAAAAGAATAACTACATAAATCATGTTCTATAGCTTCATATAGAATTTTTTAGAACTACACAAAGTATGGTATTTAGCTACATACACATATAGTATAGTGGTTTAGGTGGTGGATTGTTGATTGGAAGGTTGCAAGTTCGAATCCCAGGACCCAAGTTGCCACTGCTGGGCCCCTGAGGGAGGCCCTTATTTTTTTTTTTAATGAAGGATCTAGTATAACTTCGCTACATATCAAATTGAACACATTTCCATTTATTCAAATAATAGACAGTTAACTTAAGTGTGAAATGAAGCAAAACAAAACGAAAGCAGCATTTCCCTGGTTGTTCCTTTATAAATAACGATGTGTTCCAAGCAAACTGAAACTGCTGTGATAAACAGTATACTGTGTGCCGTGAAAGTGCTTTTAAGTTTCGTGATACAATGTACCTGCCATATTGCTCGCCTTCACTACAGCATGTTGCTGAAAAAAAAGGCTCATGTGATGATGGTGAGAGAACAGAAAAGATGGGAGCTGTGAAGAAGGGAAAAATCAGAACCTCTCAGTGACCACAGTCAAAACCACAAGCACATTAAAGATTCATCAGGGGGAGAAAGAGAGGTTAAAAGAGTAAACCGAGTAGAGGGAGGACAGGGTGCAGAGGAATGGAGCACAAAGAACAAAACAAGGGCAGAAGAGATTCGGTGCACTGCGCTGGAGTGTCTGTGCTGATGACTCGGATGTTCTGTCTTTTTCTTCTGTAGTGAACGTAAAAAAACAATAACAAAAAACCCCCAGAATGTATCCTTAACCTCAGAGAGTGAGCAAAGTCAATGAAAACACACGAGTGAAACGTGTGCATGTGAGTGAGTGAGTGAGAGAGAGAGAGAGAGAGAGAGAGCACAAGAGAGAAAAAAGATCGAGAGAACATGAGAGAGTGGGAGCCAGAGGGAAAGATGGCCTTGGAGATCCAAAAATAAACTCGCACACAGGGGTTATTGTTTGACAGTAAAGAGAGAGACAGAGACACAGAGAAAGAGAGAGGACAGGTGGAGGTGGACAGGTGGAGGTGGACGACAGAGGTGAAGGATTTGCTTTCACACCTCCATAACTTTATCACACTTGCACTCTTCTCCTATAATACTGTTTCGCACTGCACAAACTCTTCAGGCCAAGGACAAGTAGTTAACAATACAGTTCTGAATGCATTGAGAAAATGTACAATCAATGCATGCATGTGCACGCACGCACCCGCACACACACACACACATCTCTTGAGTGTTACGAGTTGCAGAGGTGAAAAATATTATTCCATAGAGTAGAAGCAGTCCCAGGGCTCGGTGTGTATTTCTGTTCGGCTCTTACGCTCCTCCTTTATCCTCATTAGCCCTCCATACATCCATCTATCCTGATCTCCAACACTGTCCCTCATGACACTTCTCCTCTCTTTAGCAGAAACATCTCTCAAGCTCATTTTTCCTCGCTTAGTCTCTCGGTCTCTGGATAAAGGTAATGAGCTGGCAGTCAGGTGTGAAATCAAAGTTCTTTGTCTCAAAGAAATCGTGTGTGATCGTTTCTTATTCTGAGCTCAAGTTATACTTTTAAACTAATTCCTGTTGCTAATCAAGTGATTAATTGGACACATAACAACTCAGAGTTTATGTATTTACACTTTAGTAGAGTTCTGGTGTGAACTGGATTCACTGCAACAACTCGTCATCAGATCATTAACTTGAACACATCATTATACAGGTCATTAATCCTGAGTACATACCTGCCAGGTTTCTTCACCCAGCCTGTCTTACACTGTAGGACTTGCTGTAAAGTGTGTATGTATGCATGCATGCATGCATGCATGCATGTGTGTGTGTGTGTGTGTGTCGAGGTGTTTCCTGGAATGTGTCACACTATAATGGTGCAGGAAGTTAGCAAGCCTCCTGCACCACCACATCAACTCTGCTTCCTGTGTATGTGTGAGTGAGTGAGTGAGAGATGGTCTAAGGGAGTGCATGTGACTCGCAGCATCTGCACTGAAATGTTTGTCACGCTTGCTTCACCTCCCGACTCTCAGAAATCCGCTAAAACTTTAGGAACTGTGAACATGGAACACATAAGGTACACTCGGTACACGGCAACATTACAAAAGACAATCCAGAAAAACAACTAACAGACCGTGTGTGTGTGTGTGTGTGTGTGTGTGTGTGTGTGTGTGTGTACATGTGCCAGCGCTGACTCAGTGCGTGAGCGTGTTTGTAATTCAGCCTTCACAACGCAAACATTTCTCTCTCCCTCTCTCTATTCCCTCGCTTTCTCTCTCTTCTCTCTCTCTTGGACACCGTCTCATAGCAACCAGACACTTCAGGCCTAAAAATAAACTCCCAGAAATGAACAGAACAAAAAAATAAAACATAAACGACAATTAATCCTTTCAGCCTGAGAGCCAGGCCTCAAATAGAGCAGGTAGGAGCAACAGAGGATGTGGGGAGAGAGAGAGAGAGAGAGAGAGAGAGAGAGAGAGAGAGAGAGAAAGAGGGGAGAGAGAGAGAGAGAGAGAGAGAGAGAGAGAGAGAGAGAGAGAGAGAGAGAGAGAGCGTGCAACAGGTTCCACTGATGGATGAAAAAAAATGGCATTTCTCCACAAACGCATGGACAAGTAGTACTTGTACTTATCTATTTAACTTGATTAATAGTGATTTGTGTTTTTGTTTTTTTTGAAGGAGATATCGTCAGCACTTTTCTGACATCAACAAATGTTATGCAACTGATGTTGAAATGATCCATAGTTACATTTTTGTATAAAATAAAAATCACTGGGTGTTAAAGCTACTCGTATTAAAAGTCTTGTATTTAATCTTGTTAAGATTCTAGACATAATGTGTGTGGGCCATATCGCCACCTGAAAGACACACACACAAAAAAAACACCTGCTTGTGTGTATTTTTGTGTCTAGAAGCAGGTAAGCCAGCCTGGCCACACTCCCCTGCTCCAAAATCCCCATGACATCACCCCGAGTGACTGAAAGCCTCTGTTTCCCACAGCAGGTACACCCAACCACACACAGACACACACAGACACACACAGACACACACATACACACACATACACACACATACACACACATACACACACACACACATACACACACACACACACATACACATACACATACATACACACACACATACACACACACACACACACA